>JAWDEX010000002.1:2248375-2344705 GCA_035221805.1 Trichilia hirta | reverse complement strand
CATTGATACAAAAAGCAAAAGAAAAAAAAATTATTATGTAAGTGTCATAAGTGATTTTTATAATGATAATAGTGTTTGTAATTCTTTGACTTGAGATCAACATGATTCCCAATATGATGAATGGTATATTTTGATATTTTCAAATGTCATTTATAATAGGATAAGATTATAAAGAAAATAATTAGATATATCATAAATTATGTAGAGAGATATGCTTCATCAAGATAAAATTTATCCCTCTTATATAATATAAGTGATACCTTTGAGCCTTTTGATTGAGTATAATTATAAAAATGCATGGCAATACTCAAATGAATTAATATAAGGATATTGATCTCATTTGGTTGGATAATTATACTCTAGATATCAAAGAATAACAAAAGATTAAACTTTATGAGAGTGACACATTTTATGTCTTGTGTTTAATTAGGTATAAGGACAAAAAGATTAAACTATATGATAACATTAGTCACGAATTAAGGTAATGATGAACCATTCATATTCTCATCACTTGGATAGTTATAATGTGTTGCTAGACATTGCTTATAACTTGTAGTACTAGAATTAGATTATAGTATTACTGTCAACGTTCTAAGAACCTATTAGGTCATACATGAGGTTGAAAATAATAGGTGTATAAATTCATAAGATAAATTAATTAAGTTCGTGGACTCTTAATGTAAATTGAATATTATATTTGGGCTGATTTTATTAATTAAGATTAACTAAATATGTTAGTTAAACTTAATTAAATAGCCTGAATTTTAAGTATAAGGCTATGTCTAAATGTAAATAATAGGTCGTATTTGCTCATTAATGGGTTCATTGAACCCAAACTCATAGAAATCTTAATTTGTATTATAAAATGATATCTTTTAATGCCTTTTATAAGGGGTGCACCTAGGGTTACGTTTGTGAAAAAGAGTTTTTCTTTGAAAAAGAAATGAGAAAACCAACACAAAAAGAGGGAGACAAGAAAGAGAGCTAGCACTCTGAAGCTTTATAGATTCTCGATCGTGTGGATACCATAGAGACATAGGTTTAAAGATTTGCATTTTAGTGGTTCATCAAGTCAATCATCTAAAAAAGGTATGAATTCAAAACTCGTAAAATATTAAGTTATCGCATGGATCCTCGGTTGGATTTGAAAAATTTTTTAAATTATGCTATGTATATATGTAATCCCGTTTTCTTTCATTTATAGCAGCCTTGACGATAACCAAACAGCACAGCGAGTTCCAAAAGTCACTCGATGAGTGGACAAGACGTGGCCATGTCACATAGATCTAAAGAGACACCCTAAAATAGCGTGCCAATTTAAAAATAGCCATCTACAGATTTACACATAGCGACGTTGCGAGATACGAAGAGCCATAGGATTGCAGTGATATTTTTTTTTAGAAACGACGGGTGAAAATTGAAGCATTTGCATTTAATAAATGCTATTGGCAATTCAAGACACTAAAGGGTCCAAGTCAAAAAATCCCTGGCCACCTCAAAAAATTCGAGCCATTCAAAATTTTTGCTCTCGCTTCACTACAGTAGAAATTTGAAGGGTTTATATTGAGGGTATTTTTTGATTCGAGTTTTTTGCTCGGCTCATACCATTATTCGAGCAACCTAACCTGAACTCTTTTGCTTCGGTATCCATGCCTATTACTAAATTACTAAGGTGACTTGGTCTCAGCAATTAAAAATAAGAGAACCGAATAGTATAACTGGATGCATTCCCTAAAGCCTGTTTTAAAGTCTCATTACATTAAGAGGCACCATGCCCTACAAATTACAAGCATTTATTGCGCCCCCTAGTCAAATACAAAGGAGTGGTGAAAGGACATACTGACCATCCATGCCATATACTATCTAATCAGGCTCCCATTCTTTAATGCTCACACGTGTAAAGATTTTATAAATACTAAAATCATTACATAAAAGAGGACCTTCACCTTTTTTTTTTGTTGGCAACATTAGACACCTCCTAGAGAAAATTCATCACATTTTATATTCCTAAGCCCAGCTATTCGAGTCAATAGACAGTACAAACGCAATATCATGTCTCGTTCTTCTTCTTCTTTATATGCCTTTGATTACTTACTGACTTAAGCATCGGAGTTTATACGTCGATTAGTCAACTTCACTCCTAACTTTCCTGTTTTATTTTTAAGTGAGTGTCAGGAAATTTTTGGTCGAGGCGAGACACTGCTTCACTCAATTCTTACAACAACAATAACAAAATCTGTGTGATCTACTGAACTTTTTATCTTAGGAGAATTTAAGTATCAATACCTATTCCATGAGTTATCCTCACTCTAAATACACCGTATTAAATTGTATTAAAAAAATAAAATATATAATCTTAATTTATAGTGTATTAATTTTAATATAGTAATTTATTTAGTGTTATATTAAATTATAAAATTTTAAATATATAAAAATATTATTATTATTTTATTTTATTTTATTTTTATTAATAATTAAAAATTTAAAATTATTAGTGCCACCTATTAGGGGTGGATATATGCAATTTAAATTGTTTTGAGATGAAATTTAAAATCGATATAAATATTATAGTCTAAAATTAGGTCAATTAAAATTAATAAATTAAAATATCACAAATCAATTTAATTTAAACTATAAAACATAGTTTAAAATAATTGAATTTATAATTTGGACTATTTTATAAAATTAATTATATAATAATTAGTTATTATTAATTTTATAATCTCTCATTAACTAAAGAGAGTTTTATGAATAATTTTTATTTTTTTAGTTTTTCACTAGATAATATTTTCAGTTATTAGATATAAGAAACAAAAGTAATCATGTATAATTTTAAATAATAAATAAATAATAATAATTTTTATAAAATAATATCAAGTGATTTGATTTATAATTTTGAAGTAAAATTAATTTAATTCAGAATTTAAATTATAAATAATAATTTAAAATATATAAATTTATAAATAAATTCAAAATTTTTTAAATTAATTTAAATTATTAATTTTGCTGATTTAAATTAATTTAAATGGGATCGATTTAAAAATATCTAGAGGCAACCACGAACCGTTGTGCTTAGCATGGGATTACCGTTGATATCACCGTAATTCTCAAATTGCCCCACGCAATAATACCACCACTATTGTTATTTTATCGCCAGAAGCATTTTAGCAATGCTTCCATTGACCAACCGGAACCGACGTCGTTTGATGCTGGCTTGCAAAAGAGTGGGGGCCAAAAATATTTAAGTTATTTATAAATAATAATATTATTATTATTATTATTATTATTATTATTATTATATGTCATAAACAAATATATTTAACAGTGTAGGTAAACTTAATTCCCCTATTGGCCTTTTTAGAGATGCTTGTATCGTACAAAATTATTATTTTACACAATATAGTGAACTAGTAAAATTGCACAAAATATAGTATAAAACAAAATTGTACGCGTTCATGATCCACCACCTTTCCCAATACAGTGTATGCTATCAAACATGTTATTAGGATACGTTTGGTGCGATAATAATAAAAATAGAATATATAGGATTAAACAAATTTTTATTATTATTATCAATAAATATATAATTCTAAATTATAACTACTAGCTACCGTGGATCACTGTCGTTCACCCATCTTCAATTATCGATCTCCTCTTATTTTTTATGTCATAATTGATAATATATAATTCTTCATTGAAAGATCATGTAATTGTATCATTCTTATTACATTTAGATCAATTAGTTTGTTGAAATTGCTTTTTGTTAATCAATGCCATTCCTTTTACTAAAACCTGGTTATGTCTAGTTTTATATCTTTCTAAATGGCCTCTAAAATCTCTTTTGGTTTTGAATAAGCAAGCCTAGATTTATTTATCTGATAATTCAACTAAATCTTGCATATTGTTATCAAACAGGCATGAAATCTCATCCTGTATGAAATGTATCCAAGATGAGGATTATTTATTGCCAATAGGCAAATCCACACATTCTTCTCTCAAAATAATATACTGATCATTGAGCCTGACCATGCCATTTATTGCCAATAAGCTGAGTTTCTCACATAACCGGAGACACTTGCTGCCAAGTATGGAGCTTAAACATGAGTTGCAATTCTCAAAGTTTCACCCGATAAACGTATAATAATATCATTTCAGGACCACCTCAACTTCAACAATACTATTAGTCTAGCACGATGCACTTTAAACACCCTTGCTAGTTGAGGACCGAATTACCTAATTTTCTACACCTTATATTTATCTGATATTTCCACGAATAACAGGGATTTGAGTGAAAATTACCCAAAAATTGCTTTAAGTTTATGAATAGATCTCAGAGCTGATATGGCAAGCTATGAGAGGTCCTGAAACTTGAAGAAAGAATCTGACGGAGCCCAAAACATTATCCTATCCCCTATCTACTAGTCCAATATTCTGACATAATACTACTGGCTACAATTCTTTCTACAATCTCATGGATGAGATTAAATTCTCTTTTTTTCCAGCTTCAATGCTTCTCCCAATTTCATTCGAACTTCCAGTTCATGCAGATTAGTTTTTATTAATATCTCCTCCCTCAATTTCCAATGATAATTACTCGAAAGACTTTTTGCTAAGCACAGAAAAACCTTGATTAATATATGATGGTGTGGTTAGCAAGATGAGTAGGACATCAGTCCTTCATCAACCCCTTCTCTTGACTACAACAGAAGATCCACCAAGAAAACCAGAAATCAATTTAAGGTTGAAGGAACAAGAATGTATATCCCTCTTAAAAAGATGCAAGAACATGGAAGAATTCAAGCAAGTTCATGCACAAGTCCTGAAATGGGGTTTCTTTTGGAACTCATTTTGTGCAAGCAATCTTGTGGGCAGTTGTGCTCTCTCAGACTGGGGCAGCATGGATTATGCCTGCTCAATTTTTCGACAAATTGATGAACCAGGCTCTTTTGAATGCAATACCTTGAGTAGAGGATTTGTAAAGGATATAAAGTTTAAGGAAGCTTTGTTTCTTTACTATGAGATGCTTGAGAGAGGAGTAGAACCTGATAAATTCACATTTCCAGTTCTTCTGAAGGCTTGTGCAAGGTTACAGGCACTAGAGGAAGGAATGCAAATTCATGGGCATATCTTTAAGTTAGGATTTGAAGATGATTTGTTTGTACAGAATGCTTTGATCAACATGTATGGCAAGCGTGAGAAAATAGAGTTTTCTTCTGCTATTTTTCAGCAAATGGACCAACGGAGTGTTGCTACTTGGAGTGCTATTATTGCAGCCCATGCTAGCAATGGTTGGTTTTCTGAGAGTTTGATGCTTTTTGCGGAAATGAATATTGAAGGATGTTGGAGGGCTGAAGAAAGCATATTAGTGAGTGTACTCTCTACTTGTACTCATTTAGGTGCTCTTAACTTGGGAAAATGCACTCATGGTTCCTTAATCAGAAACATAAGGGAACTCAATGTCATTGTACAAACTTCCTTGATGGACATGTATGTAAAATGTGGCTGTTTAGAGAAGGGTCTGTGCTTGTTTCGATCAATGTCTGAGAAGAATCGGCTGTCCTATACTGTGATGATCTCAGGGCTGGCTTTGCATGGGCAAGGTAAGGAAGCGTTGATGGTTTTCTCAGAAATGCTCCTAGAAGGCTTGGAACCGGATTATGTTGTCTATGTTGGCGTTTTGAGTGCTTGTAGTCACGCTGGCCTTGTCGATGAAGGTCTGCAGTGTTTTGACAGGATGAAACTAGACCATCGGATTGTTCCTACAGTTCAGCATTACGGTTGCATGGTTGACCTCATGGGTCGAGCTGGCATGCTCGGTGAAGCCTTAGAACTCATCAATAGCATGCCTATTCAGCCAAACGATGTCATCTGGCGAAGCCTTCTTAGTGCCTGTAAGGTTTATCATAGCCTGGAAATAGGGGAGATTGCTGCTAAAAACCTATTCCAGTTAAACTCCTGCAATCCAAGTGATTATGTGGTGCTATCAAATATGTATGCAAGAGCTCAAAGGTGGGACGATGTGGCTAAAATTAGGACAGAAATGGCTAGTCAAGGCTTGAACCAAACGCCTGGATTTAGCTTGGTCGAGGTGGCACGAAAGGTATACAAGTTTGTTTCGCAGGATAGATCACACCCTGAATGGGATAACATTTACGAAATGATTCACCAAATGGAATGGCAGTTAAAATTTGAAGGCTATTCTCCGGATACATCACAGGTATTGCTAGATGTAGACGAAGATGAGAAGAGAGAAAGAATGAAAGGTCACAGTCAGAAATTAGCAATTGCTTTTGCACTCATACGTACATCTCAGGGTTCTCCCATAAGAATAGCTAGAAACCTTAGAATGTGTAATGACTGTCACACATACACTAAATTAATATCATTGGTCTATGAAAGAGAAATTATTGTAAGAGATAGAAAGCGGTTCCACCATTTTAAAGATGGAACTTGTTCTTGTAGAGACTATTGGTAATTTCAAATTTTTTCCATCGCACTTGACAATAGTCTTCAAGGGAGAATTACTTCTTCCGAAAATGCATAAATTGTACGTTATACAGGGAACTTACAACGGGTACTCAACCTAATCTAACTGTTAAATAAAGGTTTTCTTTCTATCAAATCCTTCACTATTAAAACCGTCCTAAAATTTGATTACAACTATTCCTCCAGCAGACTGCATCTTCAGCAAAAGCTAAAGCAGATACCTATGCTTTATTAAAATACAATTGAATACTATTGACTTAATGCGAACTGAAGAAACGGCTGATGTAATTTCAGTGGTCTGTGGATCATAACTTTCTAAAGAAACACCATGGGGATCAGCTCTACCTAACAGGGCAGGGACGTTGATTGAACTCCGTTGTTGGGTTACATTGTCGACAGAATCCCCTAACTTAACAGCGAAAAAGGCATCATACCCGCTTGCTCCAGGAACCCCAGCAAACAAAACTCCTTCCATGTCCATAGTAACATTCAAAAGTTAAGTTCGTGATTCAGGTTTTATCTGCAATTTGATAGTAAAAGAGATCGTTGGACATACAGAATATCAATCGGTAATGCACAAGACTTGCATGATTTAAATACAAGCTGTGATGTGAGCTTATGACGCTGGACTTAACAATGATCATATTTTTTGGCAGATATTTGTATCAATTTTTTTTTCTTTTTCCTATCCTTTTAGTTCATGAATTCATAAATGGATCAGCCACTGTACAATAACAAAAGAGAGTTCATGCATCTTAACGGGCAACATAAAAAAAGAAAATGAATACAGGAACAAGAAAGTACCTTTAAAGTGTTATTTCAGACTCCATGGATATGTGCTAGATACCATGCACATGTGCCGAGAAAAATTATTAGACAACATAATAAGTTATGGCTATCAGACAGGATGCGATAGAATAAAATAACGATGTAGCACAAATGCAAATATCACAAGGCTTGATTTTGTTGTCTTTGTTTTGTGATTGTCAGAAGAGATATTGCAGTATCCATTTCCATTCTTATACTGTTACACGTGATATGCCACGATGTAGACGCATGTAGTGGGAGTAGCCATAACTGATAAAGATGAGTGCATCAACTAAGCTGTTTTATATGAAAAACTGTACAAGTACAATGACCTATAGGAACACCTGCAGTTTCACCCATCAGATGCAGATGATATCTGATACCAAGCATGGCATCTCTAGCTCCCATTAATGATTCAACAACAGCTTCCTGGTTTGGCCCAGCGGCTTGGCCTATCCACTGTTAATGTAATATGTGAAACAAAACTAACATCAATACTATGAATGAATTAAAAGTAAAAAAGATGGATATTTGACAAGGCAGGAAGGCATTAATAGCATAAATAAATCAAAAATTCCCAACAACTTCCATTGATCCCAATAAGCAAATATGCTGCAGCTACTTCAGAAGTTCAGTATTGAAGGTCAAGCTCCTGTAATTGTTAAATACTACAAACATGAAATAGTTGCATCGTGGATACACTCATCCGTTCTTAAGAACTTGAAATACCATTAACCCAACAGTGTAAAATAATAAAAAAATTCTGAATAAAAATGTTTAGGCTCTAACACACCTGAGCGGATCAAGGCTGGACGTATTCAACAAGCTTGGTCTATGGACATAAAAAAAAAATCCAAATTTCCTCTGTGCTCTGTACTATGATTTAGTTAATAGAATGAGAAATTTTTAGAAATTCATAAGTGATCATCTCATCGGACAACGTAGTGATGTTACCTTTAAGTTACTCCGGGCAATACCCTGAAAAGGACCAGTAGAAAATTTTCTTGGAATGGAGAATGCGGGTGTAAACTGGAAGGTTTCCATATATATAAACACAATTCATCTCTATAAATATTCTAAAATTGGAAGAAAGCTACAAAAATGTCAAATATTCCTAAAGAATCCAGTTATTCTGGGAGTTAAAGTCACCTAGTTGATTGACTGAAACTTATAATACTTTCTGAAGAATGAGCATCAGAATTAGAGGTTTTTTTTCCTTTCTCATTCTTTATCCTTATTAGCAGTAAGCGACAAAAAAAAAGAAAGGGGCTAGGAGTGGCACATTGTCAGTGTAACAAAGCTTTCAAAAGGGTACCAAAAAAGAGAAAAACAAAATATAACCTAAATCTTTAAGAACAAAATAACCACTAGTTTGATTGAAATAGGAAAGGACTCCTCAAAACTGCAAGTTTGTTTCATTCTTTAACGTTCCACTCGGTCATGAGCTCTATTATTCTTCTCCCCTACAAACAAAAAAATGAACTAATTGGTGCCTTTCACACCAAATTGTTCTTTCTCTTAGCTTTAGACATACCATAATTTGTTCTCTTCATTTTGACAATTGAAAAAACAGCTTAAGTTCATGTAAGACATTGTTGAATTGGCTAAGAATATTAATAACAACAGGCTGCCTGGAAGCAAATTCCAGTATAGAATTATAAACACATATTGCCAGTACACAGCTGCAAAATTCGAACTTTCACAATCATTATGATAAAAGGTTATTGAAAAATACGGAAAAAATGCGCCAAGAATACCTCTCTAACTTAAGCTTGCTGCAGTTCCCTATCAAAAATTTATATGCATCCCAATGTTCGTTTGCTAATTTGCTCAGCATATTCAGTTGTGTTTCAAGAACTGAAATTGACTCTACCGATTTTCTCAATGTTTCCTGGTATTTCTGGGGGTCACACTTTTGCCATTTCTTAACTGCACTAACCATTGAAGGTGTGCATGATCCACCAGTTCCTGCATCCCCTAGTAACTATAAAATTCAAGATATTCACTATGAGCATTATACAGTGCTTCAATGTTTTTTTAAAATACAGAGAACTGAGCAAGAGTGTACTGTCTTTTTCATATCCTTACAAGAAAAGAATGAGGCACCTTCAATTAGATAGCACTGCATAAAACTAAGTTTCCAGCGTTTTATACATCAGTGCAACAACTTTCTATTTTATACTTCCAACACCAAAATATTATATATTCTTAACATGCCTAAAAGCACACGCAGAAAATCCTTTGAAGAAATCACTCTACACTACACATTATAGTAATTAGAAACTAGCATGCAGGATAAAGAAGTTCCAAATAATTCAGAGCCTTTTACTACAGTAATCTAGAAATTCTTGGATGTCATGTCGTTGGGAAAGATTCATTAGTTTTGTGAATACTTCATAACAGGTATAATTTCCTTTTTCTTTTTTGTTTTAAATATTTCGAGCTGAAAGTATGCTATGCTAAGGATATAGTACTATCAATAATCGAATTTCAAATGTGTTATCATGGATTTGTACTGTAAATGTACATTCAAAATTGTATTCAAAAGAGTACTTATATATTGCAAGGGTTTTGATTGTGTGTGTGTACCAACACAATAATTACATAATACATTACCCTGATTCTGAAACCCAAATATATTTAAAGAGTGTAGTTTAGCAGATGCTTAGCCACATTACTTCACAACCGTTATTCCTACAGAACAATTTGAAGTGATTTTTCCAGATATCACAAAAATACCAAACTGACTCAAATTCAATTTGAATTCTATAACTAGATATATATGCCCTTATAGTGCTGACATGCGTGCGGATAAGTAAATAATAAGAGTCACATTAAAAGATTTCAACTTGCTTACAAGAGTCATCAAAGGTGGCAACAAAAACTAAGTCCTCTCATGATTCCCCTTTCCTTTTAGGATACCTGCAATGACTTGCTGTAATGGAGCTTCTTTCACTGCAACCTACAAAATTTCAAAGGAAATATTATTAAAATAACTCAAAAGAAAAATTATCAGCAGAAAATTAATCATATTTAAATCTAAGCCTCAGTTAAATGTTAGTCAATTTCCTCATTTACTCAAAGAGAAGAAGATGCTAGAATGAAATAATATATGTCAATTTTCATCTAAATCTTGTTCAAGACTAACATAATCCAACGCAGAGCAACCAGTACCAAGTTTCGGCTATAAAAACCTAAAATTCATGAAATTATTCCTGAACAAGTATGTAAATGAGAAAAATAATGTAAAAGAACGAAATACGCTGAGGAGATCCCTCTGTGCAATCTTTACAGAGATTAGACATCCATCTTCCTTGATGTAAATATAGAAAATGTGAAAATTATTAAAGAAAATTAACTAATCTATTGATACAATTAAGAACAAGAAGTAGACGAAGCAAACTTCAAGTGACAAACCAAATGTTGGTCAATGAAACTCAAACTACAAATAACTCTTCCATATAGAAGAATAACAAAGAAAAACCTTTATTCAACAAGAAAATCTCAGTTGCATAACATGCCATTAGACGAATATTGCCTTTCATTAAACCATTGAAGGACAACAACCAGTTTCGCAATACGTAGAGCTAGAGAATTTCTTCCTTATTCAATATACAAACACTTAATGAAATTTCTAACCAGTCTCAAGACTAAGATCTTAGATTAAATCCATTGATTCAGCACTCCTCATATCTATTATGACTAGCACCAAAATCTTCCATAAGACTTTATCACCTTTTCCTTCCCTCTCTCTATGGATCTCGTCACTATTTCATCAATGGAGAGTGAAAGGGCAAGTAAGGGGTCATAACTCAAAACCACATCAGAAACTTCAGGAAGAAAAGATGATATAGGATACAGTAAATCAATAAAAATCTAAAACTGAAACTTTTTTGAGTAAAAGTTTATATACCAGTACCTCAAGTCCTGGAAGCAACGTATACTCGAGATGATTTCTTATATTAAAAAAAAATAAAATTGCACCTTAGATCAAGAAAGCATTTTCATTTTAGCAATGGTCATAAGCATTACAAACTATTGAACCAGAAAAAGAATGTTCCACAATGTGACATGAGAATTGTAAGGATAAAAGTTCAAGAAGGAGAAGTTTGGGAGAGTAATTTCATCAAAGCATAATCATTTTGGAAGAAAAAATAATTTAGTACTAGATAGGGAAAATACCTGCTGCTGATATGAATAGAAATCATTGCAATTGAAAATTATGATATCAAAACTTGCACAAGTAATGCAGTAGCAAGACTCAGATTCTCAAAGCCATATTATTTGGTTGATTTAAAAACATGAGAGTAACACCAGAAGCATCAACTATTACCCTGCAAGAGTAGTTTGTGCAATGCATCCTTTCTATTCTTATCAAATAAGGCATGTTGAGATGCTACAGTATATTGCAATGCATATTCGACACAAGGTTTCTGCGACTCACTGTAATTCAAGCAGATAACAGTAATCACAAGTTCAAGACTTCATTGAAGCATGTGCTCCCTCAATCTTTCAAATTTAATTAGCAGGGAAGAAAAGGAAACACTAAAACTAAGTTTCTTTGTGCCAGGCATACCTGGCTAAAGAAAAAAGGACTACCATAGGGCACTCCATAATTAAACTAGATAAATGTCTTTATATACATGAACGAAATTATGGGTGAAACAAACAAGTAGCATAAAAGTAAATCTTGCTTTGAAGAGACACACTGAAGAGTCAAATTCTTCAGCGACATTTTGTGCATGCTTTCCCTAGACAATTGAGTTGATGGCAACTTGACATCAGTCCTTCCCTGAGAGGAGAGATACAGAAAGAAAATTAATATTATATAAACAAAAACAGTATCCTCAGCAAACCATGCTTTTAATAAATAGAGTTTCGGTTTCATTAATTAGCAAAATTCAATCGATCAAGCCACCAATCAAAACAACATTTTGCAGAAAGTGAACTGACACAAAAAACAAGGTTTGATTTCTCTCAAAATTAATAAAAATACAAAAAAGAAAAAGAGAAAGCTTTTCAAAAACTAAAAAATGGGATCCTTTAACGACCTTAAACATCATTGTTAGAGTTCTGTTGTCATATTGTGATCAAAAAAAGCCAAAGGCTGCAATGTTCTGTACGATCCTTAGAGAAGATTGAAGGCTACTAACCCAGCACAAATGCAAGGAGGAGAACTTTCAAAGAATTCAAAGACTTGAAAAGTCAAGAACGCTTGTAAGTACCCTTATACCTGGTTTGATAAGCGAAAAAAACCTCTCTAGTGGTGTGCATCATTCATTTAGTTCATTGTCCATTCTAAAAAGAAAGGCTAATTTTGAAGCTACCCTTTGATATATAGAGTCCCAAGCACTAAAACTCACAACAAACATTAAAATTTAATCTCTTTATCTCCCACACTACCATCAAACTAAAAGGAAGTAAAACTTCCTGACAAATCTCTTCCATTTCCGAGTTCACTTTCTCTACAAACCAACCAAAAACAATGAACACTTAATGATAATAATGGAAGTGAATGAAATAACGCATCCATGACCAGCTATCAGGCTTGAGTTCATCATCAAGTAGCTTAAAAATAGCATAAAACCGATCATTTGTACTCAGCGCAATCCCTGCATTCGGTCTCTCCAACATAAGATACCCCCCACCCCCCGCCACAAACAGCTTCCCCGGAGCTGAAGCAATTCTACATAACAACATCGAATTGACTACCAGCTAATTCGTGATATAAACTCATCTTGATTCCTCTCATTTTGACAGTAATCAAACAAGTATCGGAGTAATAATGAATTCAGAGATGAACTTACAAGGCCATTGTTATCTCTTTTTCTTTGAGACTACTCCCAGTCTGAGATTATCGGAGATCAAATCAAATGATTTCAAGCTTTTTATGAAAGTATGTGAAACAACAGTGTATTTTAATGAATTGGGTACTGCTATAGACTCCAAGGAGTTGCAGATTCTCTAACTCAACTCAACCGGAGATAACAAAACTCTCTCTGGTCTTTTAGCATTGGAAGTTTGGCACGGTGTCATTCCATCAACCCGCCTTACAATTTTCATTTTTCCAACGTCTTTCATTCCTATTTTTGGAATTTCCCAATTTCTTTTATCTAATTTTTATCGGTTCAATTTCTTCTATAATCGTTTCTCTCCATTTTATCAGTATATTAATGCTGGGTGATGTAATTTTTTTAATAATAAATTTGTCTTCATTTTTAACATTTTTATTATATTTTAAAATTTAAAAGCATAACAGAATTCGAGATATATAAAATGTAAAATTTTATTTATTTATTAATTTAGATAAATGCCAGTGAACTGATCTGGCCAGATTTTTGTGAATTTTGCTTTTTTGAAGGATAAATTCTGTCAATATCCCTATGGTAAGACACGTCTTAATATCTCGAAAGGCATTCCTTGTGGCCAGGATCAAGCAAGAAAGTAATGAGCAAAAGGCCTTACATGTTTGTGGGTATTTCACTTCCTACTTGGAAATGCTCTACGCATTAGGCATGCCATTATAAAAAACTATGGGTTTGTTTGGGATTGTAGTGTTCCTATTTAATTTTGATCATACAACAGCTAAATATTGGGTAAACACCTGCGTTCATTTGGGGCTAATAACTACTACTCACCCCCTTCTGTTAACATGTCGTGATTTTATCCGATAGAAGCTGTGAAAATTTAGAGATACAAACATATCCTATTTAGTTTATGAATTGAAAGCACTTGATATTCTCTGGCATCTCTATATGCTGATATGGTTGGAGCAAATTATTCATGACTTTGAAGCAAGCCTATCTCTCATTTCATTTTTCTAAGATTTAGCTTCAGGAAGTTAAAAAAATTTTCGTGTGTATTTCATTCTTTATGTGGCTTCTGGCTTAAATCATCCCCTTTCAAATTTTTGAAATGGATTTATGATGCATTGTTGGAAAAGCTGTCAATAATTACTTGATCAAGAGTTTTAACTTGAAAGGTTTTATGGGTGGAGGGGGGATCTCTGTCATCTTGAATAGTATGTGGTTGATTACATTGTTTCTCTTATGCTTGCTTTCTGTATTTATCTTATTTCCAACAGAGGTTTTTTCCTATGACCATGCAATTATCAATTTTTAAAAGCGCGGCTCCTGTGCCTGGATTTTATTGGCAAGTAAAGAATAGATTGAAGTAATTTGCAAAAGCATTTTTTTTTGTGTGAGCGTGCGTGTGGTCTATCTCTCGGAGCTTCATGGGGTGGATCTTACAATTCTAATACGAGCGTTGAAACTACTTGAACACAAGAGGAAGCTTGCGATGTTCAAGGGAAAGTCAGCCCATGATGAAGGCATGAAATTCTCTGCGTAATAAATTACCAGATCAATTTCTAGAGGATTTTAACCCAACTAAGGGACCAAGTCTGTTTGCCTATGTTTGATATGATTAAATTGATGATATTTTCGCTCGTCTTCTTGGCTCCGTTAAAAGATAGATTTTATTTTCTCGACTTTAATAAGAGCATCAGATATGAAAAGTGAGAATGATATTTCGAATAATTATATTGTAGTAGTATTATTTTAATAAATTTATAATATTTTTTGTGTTAATTTAAATTCAATTTATTTATTCTTAATATAACATAATTATTATTCGTATAGTCTGTCTATTAATTTATATCTTTTATTTATTAAATAGGTGACACAATACGATACCATTGAATTATTATTTTAATTTAATTCATTCAACTTATTTTAGTAATTAATATTAAATTTAATTTATTTAACTAATTATTTATTTAAATATAAATTAAATATTAAAATATAAATAAATAAAATTATTATATTAATAATTATTCACTTAAATATAATTATTTATTTAAATATAATTACTTATTTAACTAATAAAAATTTAATTGTATTTTTATCGTATCATAAATAGATAAACAAATTCAAAGAATCGAACTCTAAACAAATTTAAAAAATCGAACTCAAATTTGACATGTATAGCATAAATATGAGTCGATTATTATTTATATTAAAATTTTTAAATTTAAATTGGTTTAATTATATCGAATAATTATATTATAATTTAAATTATCACTCCCAGTCAAAAGGCCAACTACTATTTAAATTAAAATTAAATCCAAAAATCCGTATTGCAGACAAGCTACTGAGCTTTGAGATTGTCCAAACCTTTCGTGACCCGAACTCTGTATACCAATGATTTCTACGTAGACTGTGTGACAAGATGAAAAATTAGCTTGTACATAGAATCTTGTGTGGGTTCATGTACCTATTGATCACGAATTTGAGCTATTTTTTATTCTGATTTTTGTTAGTAAATACCAATCACAATTGCTGCAATTACAATAGAATCCTAGTTATAATTGATGATGGTAAGAAGAAAAAGAAGATAAATTCCCATGGATGGTTAGGCTGAAATATATGTCGTAAATTCAAATAATGAAACCATCTCATTAGGCTGAAATATACGTCGTAAATTCAAATAATGAAACCACCTCATTATGCATAACACCTAGCACAAAGAAATAAATAACATAGCTTGCAAATTCAAGATTCTATATGTACATTAATTACAAATATTCAGTAGCCACTGAAAATAAAATGTCTCCTAATATGGCCCAGCTGACTATATTCTGTGCGTTGAACACTGCCAAACAAATCCGAGTACAAAACGAACCTCACACGCTATATTACTAGCGAGTGCAAACTTGAGCACAAGCTATAAATTTTGAGCACTCGTAACTAAGCATACGCATCGTAAGAAAAGTTTCATACATAAGACCACAATAACAGTTTTTCAAGCAGAAAGGAAAAGAGGACGACATTTGGAAATCTGTTGCTTTTATATTGCAAGTTTTAACTAAAAAACTAGTGGAAAGCACTTGACACCCTTAAGTTCTGCCTTATATGAAACTTGAGTTAAATTTAAAAGAACCTGACTAATATTCTTCGCATAAAATAACAAATCAAATGCTTGATATTCTCTATGACTTGTGTATTCCTATTTAAAAAACTTATATATAGAGACTAGTCAGCACTTGTATGCACAAGTCAAGAAACAAAATTGTACAATGATGACTAGAACCGGATGTGAGTCCAAAGCTGACAAAATGCCTCCCAACTGCAGAAGTGAAAATACAATCAGCCGTATGTTGGAGCCAAGCATTCATCAACCATATCCACAAGGTTTGGATTTTCTAGGGCAGCTGCGACCCTTTCTTTATCATTCAGTTGCTTATTAACTGCATTAGAGGATACATAGTATCAATGCAATGTTGTCATGTGTGTAACGTTCTTAGTAGAGTAAATCCTTAGCCTGACACCCTAAGTTTGTGCTATATTTCAATGACACAGACTCGTGGAAATAATCCCATAAGACTCCAATGAGTCTGGTGGGTAAATATATCAATTACAAACGAAAACGATGAGAAAACAACTAAGGACTAGCAGTCACAGATAATATGTACCTGCAGCTTCAGTTGCATGAGTTCCTGGTGCTACCCTTATATCCACCTATACACAATAATAATGAAGTTTAGAATTGTATTTTCAGAGATGCATGTAAGACAAGAAGTAGTTAGACCAGCTCAAAATTTGAAGATTCTCTTATGCACAGAATAAGAACATAGTAGATTTCATTAGACAACAATAAAAACACAGAAAAATTCATAAATTAATGGATCACACAGTACATCATATGTAAAATATCATCCTTAGGAAATAGCTTAACAATGGTTGATGCTGATACACAAGTGAACTCCAAATTCCAATAATGAATAGGACACTGCTTTATTTTCATTATGGTACCAACTAAGATGGTATAATTGTTAGTAATGGTCCATTGCTTCCAAGAGGTACTCCATTTGTGCTCGAAGAATGCCCTGATTCGGTCAAACCATCAGTGATGACAGTAAAAAAGAGGAGAGCATCGTTGACATTGTTATGACAATCAAAATCTTAAATGTTTACCGTACTAGTTACTTCATCCTCAATCAGTGTTCACACCTCATTTTAAGATATCTAGAACAGTAGAATAGGTAATCTTTAATGAGTTCCAATGAAACAAGAAATGATAACTCTATTACAATAGTTAGAGTGTTCCAGATATGCTTCAATCAATTTCAAAACAGAAAGAAAGGAGGCTAATCCTTACTGATTACCATAAGAGCAGACAAAGATAATGTTAAGCGTAGAGACTAAAGCTGTTAAATTTGAAATTTTGATTTAAAAAGCAATTCTAAAGATAGAGTAGACTTTGTACTAGGCTCATTTTAATGATAGATAATTATTACTCTAACATTTAAACCACATTGACCTGGATGGAAAAGAAATTATCCAATCAAAACCAAATTTAGAATGTGTTGTTCAGCCAGAGATCCAGCTATGTGGAAGCTATAAACAAATTCTCTTCCCAAATCCTGGAGATAACACAATAGCGTATAACGCCACATAACTATTTCTTGACATCTTATCAAAACAATGTCAAACAGCAATAGTCATATTGAGGTCAAGAATAATATATCCATTTGGTGACATCACCATAAACCAATTACAGAAATTCTGGCACAAGCCATCATGGAAGAGGACCCATGTGGCAAACTGAAGAGCGGTCAAATAGTTGAAATCCAATCAACAATCATTCTAGTTTTGATTTGACTGATTACATATTGTGTATTGTATATCAAATAACTTCAATTTTTATGTTAATCTATGTTTGCGAAATGTTTGAATTTAACTCTTCAATTTTATCCATATCAAATTGACAAACAAAAAGTTTTTCCCATAATATTAAGAACCTATTCTGAAAAAGAAACAGTATAAATCCATGAAAATCAAAGGTGAAAATTTAACAAAAAGTATCAACACAATATTGTCTCTTGAATAGATACAATTTGGGGGATTTTGCAGGTTCATTGATCAAGGATAACAACAGAACTTTATACGTTTCAAAAATAGAAGTTGTAAGAGGGGTTTCATTTTTATGGCAACAAAGGGAGTATGATGGAACGTTTCACAATCTAAAGGGAAAGTTTGATTCGTGAACTCCCTAGTGAGTGTGTTGACGTCAATTAAGAAAGAACAAAGGTGCATATAATTGCTACTTGGCTAGACATATTACGAAAGTAAGTTAGAAAGAGTCAACCAGAATTCAAAAACACAGTAATTCCTGGGCTGAGATTACCATTATTTTGGGCAAAAAACTGCCCCAAAAAATCTGATTACTTCACCAAAATCTTATTACAGAATGAGAAAATCAATTTGAACTAGCCCCACATGAATGTGAAATTGAAGTGTGAGTTCACTGCAGTAATCCTAAGAGTCAATATCCAATAAGATCACACATAAATAAATTTTCTTGATATAGTGAAAGAAAACATCGAGAAGTTGTCAAAGCATTATTACCTTAAAACGAGAAGGCAGGCTCCTCATGAGTTTCACCCGCAAGCATAGACCTATAACTGTTGCCATACTGCAGTGTTCAACTGTTGGAGTAAATGTTACCCTGAAGTACATGAATGAAATTCATTAAATTGAGTGAAAATAATTTACTTGGACACACAATAAAGAACAGGACTAAAATAAGATTTTTTTTATCCTTTTTACCGGACATAGCTGTGTTCATCATCCACTTCAATTGCATCTTCAGTTATTACTTTGAGTTCTTCCAATGAGTATGGATGCTCTGGATCTTTTATATCTCTTACATGATTTAAGAAAATTAAGAAAAAACATAAACTCACAACTTAATTACATTCTTTAACTTAGTGCAGAAGTCTTCAGTTCCTATCTAAATGATAAAACCTAGTACAAGATTAAGTCCACAAAAATTAAAATTAAACCATTAAAATGTTAGAAAATGTATTTCTAGCATCACAAATGTTTACATATGTCTACCAGCAAATTCATAAATAATGATATAACTATGTGACAGATGCAAAAACAAAATAACTTCAAATAGAAACAAATGAGAATTCGTAAACCACCAGTAGTTTTGAGAAATATGTCCTAACATGCAAAGCTTGAATTCGTAGCATAAATTATGAAAGTGTTTCTCATAAACCCAAAACCCCAACCTGTTAGTAATCAAAAATTTCATTATTGGATTTTAAAAATTAATATAATCCCAACAAGTCCACTAACTTCTACAACTTCTTGGAATTTATACCACTTGATAGCAAAACAAATGGATAATTTTTAAAATTTTTTTGGGCAGTTTAATCCAAATAGGAAAAGATATCAATTGCCATATCGAAATTAAACAAAACAAAAACTGGCATATGCGAGGCTAGAAGGATATCAAATACTTCTTGTTGGTCGATTGCTTCAGCAGCATATTCATCAGCACAAGCCAGCGCGCTTCGAACCCGCCTTTCTTTCTTTCCGTACACAACAGGATTAGCATTTATCAACTCAGAAACCATTCTTGCTGGTCAAATAGAAATCAATTCAGAAAAGCTCAACCTACTATTAAATAGTACTGCAAGAAGTTTTACAAAATATTTTAGACAAATTATATGGATAACAAATAGAGATTCATTCGAAGCATAATATCAAATAAACAATGAAGGACAAAGATTAAGACTTTTGGGATTTCAAATTTTTACCTTAACTAGGTTTCTGTTGGACTGAGATATTTGAATAATTGAGAAATTAACAGAGTACGGAAATGGGGAGGAAGAGACAGCGCGGCAAGTGCTACAGACTTTGCTGTTGCTGTGTTATTGGATGACGGTTCTCGTAGTCTCTGACCCGACTTTATTCTAAACAATTTCAATAGCGTACTCAATTTGTATTCTAAATACATATAAGAGCAACTAATTTTGAAAATATACCAATAGAGTCCAAAACTTTGTTTTCTCATATTCCCATCCCCAGCCGACCGTCTCGTCCCTCTATATAATATACACGTATTTACATATTCACACCACACAAATCTGTTATATTTCTTCATATTTGTAGATTTTATATTGATTCGATAGCACTAGTTCAACACATTCGATCACCGTCATGGCTTACGAAGACGATCCGTAAGTATTCTCTCTCGAAATTTTGGGTTTTCGTGTTCAATTTCTCTACGCGATTATGGTTTTCAATCTACGATGTGTTTTTTTTTTGGTTGTTGGTGTAGTAGTCGAAAACTAGGGTTTGTGATATGCGATTACGAATGGTATATTTTATGAATTGAATGTACAGGTATCGCGATGAGCATGGAGAACCGTTGATGGACTTCGATGATATACGATCGGACCCTGAGCAATCACCGGAGCACCGTCAGAATGACATTCTCGACGATTTTGATGACGACATCAGTGACCTCGCGACCAGAGAGCGTTCACAAACCCCGGTTTACAGCAAC
Organism: Trichilia hirta; assembly: GCA_035221805.1. Classification (NCBI taxonomy): domain Eukaryota; kingdom Viridiplantae; phylum Streptophyta; class Magnoliopsida; order Sapindales; family Meliaceae; genus Trichilia; species Trichilia hirta. The sequence goes on along the minus strand of JAWDEX010000002.1, from coordinate 2,324,050 downwards.
GAGAAATCGAAACCCAGAAAGAGATTGGTTAAGAAAGGGGCTAAAGAAAGTGAAAGATCCCCTAGTTTTGTAGATGAAAGAGAAGACGAGGATGAGGAGGATAATATAATTGGGGATGATTTTGAGAGGGAAATGGAGGAGAGGAAGAGGAAGAAGTGGGGGAAAGATGTAAAGGAGAAAAAGAGGTTAAAGGGGGAGAAGAAGTTTGGTAATGGACCCAAGGGAAGTGGGTCTAAATCTGGGAAGACAGGAAACGTCAAGGATAGTGATAAAATGCTAAATGAGATGTGGAATGCTGTTGCCCCGCCAGGCGATTCTGAGGTTTCTGCTTTGAAATTTTGTTGATATTTGGGTGCTTTGTTATTGGTTCTTTAAGCGATTTATGCAAGTGTTTTTAGCTAAATAAGTTATTGAGTTGGTTTAATTCAAAATTGGTAAACTTAATGTGTCCCGAGTAAGTGTTTGTAGGAACATTGAATTTTTAATTTTGTTGTGATAAGATTATGCTTAGTTTTTCATCAAGATAGTAGTGAATTGATGTATTGATAGTTAGTTTATCAATTATAATATGTGTAGACTTAATCAAATAGTAATGATTTTTGGACATGTAATTTTCTGATGTTCTGTCTTGTTTTTTATTTATATTTCTCTGCTAATTGTTTGAATTAACACCCTGTGGACTAGTTTTAACTTTTAGATTAGTTGTGACCTTTGGTATTTTCTTGTGTTGCAAATATTTATTTCTTGTTGTCACCTTAGTTATTGGTTCTTATATGTTGCTTACTTGTAATTATGTTTGTCTCCTTACTTAAACAGGATGATCAAGAGGGTGTCAGGACTGTGGATGATGATAATTTTATAGATGACAGTGGTGTGGACCCTAATGACAGGTATGGAAGTGACAATGAGCTACGCTTTGCTCATGATGCTCCTCAGGTGAGCATCTAATCCTTTCAAAACTTTCATGTGATAATTTGACCATGCGTCTACTGTATCTCTTCAATTAGTGACCATCTTGTCATCTCTAAAATCCATTTTGTTATTCCCTATTTTCAATTCCTGAGGTTAATATCCTAGTATTTTGTGTTTGTTCTTGCTGTGTTGCTATGGAATTAGCAGATGTTTATTGCTTGCTTCATAAGTTTACACTGATTTTTAGCTTAGTGTATTTGCACTCTGACTTTGCCAGGCAGAGGAGGATGAGGAGGATGAGGAAATTAAGGAGCTCTTCAAGATGGGTAAAAGGAGGAAAAAGAATGAAAAAAGTCCTGCAGAAATTGCTTTGCTAGTTGAGAATGTCATGGCTGAGCTTGAGGTTACTGCTGAGGAAGATGCTGAGCTCAATAGACAGGGTAAACCTGCAATCAATAAACTCAGGAAGTTGTCTCTTCTTACAGAGGTTCTCTCAAAGTGAGTTCATGGTCTGCTTTTGTTTTCCTTTCATGCTTTTATGTTTTCCAAGTTGTTCTTATCTTCTTGCTGTCACTTCTGTTGATGCAGGAAGCAGCTTCAGCAAGAATTTTTAGACCATGGAGTGTTAACTCTATTAAAGAATTGGCTCGAACCACTTCCAGATGGGAGCTTACCAAACATAAACATCCGTGCGGCTGTTCTGAAGATTTTGACTGATGTATAACCTGGCTTTATCCCCTTTAATCTCTGTAGATGGTCATTTCTTCTGAGCAAGCTCTATTTTTATGTATTACCTGATTACTACTTCTCTTGTGCAGTATCCAATTGACCTAGAGCAGTATGATAGGAAGGAACAATTGAAGAAGAGTGGTCTTGGGAAGGTAAATCATCATTAATGGAGCAATTGCCCTAACTAAATGCCTTCTTCTTGCCACTTCAAGGAGCATTTTTTGATTGATTTACTTTTTGCTAAGGTTATTATGTTTTTATCGAAATCCGATGAGGAGACCACCTCCAACAGAAGACTTGCCAAGGATCTGGTAGACAAATGGGTAATGTGATATTTGCTCTGGCTCTTGGTCATTATTTATTAAATTTTTACTTCGGCCCTTTTCAATTTTGTTTCTAATAAATATGTCATTTCTTTGATTGAGAATGACATGTGAATCATATGGAGGTACCAATTTATTACATACACTGGGGTTCTGTTACTCCCTAAATGTTGAAAACCTTAACTTGTGCGGATGCAAATCATCCTTTGTTGTGTTCATTTATTGATATTTTCCCTTATCCTGTTAGAGTACATGTTTTTTTAACTTTGCTGATTTCCAAGTCCTTAATGGTTTTAATCTGTACCGCAAGTGCTTTTCTGAGACTTGGATTTGTCTCTCTCTCTCTCTTTCCTTTTTTTAATTTTATTCTATTTTTGTATTCTTTGTATGTGTGTTTGGAAATCATTGTAAATTCTTGAAAAGTATGTGTAACTGTTCTTGATCACTGATATTTATGTTATTACTTTATTTTGAATTTATTAAATGCAGAGTCGACCAATCTTTAATAAGAGCACAAGGTTCGAGGACATGAAAAATGTTGATAATGACAGGGTACCCTACTGGCGGCCGTCGGCGAAGAAGTACTATTACAAACTGTCATCTCATTGCTACCATGTGCATGCATGCGCTTAACACTTCACTTTTGCCATATTCTTGTCTCATCGTTATGTGTTAATAATTTTTTATAGGCCTGCGAATAAAGCTGCTGCAATGGAATCTGAAGACGGTGATTTTGATGATTTAGTTGTTTCTCGGTAATATTTGATCATAGACATTATTTTTCTGGGCAATATTTTACTGCAATTGGACATGGTTTATATGAAATTTTTGACTTCAACAATGCAGGGAACGCAAGTCTGGTCAATCATCTTCTGGACAACACACTTCAAGGTCAGAATCCAGGCAGTTTACGACAAGGCCAGAAGCAACCCCATTGGATTTTGTTGTGCGTCCCCAATCTAAAATTGATCCAGATGAAGTTAGAGCTCGAGCTAAACAAGTTATGCAAGATCAGCGCCGAATGAAGGTTAGTTGATTTGGTATTCCAAATTCAGATATCCTGTTTCTGTGCATAGACCATACCTGGTAGGAAAAAATGCATAAGAAGTCCTGAATAAGCACTCTTCTACAGACTATTGAGAGTATTCATTGTAGATAATTAACATGGTGCAAATTTTTTCTCTCATGTTATTCATGTCTCTGTGATTCTATATATTTTTCACATGCGTTTATCTGTCTGATGCTTTAGGCTGTTAACAGTTTTGCCTATTCTGTTCTCCTGCAGAAAATGAATCTAAGAGTTCTGTGAAATAAAGTAGACTTAGAGATTTAATTAAATGACATATTAACTTAGGCCATGTGCTTGTGAGAGAAAGAAACATGCAGGGTGTGTATTTTATTGTTCTCTTCTTTTACCTTGTCTTCCTTATAACTTCTAATCCGAAGTTGAAACGTTAACGGCAGATGAACAAAAAGTTGCAGCAGTTGAAGGCACCTAGAAAGAAGCAGCTGCAAGCTACAAAACTTAGTGTTGAGGGTCGTGGTATGATTAAATACTTGTGATGTAGTACTACCCTCAACTGCTCGTACGAGAAGAAAGGCAAATGAATAAGCGTGTTACACAGGGCATTGGGCATACCCAACAAACACGTTTGCTCTGAACTGAATGAGCAGATGATAGGGATGTTTGAATCAATTGAATGAGCTGATGATAGGGATGTTCAAATCAATAAGCTGGTTTTGATGCCATTGTGTAACACGGGGCATTGGGCATACTTAACTGTACGTTTGCTCTCATTTGAATGAGAAGATGCAGGAGATGTTTTACAGCTGGAGGGTTCCACTTGGAAAGTAATTTTGAATCCTTGAACCGAGTATGCCCAATGCCCCAGATGGGTTTTTACCTTTGTTGAACATTAATGTTGATTCTTCCAAATATTTAATTGTTGAAGGGCGATGTTTTTATCGATAATTATTAGTTCTATGCATCATCATGGATTGGATTTTGTGTAGTTAAATTGCAACTGCACTTGTACAGCCAGTCCTTGTTGATTATAATTGTGTTGAATGCAGAGGCAGAGTCCTATGCATATTATTTATTTAAATAATTAACATATACATCTATATATCTACATTAGAAAACGTCTTTGCAAATCACCAAAGATCACAAAAAACACAATTGTGTAATCGTACAAAAATATTGAGGATAAATTCCCTGTTTTCTAATAAATAATGTTTTGTTTTGTTTTTTTAAATCGAAGATAATTTCTATTAAAGTTAGTGCAAACTTACAACCAAATAAAATCTAACGATAAATCCATTTATATTATCAGTAGATTCAACTAGATTTAATACCATATAACATTAAATAAATTGTTTAATACATGCTATATTAAATATTGTATCAATAAATACAAAAATTAAATTACAAAAAAAAAGCATATTTACATAATAAGTTAACATATAAACTTTTCTTAACAAATGATAAAATTTAAAATTTTGAACGTAAATTTTAGAATTTTAAGTTAAAATTTAAAAAAAATTTATGGCGACATAAAATTTGAAACTTTAAATATAAATTTCGAAACTTAAAATGTAAAATTTAAAAGGTGCATAAATGCACGTTTTATTTGTTGGATTATAGTCATCAAATTCAGTTCATTTTAATCAAAACACAAGAATCATTTCACATCACTCTCTTAATCAAATTCTATAATCATTTACATTGCATATGTTTGTCACTTATTTTTTCAGCCTTTGAAGCCTTTATCTGTCTTATAATTTAATAATATTTTATTTAAATAATAAATATATAAAAATAGACATTTATCTCCCCTTTTTATTAAAATTTAGAATTATTTTTAGATCCTTATATATAATAATAATAAAATCAGATATAATTATTTATTTAATTTTTATTATTAAAATATATATTTAATTACTGTTATAAATAAAAAATAATTAAATATTTAATAAATTAATTTTATTTTTTATTTTATTATTAATATAAATTATTTAATAATAATAATAATTTAATAATAATTATGAAAATTATTTCTTTTAAATTATCAATAAGGAGGAGTGTATAATTTTTTTAATTATTAAGTATGTAATTAATTTTTATTATTATATAAAAGATAAAAAGATAATTATAAATGATATATAAAAAAAAAAAATGTGAGCAAATAATTATTTTTACGATGTCCCAATTTATGTTAAATATTTCCAAACCATAACAGCGATATTTGGTACATTTCCATCTACGCTACAGAAATAAGAGCGGATCATCGACCGTTCACAATGCCATCATCATTGAAAGACCATAAAAATTGAAAAATTGAAAAACAAATAGAAGGACAGAGGGGCAAACTGGGAGTTTCATATCCCTCAATTCGATTGCAAATTACGAGAGGAAAATCGACCACCGTGCGACGACCCATAGATTCCAATCTGTAAATCAAGCAAACCCTAATTAATTTTCACTCATCTCTCCCTGTTTATTGTTATCAAAAGATTTTATAAAGTGTGCTGACTAATTTCTACCTCGTTCCCAAATTTGACCTCGGTGTCCCTTCTCATTACCAAAATCATTGCAGTGGATCAGATTTTGCCGATATTTCCTATTCGGGTTCTTTAGATCGGTAATTGAAATTCTGTTTTTATATTAATTTATTTAATTTGTTAATTTAGTTGTCATTTATATGGGTTTGTTTTATTAATCGATTTTATGCATCTCTCTTGATAAAGTTTCATTACTTTCTTGTTTTGTTTAGTTTTTCATTTCAATTTTGGGTTTTGATTGTGGGGATTCAAAATTTTGTTTCGTTTTCTAGGCCAGAGCTGAGATTATATGCATGTTGGGATTTTAGGGTTTGTCTAATATTTGTATTTACTTTTATGGATACTAACTGGTTAAACAGACACTGAAAATTGAATTTTTTTTTGCTTATATTTTGTTTGGGCTTGAGAAAAAGAAAAGGCTTTACTTATTTTTTTGTCAATTAATGCAGTAATCATACATAAATTGAATGTTATGTCGAGTTTGGATTGTGTTCAGTGTTAATTTGGTCATAATGTGCAGCCTTTTCACTTAGGGTGCAATTTTGTTTGACTTATATGAAGAAACAACTGATAAGAAGTGCCTTTTAATAATCCAAGCAATCTTGCAAATTTTACTGTAGGATGGTGTGAGGATTCATCGGAAACTGGTTATATAGAGTGATGGGCAGCAGTGAGGTGGATAAGCAAGCTAAAGAAAAGCAGGCCAAGATGCCGCCTGCTACTACCACTCAGGTCAATTTGCATATTTTATGGATTTTGAGCCTGTCATACATTTTATGTCTCGAATTATTTACATATGTTCTTTTCCCTGAATGTGTTATTATTAGTTGTGTTTCAGGAGCAAACTCCTACTACCAGCACTGGTGCAGTGAATACGGACTGGTCAGGATTTCAGGTTCGATTAGAAAGATCTTTTCTTTGGGTAATCTGATTTGGCTTCAAATTAATGGTTTATTTGAAATGTAGAGTGATTGTGACTTCTTATCAGGCGTATTCTCCTATACCTCCTCATGGGTTCTTGGCATCAAGTCCCCAAGCTCACCCATATATGTGGGGGGTTCAGGTATTTATGGTTTTTGTATCAGTCTGTTTAAGAGTGATGGAGAAGATATTGGTATTCAGAAATTACGTACAAGATTTCAGTTGTTCTTTCAGCATGTAATTTAAACTCTTAGTTGGTTGATATTTTTTACAGCATATTATGCCACCCTATGGTACCCCACCACACCCATATGTTGCGATGTATGCCCATGGAGGCATATATGCGCATCCGTCCATTCCTCCGGTATTTTATTTTCCACGATACTTTAGTTGAAATTTCCATGTGTCATTTTTATGTCTTCATATACTGGGTTGCACTACCTTAATCGATGATATGTTCTTATTTCATACAGGGCTCTTATCCTTTTAGTCCTTTTGCAATGCCTTCTCCAAATGGGATTGCTGAAGCATCTGTGAGTTTCCTGTTTTATAGTTTATTAACCAATGTATGTCTCTTTGTCTGTATGCCCACAGTAAAACTAATTTTAGGTTTTTGTATAGGGAAATACTCCTGGAAGCATGGAAGCAGATGGTAAACCATCTGATGCAAAAGAAAAGTTGCCCATTAAAAGATCAAAAGGAAGCTTGGGTAGTTTGAATATGATTACTGGGAAGAATAATGAGGTTGGTAAAACATCTGGAGCATCTGCTAATGGAGGCTATTCTAAAAGGTATGATGACACGTAGAAATTTACTTTGTGTGGTGTATGCTTTGCTAGCTACTTCATGGCTAATGTGCATTAAATAGTGAGGACAATGTCGGATTCATGAGTAGAAAGAAAAGGTATTAGCCTCTGCAATGAAGTTGCAAGCTATTATTTATTGTTATATTGTATCTGTGCATTGTGATGGAAATTTTGAGAGGGAGAAGGTTTTGTGCCAAACCATTGTTAATAGAAGAACCTTTTAGACACTCTTCAAGTCTCTTTACTTTTTGCGTATCCAAAGTTTTCTTGATTTTTTCTCAATTCATTTTTCCAATGCAGATCATAACAAATTTTAGAAATTTTTCAAATTTTATTTTGTTTTCTTATCATGCAACATTCTTCTCGTACTTTCAAATACTTGCCAATATTAGCTAGCATTAGGTGGTGCGTCTCACTCACTTTTATACATTTAATTGTAACTGCTACGGTTGTTTGGTAATCCATCTGATTTTGGAATAATTCTGGATATGTAGCGCTGAGAGTGCAAGTGATGGTACAAGTGAAGGAAGTGATGCTAATTCACAGAATGTAAGTACAGTTTTAGGGATCATTTCTGTTTCTTATTGTTTTTGTCAGGACCTTGCTGTTTATGGCTATATTAGATAAAAATGGCTGTTTAATGAATCCAGCTCTTTGAAGTTATGAGTCAAGCACACTGTTGACATGAAATTTATTGATTTTGCAAACAAGGGATATAAAGAGTCACTAAATGTTGTATATTGGGGACGCCTTTAGAAGTTTTTACTTACAAACTGTAAAGCAGTTTTCATAGCAAATAATCATAAACTAAATCATGTCACTTTGTTTAATTTCATGAAAAGCATACAAAGATGTTTAGCAACAAGCAGTATGCAGTTGTTAATTCAAGCCAATACATAATTGGTAACTTCATAACTTCAGTTTGTAGCAGTCAGCTGAACAATAAGAAACATATACACTTTCTGAATTTCTTTGCTGTTTGGTGGGTGGGATTAAACAACAGGAGGTGGACCCTTTTACCCCCTTCCAACGAAGCATGCATATTTAAAAATGATCTAGTAGAAGGCTTTGCAAAATATATGCTTATATTGGGGGAAGCCTTCTTCTTAAATTGTAATTCTCGTGTCTGTCATCATGATATGACACCATCTCCATTATACCGTAAATGTTTTGATCGAGGCTCTTGTTTGCACAGGTTCAATTCCCCTGTTTTGAGAAGAGATAATGTTATAAATATTCATTACATTGACTTTGCAGGGCTCACAGTTGAAGTCAGGATGCGGGCAAGACTCTCTGGAAGGTTAGAAGATGATCTTGTGCTTACTTCATGTGGTCTCTACATTGGAACTGATCTATGTATTGTTCAAGAATCTCTCTAATATCTCCACTACAGGTGAAGCATCTCAGAATGGCTGTATTGCACAGGGTCCTCAGAATGGAGGATCAAGTACACCTCATACAATGGCAAACCAACCAATGGCCGTCATGCCTATGTCTGCTACGGGTTCTCCTGTAGCTGGTCCTGGTCCCACAACAAACTTAAATATTGGAATGGACTACTGGGGCACTCCGGGTGCTGCTAATATTCCTGCAGTACGAGGCAAGGTTCCTTCTACTCATGTTGCAGGAGGAATAGTTACAGCCGGATCACGTGATAGTGTCCAGTCGCAGCTTTGGTTACAAGTCAGTATAGTTGATTTACACAAAATATATTTGCTTTCTTATCATGTTTTATGGTTTGTCTTTTGTTCTTGTTCATGATCTTGTTTTCTATTGAGTTCATTCTTGACAAATTTTCTTGGAAAAGCTGTCCATCTGCTGCTGGTTTGCATCTCTCAGATGAAGTTCAAAATATTGGGGTTATATTTCGATTCTGAGCAGTCAATCTAGTGCAAAATCAATATTTGATTACTTGACATCCCCTCATCATCGTTTCCCCATCTATCTTGTGTTTCTAATGCTAGGCACAAGGCAGGTACTGACTATCAAGGCTGTCATTGGAAAGATTTGTGGGGATCCATTAAGATCTGAGTCTGAGTTACAATATAAACCATTAACAGACAAAAGTTGATCTTAAAACCAAATGGATTGTAAAATATTGAAACTGAATTTGAATTTGACAGCAGATTTGAATTTTTTGCACCGTCTTTTCTATATCTAATCTAATTTGTTGTGTATAATTGTAAAGGATAAATTTATGTAATATACTACAATCATGATTTGCTATTAGATTTGCAGCATTATTTAATTGAATATATAGCTTATAATGGTTTACTTTAATTGATTATTGAATTTGGATTTGGTAATGGGATCATCCTTGCTGAATCTTGTAGTCAGTAAATCCAATAAACTGAGTTGCGATTGATCTAAATATCATCATTCTTTTTCTTACAATTAACCACTTTGTTGAGTGTTGGGGCACTTATGGAAGGCATTAAGGTACTTTCGAGTTATTTAGGGTTCATTTTTGTGTAACCTCATCTTATACGGACTCAGTAGTGTTTCTTGCCAGGCTGTTGTATAGAAGGCATTCAGTCCTTTCTAGTTATTAAGAATTCATTTTTGTATAACCTTTTTTTAGATGGTTTAATTATACGTACTCATTTTCTGTTTTCTGGATTTTAGGACGAACGAGAGCTTAAAAGACAGAGAAGGAAGCAGTCCAACAGAGAGTCTGCTCGACGATCCAGGTTGCGTAAGCAGGTAAAGAATTGCCCGACACTAGATCTCAAGGAGTGGGTAAAAATAAAAAATAAATAAATAAATAAATAAAAGGAAGGAAAAAGAAGATGGTGTTGCTTGACCTCTTCTGATTTTACATGGGTACCTTGACTTACCTGTGTGTGATGATTTTGGCGAGTCAGGCTGAATGTGATGAGCTGGCTCAACGTGCTGAATCCTTGAAAGAGGAAAATGCTAATCTTAGATCAGAAGTTAGCCGAATCAAGAGTGAGTATGAGCAACTTCTTGCAGAGAATACCTCTCTGAAGGTAATGTTATAACCTCTGCTTCCAAAATCACCATCTTTTTCATGTATATAATTATTTTCTGATAAAAAAATTCCAAATTACAGGAGCGACTAGGGGAAGTTCCCACCCAAGAAGATCCAAGGTCAGGTAGGAATGACCAACATATGAGCAACGATACCCTACAGACTGGACAGAGAGAGCTGGTGCAGGGCGGTCACTAGGACCTTATCTGCCTTTGCTTCATACCGCTCCTCTCCAGGAGCATAACCTAACTAATTAGATAACAGAATGTTGTTATTTTGCATAACATGTAGCTTAAATTTGATCAAAGCTGACCTTTTTTACCTATAGATGACAGGAGTGTGATTTTCTGGCATACCCTTGTCTGTTTAAAAGAAAGAAAAACCGGGTAGTGAATTAACGATAAAGGTATCTGTATTACTGAATATGGACATGGTTGATGAATTTGTTGGCACTCCATAAGAGGAGGGAGTATGTGAAGTAGTACTATTTATGAATCTCCATTTATGGCCACATCTATCTCTATAAATAGTAAAACATGTCTACATATCAAACATATAGGATAGATTTCAATTAAGGACAATTTGTTTAGCAAGTATAAAATGTATATGATTCTTATTAAGTATCAAATCTCATGGACTTTTACTTTGAAAACTTAGCAGCTGGACATGTAGTGGCTATCAATCAACGGTTGCTCTCCAACAAACTACAAACGTAACCCTTTTCATGTTGACACGTTTCTTTGTTGTCACCTTTGTTTTGTCATGTCTTTTAAGCGTTACAATTCTATTGGCTATATGGGTGGTGTAACTCCTTGTGTCTAGAACTCGTAGTCACTAGCAAATGTACACTGTGTAAAATCAATAGAAAACACTCGTATCGAGTGGGAAAATTGCAGTAAAGGGATTCTTTAGAATATAAACAAACATCCTTGTCTTTTTTACCAAATTAAACAGGAATCCCTATACAGATATAATGTCCAAATTACTTTTATTAAAGATGTATATAATAAAAAATTTTCAACAAGTTTGATCATCGTTTGAAAAACGAAACATATTAAGTTTATTATGTGAAATTTCTCAATACATTTGGTTATATATTTTATATATTATTTAATAAATTTAACAAGTGATGTAAACCCAATAAAATAAAAATAATAACTGATAAATGAGTTTAAATTTTGATCAAATAGATTTTATTGTGAATTAGATTGAGAAAGGAGTAAATTTTCTTTGTTAAATAGAGTTGAAAGAGAAGAACTGAAATGGTTTTACATTTTGCATGTTTGGTGTTTATAGAATGTAATTAAGGGTTTAATAAAAATTATAAAATTAAACGATCGAAAATTGTCAAAATATATTAAAGGATTACTTGATCTCTATTTTTATAATATTTAAGAATAATAATTTTATTTGTAGATGAGATTATTCGGGGATATATAGTACGAAAACATTAGGTTTACACTACCTATTTTAAAAATGAATAAGATATTAACACGTAAAAATATTCGCAAATATTAAGAAATGAATAAATAATATCTATTTTTAAATCGACGTCTTATTGGTTCCTTAATTACTTTAAAAGAAAAAATTAAAAACTATAACGGAGCCACAATCCTTACAACTTTTCTACTAAACAACACTCCTACTATGCAACTTTCTTACCAAGTCACACTTTCTTTCTTATGATTATTCTACCAAGTAACACTCATTTCTTGCGGCTTTTCTACGGCTTTCTTATTGAGATGCAATCCTTTCCTGTGACTTGTTTATCGAGCAACACTTCCTTCCCTGTGACTTGTCTATCAAACTCCACCCAAAATTCACTTGTACTCAAAATTCTATTCTTTCTTTCACTGACATTCAAGGACAACTTTTATGGAGAGACTATTCTCAAGAGCAATTGTATATTATGGATGAGCAATGGCCCGGTTATATTTCTTCCCAGTTTGTGAGAGATATATGGGATAATTCCCCTGAATTAATGGCTAATCAAGCATGCCAGGTTTTATTTTCATCCTCTTTTTTTTACTAAACATTCCCTATACAATTCTTATTTTTAAGGGGTTTTTTTTTTTTTTTAGCTACACTGTTCCATCAACATCTCCTTAAAGAAGATAAAGACACTTGAGGAGGAAAAGGAGATTTCGATTGCTTAGAACCGAGCATCTAGGGAATGGATTAGTGAGTTAGAGCACTTGCTAAATAAAGAAAGAATGAAGGTTGCTACCCTTGAATCCGTTCATTCTCGTGAAGCATTTGAGATGAGACAGAGTTACTTGTCTCTGATACCTGGGGAACGAGTGGTTAGGACCCCTTGATACCATTGTTCAGATTGGCAAAATCAAACTTGGAAAGCTGTATGCTGCTTCCATAATGTGTGGCTACTTCCTCAGGAAGAGTTGAAAGATTTCAGCTTGAGAGAACCATGGAGACTCTTCCCGAAGGTTTCAGCGAAGACCAGGTTAAATATGATGATACAGCTCCAATGATTAGACTCTGGAAACAGGATTCCTTGATCAGAATCCTACCCAATGAGGGTGGCGATAGTTACAGTGAAGGCTTTCCTGACAGTAGTGATGAAAGATTATATAGACATAGGTTCTATGTAATGTATTTAGATGCTGAAACACTTCAAAGATATGCAATGATACGATCGAAGGATGCTGTTTTATAGATCGAAAAGCAGACACAGTCTCTGTTTGGTCTACCGGACATCAGAATTCTTGAAGACGGTTCAATTGACACATCCAATGATGAAGTGATTGCAGTCACATTTTCATAATTGACAAATGCTAGAATTGGAGGTAGCAGTAGCCTTTGGATCATTCCTGTGGGATTCAGAAAGTCATGTTGAGTCAAAACACCCCTTTGTTAAAAGCAACTACAAAATCATCTCACTAGTTTGATCAATCATTGTGTAAATTGTAAGGTATTATTATTCTCTGTAAAATCAGAATTTTATACTGAAAAAGAGTGATTGTTTTCTAATGTTTCAAACACACGTTAACTGGGGAAAAGCATGAAGTGTTGGAGAAGCAGTCAAATCAATTTGAGGCGGTTTAGTCATTTTGAAGCTAAATATATTGGCAATAAATTACTCAATTACTTTTGTTCATCTTATAAAGATTATGTTTCATAATTAACATAATTTAGAAACTAATAATACTACGGTTCCATCTTTTGAAAAAAAAAAAGAAGAATACTATGGTTATGATTGATATTTTAATGTAATAAAATTTAAACAGTAATTATTATATTATAAAAATTTTAAATGTCAAATATTAACGTAAAATTATATGAATCTTAGAAAAAATTAATATTATCAAATATTTTTTAACTCTGTTTTCATAGCATGTTAAAGAATTATAATCCCAAACGAAATCTAAATTTATCAAATTATATTTTGACTTTTATTTCAAGTAGTAGCGTAGCTTTCATTGATTAGCAATTAAAATTTGATTTGAATTTATTAGACTCTATTTAATATTATCATGTATCTATTTCATTTTGAAAACAAATTAAAAAAATATTTAGTAATATTAATTTTCATTAAATTTATATATTTTTAGTAATATTTAATATTTTAAATTAATTTTATAATACAATAACAAACAGAAATTTAAACTCTCATATTGTACCCAGATGGAGAATTTCATACAAATAAATATAATTAAAGTAAAGAAACTTCTAATATAAATCGAATAAGCTTAATATTTAGTGATTAACTCAAATCATTGATTGTTAAATAAGTAGAATAAGTAAATGAAAAGCTTTTATATTGACTTGTAATTCAATTTCTCTGTGAATTAGGCATTAAGCTGTAATTGACCTAAAAATAAATAGGGAAGATTCATAAATCCTATTCATAGGATTGAATGTGCCTTTTTCTTCTTATAACCATCAACAAGTTGGCATTGCATGAGAATGAATACTTGCTTCTTAAGTCCGATGAATATTCACAAATCTTGATCAACATTAGTTTTTTCATTATTAATTAATGATCAAGGAATATTCTGTTATTGGAATTTTCATTTTTGTATTACACAAATTATTATATTATTGTTATATATTTTATATAATTTATTTTCTAAAATTTTTCTTATTCTTATAAAAATATAAGACATGGGATGATGATCTAATATTATTACCTAATTTATATATTTAATATTATTAATAATGCTAACAACTGGTTTACATAGTTTATACTAATATAAACAAATTATTTTCTTTAATGCTCATTAGGATTCGATGACTTTGGGAGATTGTATGGAATGGAAGGTTAAAAGTGCATGAAACTTATAAAAATATTTCTAATAAAATATTATAATTTTAAAAAATTAGGTGAAACAGTATATGACATATAATATATTATACTTTGTAAAATAATATATTTAATTAAATACGTAATTAAAAATTATTAAATAAATATACAGATAAATAAATTCTAACTATATATATATTTTTTTAATTCTTGAAACCGTCTAAATTCTACCTCAACATATGAAAACTAGAAAAATTAGCCAAAGCTAATTGGGCAGGTGAAGGTGAAACGAAACAAAGGAAAACATACAAAATCAAAGTCATAGCCGTCTAATCATCATCATTCCGCATCGATCACAGCAACGAAACGATACGTTTTCATCTGCTGGAACGAAATCCAAAAGATCGTTTTATTTCTTTTTCAAGCGGTCCTGGTCTACACTCCCGAAAATGACCTTAGATTCTAACAATAATTACGAAACGTGTCTTGCACTGCACGCCTCTTAATTAATATTTGGACAATTATAACCTCACATTGGACCTTATTTTACTTTTAACTAACATATTTTTTAACGGACAAAAATTTACATGAATATTTTTTTAAATTGTAGAATTATTTTGTATTTTTAATTAAATTTTGGGGATTTAAAATTTATTATTATTATTATTATAGAGTTTACATCATTTTCAACATAACTACTTGTGTTTCCTCAACTTCTTTTAATTGGGGCAGGTTAGGATCACTCTCAAAATAGTTGCTCAAAATTAATTGAATCTTAATCATATATATATATATATTGCAACTACTACTATCTATTCTAATTGATGAATGATTGATAAGCATCCTACTAAATCTTGCAACCCTTTTGGTTGTAGTAATAGATAAACATAATATCCATGTCATATTAGTTGTCCTTGACTTGTTGCACTCACCATCTTGTCCATACTTAACCACACCTTTTAATTAATTTTATGTGATGATCTATTTTTATTTAGTATTATATTAGCCTTGTATTGGTAGATAAGAATCAACCAATTAACAAATGAAATAAAAATTATTATGAATCAATGGCAATATAATTTATTTCATTAATTTAAAAAATATTCATACATATCTAATTTATTAAAAAAATTATTCATTTAAATTTTTATTTTTTTATTATAATAATTATACTACTTTTATTTTTTCTTAAATTTATATATTAAACTAATAATTAAATTTTTATAAATAATTTAAAAACAATAAAATTAATATAGGTATAGATATAATCAAATTTTAAGTATTTATAAATCTTTTCTCTTATAATTTATATTTTAAAAAAATTAAGGGATATTCTTGTCCACACACACCCATTCAAAACTGAACAAACAACAGCCAGACCCCAGCTAGCAACTCAACAGTATGTTAATGGCTTGTTCATTCTTCTATATCTATGTATTGCCCACAGAGAATGAAAATTCAGGATGAAATTTGATCAGTTTATATTTAATTTTTTCTAAAAATAAAAACCATAAAAGAGGGAAAATGAATAGTTTGTTTTGCTTTCAGTTATCCAAAACTTCAGCTCCCTCCTTCTTCTTCTGTTATCTTCTGTTGCTCTGTTTCAGAATTACAACGACACAAGCAGCAGGATTTAACCTCACCACCATCTCTTTCAACGAAGGTTTCACTAATCTCTTTGGTGACAGTAATCTGATTCGCTCGCCCGATGGACAGAACGTCCGTCTCCTCCTTGACCGATTCACTGGTAACAATTAATATTATCTCCGGCAGAAAAACACAAACGTATAAATATATTTTTATATATATTCTTATTATTTGTTTATATTATTACTTTTAATTCTGTATCAGGTTCTGGTTTTATTTCATCAAGAATGTATGGTCATGGATTCTTTAGCGCCATGATCAAGTTACCGTCCGATTATACAGCTGGGATTTGCGTTGCCTTCTATGTAAGTGATTGATTATTTATTTATTTATTCATTTCATTGAATGATAGTTTGGATTCATTAATCTGAAATAATTATCGTCACTGCAGACATCAAATGGTGATGTGTTTGAGAAAACACACGATGAATTAGACTTCGAGTTTCTGGGAAATGTTGCAGGAAAACCATGGAGATTTCAAACGAATTTTTATGGAAATGGAAGCACACACCATGGAAGAGAAGAAAGATACAGACTCTGGTTCGATCCATCGAAGGAGTTTCATAGATATAGTATTCTTTGGACGGAAAAAGACATTATGTGAGTTCTCTCTACATTTTCCTCTTATTTATTTATTTATCAATTTATTTTTGCATGCTTACTTTTTGTTGTAATTTTATTTATTTGTTTTGACCTTACAAAGAGAGAGAGAAGGGTTTGCCTTTTCGTGTGAAATGTCAACATAATTTGTGGACCAACGCGAAGACAATTTTGTCATGTTTTAAGGTTAGGCTGCTGGTTTTTAGGCCAAAGTTTCCTCTTGAATTTAGAAATTAATGTGGTCTAAAAAAGCAGCATCCTAAATTTCTGTTTCTAGAGGTTTGAAAAGCTTTCTCAGGGAAGCAATATTGGGTCAAGTTTTGAAAATTTTAAGAAAAATAAACCCAGAGAGTATTTGACGCCACAAATATTGTTTATAAAACTAAATTTTCTATCCATAACAATTTTCTGCACAAAATAACTACATGATGTGATATAATTATATTGGTAGCTCATGAACTATTTTTGAGTAGGGCTAAAAAAATAAATTCCTTCTACAAATTAATGTGAAAATATTATATAATTACTAAATATTTTTATTTTTAGAGATATCTAAAAATTTATGAGAGTAAAACAAAGAATCATATAGGACATGTCACATGTGACAATTATATAAAGTCATCACGTCAATTCATATAAAAAATTTCTATCCCTGACATTATTTTCATAAATTTTCAATCACTCATAAAAATATATTATATGCATCAATAATATAAACTATGTTACATTATTGGGTACGTAATTATTTTTTACAAGGTTTTCTATTTATAGCAATATTCTCATCATTTTTTTATAAAATGTTTCTATTTGTAGCATTATTTTCATCATTAATTTTTATAAGGAGTTATATCTATAGCATTATTCTCATTATTTTTTTTTTTTTACTCTTACAAAATTATAGTACATCCGAGAGGAATATGATCAAACTTGTACAACCATCAAACACTGTTCATTTATAAATAATTTCTATTCATAAACCTATTCAGATTCTTCATCGATGAAATCCCCATCCGAGAAGTCATGAGAACTGAAGCAATGGGTAAAGAATACCCCACCAAACCAATGGCATTATATACAACAATATGGGATGCATCAACTTGGGCTACATCCGGTGGGAACGCCAAACTCAACTACAAATATGCACCATTCACTGCGGAATTCAAAAGCTTTGCTCTTGAAGGCTGCCCTGTTGATCCCATTGAAGAATTTCCATTTTCCAATTGCAAACAAAATAATTCTCGACTTACAAGCCAAGAATTCTCAATCACCCCATCTCGGAGACGAGCAATGAGAAGATTCCGGGAGCGTTTCATGTATTATTCTTATTGCTATGATACGATAAGATACCCTGTTCCGTTGCCGGAATGTGTAGTGGTTCCGTCCGAACAACGGCGGTTTAGGAATACGGGGAGGTTGAAATTCGGAGGAAGTCATAAGACTCATAAACATCGATCGTCGTCGAGACGACGTAATCAAGTTCCAACCCTTTCTAGTTCAGATGATCCAGATATGTGATTGATTGGTTTAGTCATAAGCATATATTAATTTTTTTTAATTATTTTTATTTTTTTTGGTTTGGGTTTTTGTAGTTAATTTATATTTATTTTAATATTTTGTTGTCTTTATGATTGTAAATAGAGAAGAATGAATAGGATAATGAGAAGGTGGAAGAGAGAAATGAATTAGAGATTTGGGTTTGGTGGGTTTTCTTTTTCATTGACTTCTTCACATGTTGATATTTGGTAATTTAGTTGAAAATTAATTATAATGTCTTTCTAGTAAGAATATTATATTTAGGATTTTTTTTGATAATATTAATTTTTTAAAAATAAAAAATAAAAAATATTATTTTTAAATGTTAATAAGATATTAGTTTTGATAAAAAAAAAAAATTATAATTTGTTTTAAGAATATGCTTATAAAAATAGTAAATAAATATAGAATTTTGTTTTTTACTCATAATTAATTCAGTAATAATATTAGGAATTCGAACTGTATTAATCGTATGACACTCTCGTATCAGTATAAAAATTTTATATACATAACATTAGTCATTATTTTTTCTCTTTCGTTATCATTAAGATTTTTTATAATTGATCATGATTAAATTAAATAGTTAGATGATAATAAAATGAATAAATAAATAAATATATCAAATTTTAATTAAATATTTACTTTATAAAATTTTATTGAATGAAGACGCGATATATCAATCCTTATAGGGTTTGGTTGTTTACAATCCTTGTATTTCTATTTGAAATTTCAAATTACAATAGTCAGGGTAGAAGCATTTTATATAATTTTTAACAATGTTTTGAAAAATATTTGTAAAAATTTATTTTTATTTTATTTTTAAATTTTAGTAACACATATTTTTTATAACTTTTATTCTTAGATTTTATAGTATATTAATGTATTGATACATCAATATACTATACAACATAATTTTGAGGGATTGACTATAATACAATAAATTTTTATTGCTTTAGTATTTTTAAAATAAAAATATTTTTAAATTTTGGCCTCTAAAAAATTATAATAATTACATTTTACCACATTCTACAATGTAAAAGTTGGCTTTGCCCACGACGAAAGTAAATGGCTACATTGAAAATGGTTCACATTATGTCTCAAATCATCTTGTAATAAAAGAGGGACCATGTTAAACTAGGATTTAAATACTTGTGTTAGATCATCGAGATGATAGAAGCTGAACCAATTACACATCCATGCCAAATCGTCCAAAGAATTCAAGTTAGGTCACCCAAGAACATTTTTGGTCACCCACGGTCATAAATCGAACAATATCCCATATAGCAAGCTATATGATAACATGTGAAGCATTTCAATTGCCAATTAACTACACATGATTATGATAGTTACTCACCCATGATCACCAAAGCAGTTGCATCCACGTTAAAAAAAAAAAATGTGGTAGATCTTTTACAGTTTCACTGTCATGCTGTTAAAATATTATTGAACCATTTTGTGAGCTACAACTATTTATGAAATTACTTTTATCTTTTTCTTGTTACCCAAGTTAGATTAAATTCTTACTAATGTGAGCGTTGGAGGGTAATCATCAACAACATCTCATTGAGTTGAAAATTGAACAGTATCCTCCATGTTTGCACATAGTGACATGGAAAGCTTTGAAACGCTCTTGGTATTAGGGCATACCTAGTATCAAAGAATTGTCAAGTATATGTTCTCCACTAATGTACGCGATTTTTTCTCATACTAACTTAATAACTCTATCCATCAACCGCTTATACTAAATAACTTTCATTTTATATGATCTATGTGTACATATTAGTAAGAAAATGAAAGGTAAATTCGGTGTTTTTTCTCTCTCTCTCTCTCTCCTCATGAAAATTTTTGCTATTTTTCACTAAATATTATCTTTCTAAACTTTTACATTATTTATCTAACTGGAACGTATAAGAATTTACACTAGTGATCTTCATGGACAATTTAAATTGTTCTATTCTTGTACCATTCTTATTTATTATTGAGCAGGTAGTTTAGGTTGTAGTCTTCATCAACACAGGTGTCCGTCTTCGATTTCCTTTTCATTTGTGAGCTTTGTTGAGTTGATTTACTTTGTATTCTGTTGAGTTGCTTTGCTAAATACATTATGATATATAGTCATTATCAAATTCAACTTGTATAAGTTCAAACGTCATCACTGATTCATTATTATGGATTGAATTATTTGTGAACTATAATATTCAAAGAAAGAGTCTCTTATCCTTATAGGATTTGGATGAGCTTCATTCAATATAACAGCACATCCCTTCAATTAATTAGAACAACACAAAATTTAAAATATCTTACATAAAATTTTAAAAAAAAAAAAAAAATTATTGTTAGATATATAAATTCAATCGTACAAACTCAAATTGTTATAAATAAAAATAAGAGTTAATATTAGATTGTGTTTTCCTACTTTTTTATTTAATACCCGACATATATCCATTTTTTTTTTTTTTTTAAATACCCAACACACCTCATTCGATGATAAATCTAATTGAGCAAAATCCCATCAAACAAAGTCACTTATTGCAGGAGAATGTTGATTACTTGAAAAAAAATAAGTGAATATTGTGATTATTATGTCAAAAATAAAGCAAACAGTCATCTATCCAAAAATAGGGAAGTAAAAAAAATAAATTAAACTGTAACAATGTAACTATATCACATCACATTAAAATAAATTAGGTGATAATATTATAATTATATCACATCAAATTAATTTATAAAAAGAGTTTTATAAAAGAATTTATAACTTTAGTATTATTTATTTTAAAATTTTAATTTAAAACATTGACATAAATAAGTTAAACACTAAAATTAATATTTTTTAACACAAAATTTAAAATATTTTATACAAAACTTGAAACATTCAACACAAAATTTAAAAATTCATTAGTGTAGTTAGGTAATTAATCCCAAAATATAGAAATAGTTGTAAAATTTGAGGTGTAAGGTTTTATATATTTATTGTAGAATTGAATTCTAAAATAAATTAGACCAAGGTAAAAATTCAAGAACCTGTTGATATTCAACATATATTGAAAGTTTATGTTTCTTTACAATAAAAAAACAAAAATATATAAGATTCTAATATTTGAAATCATAAACACAAGATATGTGATTTTTTTTTATATCTTTAAAAATTAAAAATACATAATCTAATCTCGACTAAGCATTATATAAATTCTTACATAAACTCAATCAGTTTAAAATTATATGATAACAATATTACTATACATAATTCTTATGTCAATTTATATAAAAAAAATTTAGACGTATAAAATAATTTATAACTCCAATATTATTAATTCAACACTAATAACATTTTACAAAAGAGATTGTGTTTTACAAATCTTGTAATTTGAAATACCCATCTTTATGGAGGAACGAAAGAATTGATGACCACAATTATAAATATGAATTGCTGCTAAGAAAAAATTTACATCAACAGAATTTATACACACACGTGAACTTTGTCATTTTTCTTTGATCATTATCTCGGTTTGAGAATAGAATAATCTCTCAAAAATCTCCAAAACTGTAATAGAAAAGATGTCCCACTTGATGGGCTTCACACATAGAAGATAAATCAATCAGTCAATAAACAAGCATACCCTCTCATCTACATAATAATCATTTGGCTTTCGCTACTTTTAAATAAGGAGTTGGCTAACAATACAACATATGTTATTTTTGTATTTTCTACAAAATATGTTATGATTTGATTTACTAAACCAATGACGGATGATAATAACAAGAAGAAAATTTTGAAATGAATCCTCATCCTCTCTCTCTTAATGTATAAATGAGGATTTATCTCTTCATACTAAATCCCTTAGTTTCACAGAAACATAAAAATTCTGTTTCTCAGAAAATCACTATAAAAGCACCTAATCTCTTTCTTCATGCCTCCTGTTGCATATATAATTTCTCTTTTATTCCTCAGAAACCTTGAAAAATGTGTAGGACAGGATCAAGTTGTTGATACCATCCATTCTGGGATCAGTTTCAATCTCAGGGTCGATGTAAAAGAATACCTGCCAGATAAGAAGATAATGAAGATACCGAATTCAGTAGATGTTCAAGGAAACAAGAAAATAAAACTTATAAATGGCTTCGAAAACACCACTCACAGGCATATCAATCTGCTCCCCAGGAAGAAGACGCTGCTCTTCGAAACAAAAACATTGTATTTTATTGAAGTAAACTGCAGCCTGGAACAAGTCATAACCAAATCATTGCCTCTTCCATGAAATTTTGATCTTTGATATTAAATACTTTTGTTTCCAACTGCCACAAAACCATATGAAATGCTGATGGCAAAGATAAATATCTTACATTTCATAATCCTTTATAAGCATAATTGAAAACCAAATCTGCAGCATCTATGGTAATTAATGCTAAAAAGTGAAACCCCTTAAGATTATAGAATTTCAGAGTAGAAAGTTTGCTCACAACCAGCTAAACATTTGGATATACATGGTTACCTTCATGGGAGTGACATTATAAGTAGAGACACCAGTTATTGGAGTTGAACTTCGATTTTCAGCAGTGTAAAATGCAAGGGCACTTTCTCCAGGCTTAACCCTCACCTACAAGGGGAGGGATCCAAGAAGAAATTTGGACGATTGAGTAATTACCAATATTGCGAATTGTGCACTTCAATGACTTCAAAATTATAAAATTTTTGTAATGACACTGAAAGGGAAGAGGATCACCTCTCTTTGTGTCGGAACAAACTTCCATGGCATTCCATCAGCTACATCAGCATTAAATTGCACTACAATCTCCCTAAATTGTTATTGAACAATGAATGAAAACAAAGAAAAATGGCCAAACATATAACCATATGTAAAAAGAAAGAAAAAATAATTTTATCATGGATAAGTACACAACCATATTCATAGCAAAAGTTCTAACAAGCATGGGATAGTCAAACTCAAGTAAACAAAAGAAGACATTAAGAAGTGATGCATAATCCTATATCAAGTAACTTCTAATCCCACTAATTTATATGGGATTTACTTTTGGGAGATAAGGAGAACATTGACATTTTAGTAGAGGATGCTGGTCACATAGCAAATGATGCTATATTTCAAGTTCTAAAGAATCTATAGCAAGAAGTGTAATAGAGGTAAATCGGGTATAGTTATCATGATTTCCTTAATTTAAACAAATTTCACAAAATACTCCACGTCTATTTCTTTTAACATGATAAGTAGATGACAAACAAACTTGAAACATGCTCAGAGGTTCAATCCCCGTGCTTTGGAATTAAAAACGGAACAAGCAGACAAAATCCAAACCACCAAGGGGCTTTATATCCAAAAGTTGGAGAGCTTTCTCAGGATAGATGTTTCAAGAAAGAGGGAATGATAAAAGAATATTTGCAGTTTTCCATTCCTATCCTCATTTTTTTGTGATGTTATAACTCTATCACACAATATTTGCTTACCACAAAAGATTAAAGCAAAACTAAAGATATTAAACTAGCCAGGAAGACATGAAACAATTATTTAAAGAAAACACGTTTCAACATAAGCTTCCAATGTGAGAAGTAAATCTGCACCTTGTAGTGACAGTTCCATCTTGAGCATGCCGAGCGATCTTTTCTTCAACACTCTAAAGGTGAAAATGACTTTGAATTATTGCCAAAAACATAAAGACAATAAGGCTGACCAAAAACAAAGCGAGCATAAAATCAGTATAACCTCTTTACGTTGAACAGTACCACCATAGCCAGTAGCCTGGCAGAATCTCCTATACAAAGGAACAGCAGCATAACTACTTCCAACCATTGCAAAAACCAATGCTGTCAGGTACAAAAGCATCTTTCTTGATTTCTGTCGAGTAGAAGCATGAGAAGCATAGTAGCGAATTCCACAAAATGAATTAGATCTCCAACGACACCCAGAATCAAACGCCCAAGGTTTTTGGTAGTTGTTAATCAAATTTGTTCTGTATCTGCACCTTGGCATTAAAATCCATCCATGATGATAGCTAGTATTAAATATGGTGTTTTTATAATTCGACCGTAGAACGTTTGTTGCACACCTGAACATCAAAATCAACTGAGGATTAAATCATGAAAATACAGAGATAGGTTCGGATTAATTAAAAAAGGTTCTGGATAATAAGACATTATTCAAATGTTAGATATATGATAATTACCTGAAATGTTGTAGTAAAGGCAATACATGGGTTTTACCAGAAAGCCTTGATAATGACATCCTTGATAATGAAAGCTTCAAAGGTAAGCAATAGTGTCTAAAATTAGAAACAAAATCTACCAGAAAGCCTTAGATCATTCCGAATATCAAAGGAAAGCCATGGCACCTGAAATTAGCACAAAATAAATAAATTCATTTATTATTTGTTCGGTTACTTCTATTTTTATTTATATTTTCATATTGTTATGCTCTTCTAACAAAAATCAACATATCTACTGCCTGCATATTAAATCTGTGCATACGCTTACATAATGCATGAGAAACTACTGCTTGTATGCAAAGAAATTCATTGAACAAAGTAAACAATATGGTCACAACACACTGCATTCAAGTGCCATCAAAAGCAAAATGCTGATAACAAATGCTGCCCTAAGCCATTGATCAGATCATTTAGAACTATTATATTCATAACATTTTATGTTCTCATGCAAGTAAAATCTATTATCTATAATCACTCGCCACAAGACACCCCCAAATCAAGAGTAAACTCATGGCACCCACAATTCTTTCTAGGCCTCCCCGTTTTCCGAGTAAAAGAGAATAGTTAATAATATAAAGAGATGGCCTTACAGACATTATAACAAACACTTGCTGACCAAAAATGATTAACTGAAACAAAAAAAAGTTTTTTTTTTTGAAGGACTCTAACATTGTCTCAATGAAGGGTGTCCCAATCCAAACTTTCCAAGTAATTTCCAAAACAAACTGCGACCAAAACCCAATGCATCATCACAGAAATTTTTCTATGTGTAAAACTAAACAGAAACAAGCCTGACCCAGCAGTGTAAACTTAATATTTTCAATTTGCTGCATTATATTTGATGGCTAGATTGCCTTTTATTAGATTACAAATTCTCTGTTTAATTCAATCATTTGTATTTGCTGTTAGCACTGATATCATAGTGTTCGTGAGATTACCTTAGAACAACGCATTGGGTTTGCTTGGATCTACTCTAGTGGAGCAACGCACTTGTTTCTTGAAAAATTGAGTAATTGAAATTAATCTGATAATGGAAGAAATTGAAGTGAGACAATTTAAAATCTTTAGAGAAACACACGTGGGGTTTAGTGTTTCAAAAACAAAAGAGTAGTAACAACAACAGACATTGATGATATATCTTTGTTGCATAACTAAGTTACCAGAAGATAAAATTCTATTTAACTAGATTTTTTTTAAGAAATTGAACGATGTTTGTTTGTTTGTTTGTTTAATTTCCTTAACTGGCAATTCTTTTAACCAAAAGTACTATCTTCTATCCTCAATTAAATTGAGAAGATAATCTTACTCCTCAATTAATCATATAAATGTATAAGCAAGACACAATATTACATAGCCCAGCATTGTCTTGTAAATTTATCTTTCACAAGATAGTGCACAACTCTATAATTTACAAAACATCTAGCGTGCAAATTCCTATCTAGAAAAATATTTTGTTGAAAGTCATTAAGTGTCTAAAAGTATAAAACTTTTAAAATGAGAAATGCATGAGATGATACAAATCAAAAGCCTCGGCTGTAAATTAATTTAAAGAACTAAGAGAGATGACAATGATTATTTTGATTAGTCTTTTTGACTTTGAATGCTTGCTACTTACTTATTTACTAAATTCATCGTGGTTATTAAAATAAATTCATAAACTCAGTTTATGTAATACTGGCTTATTTTAACAAATTCGGTTCAGTTATTTATTTTAATTTATACATGGTTTCCCTGTTTGTTTATAAAATCAGTTTTGGCAGATGAGATGCATCCAACTCCCCAATCTCAAATTCAGCTGTCAACATTACAAGTTAACAACATCAAAATTTCAATGAAAATTTCTACAATAAACTATTTCAAAAAGAAACACCTGAAAAAAAATTTATTTGCCAATACAAAACTGTTAATACATCCCATCCTATGTACTCTTTAACAAAAGCCAAGAAAACGAACGACAAGAATTTGATTTGTGAATTTCAATACTACAATCTACCATTCACTCATGACTGAAATCACAAGGCAAGAAGTGTTACCTAAAGCTGCTTCAGTTACAGTTACAAAGCCGATTAGTGTGCATTCTAATATTTTCATCATCACCATTACATAAGTAAATGTCCGCATTGATGAACTCAAAAGGAAAACTTCTCAGCAAACTAGCATCAAAGTGAAAACAGTTTGAAAAATTAACTGCCACTTCAGATATAAACTTTATCTGACACCTAATACAAGCTCAATTAAAGAAGCTAAGGTGTGTACAAAGGCCAAAATTGATTTCAATTATTTTCAATCAGCAAAGCACAGACAAAAACAAAACCACATCAATTCTACAGTCAGCAAACCACAATACCTACAATATCATAACAATACCCACCATTCCATCACTTAATTTACAGGTTCGAAACCCTAAAATATGCAAATCGCATCAGAAAAAATAAAAGGAAAGCCTGACCTTGAAAATTCGAAAATGAAGTAAAATTTCTAGGCGGCGAATTGCCTTAGTTATCGGAATAAACTCAGGTGGACGGAATCAATGTCAGCGTCGCTCTCGTTGTCGATCTATGATTTTGCAAGCCAGCGACAGTGTCAATGAAAAAAATGAGAGGGGTATTTTTGTATTTACGTTTTCAAACTGAGGACATTTTTGTAATTGTATAAGTCAAAATACGTAGTGGTAACCTTGTCTGCATCATAGAACCAATTTCTGGAAATTAATAAAGCTTTATATTAATTTAATAATTTTGAGTCATGTTTCCTTTCCAGTTCATTACACTAATGTACACAAGTGATCCCAGAAGCATGCATAAATAATCAAACGAAATAAACATAAAAGATGAATGAAACTATTTGATTGCTCTGTCTAAGGTCTCGTATAAACCTCTAAAAGAATTGATGTGTTAGCGTAAATAACTTCCCTGCTATTATGAATTACACTGAGAAGCAAAACTTGCAACTCAAGGAAACTGGAATGATCCTCCGATACCCGCATTTGCTGATGGAGGGTTAATAGCCACCCAGAGTAAAGATATTGATATCGAAATAAGTCCGGACCAAACGTATAAAATAGTAGGTGTCTTCCCTCTTCGTCCCATGAGTCCCTTTACAAAGGGATAGAGATGGGCCAAAACCCAGAAACTAAAGAACACACCTCCTATCAAGCGGCTCCACTCGGGTATTATACTGTAAATGGTTCGGATAACTGCAACTGCTATTGCAATCAAGTTAACCATTATGATAGTAAGCGGTGGTATCATCAGAGAAGTCCACTTGAAAATGTATAGATCAACGAATTCGTCATCTAAGTCATCACCAGCAGATTTTGATGTCAGAGTGAATGATATCTCAATTCCTGCAATCACCTTCAGTAGTCCCTGAAGCACAGCAACAAGATGGGCACTTGTGCCCCCTATTAACCAGAATTGTTCATTCCTCCACCATTCTTCTAGTCCAATACCGGCCCATTTGATCTCAAGGACAGCAAGTGCACAAAGGGACAATGTGATGGTTAAGAGATATGTGAGAAAGGTTACATTGAGCGACTCTACTATGAACTGACCAGAAAATAAAGAAAGTGCAGGAAGGAAGCAGTAAACAATGAGGAATATGGAGGTGAATGGATAGATTCCGACATTGAGGTAGGCAATTCTCTGCAGAAGCTTTAACCTGGAGCTGCCAAGGAGGGCATTGTTGCGGGAGAAGAATATTTCGACAGAGCCAGTTGCCCATCGCAAAACCTGATGAAGCCGATCAGTGAGATTTATAGGAGCAGTACCACGGAATGCATCTCTCTTTGTCACACAATAGACTGACCTCCATCCCCGGTCATGCATCCTATAACCTGTAACAACATCTTCTGTGACTGATCCATAAATCCACCCAACACTATGTCCCCATTCAGTCTTGTCTTCGTACCAGCAAGATATGACATCGATGGCCTCCCCAACTGTTGATGGAACGATAGGTTCCCGAGGAACAGTAAGGGCACCAGATGGACGTCCGTTTTTAACTGATGGATGATCAGCAAGAGGCTGTCCTTGAAATGCCGCTACTGGGATAGAATCAATGAACATACTAGAGTTGCCATATCTCTTAGGAACAAGAGCAATATTCATTTCCTCATCTTCATATTCCCTCGTTCGGAGTGATTGGTTCTCTCCTTGGGCCTCATCAGCAGTAAAAGGTGCAGTTGCAACCTTCCTGTGACGGGGAAAGCAGCAGCTTAACCAATTAGAATTTTCTTTTGACAAAGGGGGTGGTTCGAAGCCATAAAGGGCAATCCGCCGGAAAAGGCATCCAGTTCCAACATAGGTTGGACCCTGAATCCCATCAAGAGCTCGCATATTACCATCGAAGAAAACGGTGTTATGATTGGCATACCGGTCAGATGGATCAATTCCTTCAAATCTCTGAGGAAACTGGACATAACAAATTTGATCCCCATCACGGTCCATCATGAAACACATACCTTCTCTCAGTGCTAGGGAATTAAAGATGTAGTGGTCACAGTCAAGATTCAGAATGAAAGGGCCATTGGACATGATGGCCGAGGCACGAACCAGGGCATTCATGGCCCCAGCCTTTTTGTTGTGATCATAACCAGGTCGTTTTTCACGAGAAACATAAACCAGCATGGGAAGACGAACATCCACTTCACTTAAATCCATCAAACTTGTATCAGCTGCACTACCTTTCAATGGTTCATCACAAGGAGGATGCAACATCACCTGCAATGAATACAATTCAGGATGTTTAGACAACACATTATCTAACCATTGAGGCAGTTTCCCTGCAGCTTGAATATAAGATGGTAGTAGTATGCAAATGTACTCAGTATGATCCCTAAATGAACAAAATTGTTAACTAGTTTGGAAAAAGAAACATAAGAGCGCCCCTTACAAACTAATGCCAAATAAAAGGATAAATTATTAGGATCCTTATTTTGATCTGTTGAACGTCCAGAAAATGAAACACTAAACACAAATTATCACCTGTATAATACTGGCATGATCGCCTCTAGAATACCCTGGTGCAGGAATTGTCCATGTGCCAGGCCAATGGGTTCCATCAGACATCCAAGTAGCTTTTGGAATCTTCAGACTTTCCACAGGTTCATCATTATTGCTTTCCCTCCAACGCTTCAAAGCCTTGACCTCCTCCTTAGTATTATAAGCATCAGACCGTCTCCGGATTGAATCAGAAAGGGCATTGATTCGAACCTTAAACTCATCATACTCACGTTTCACACACCTGCGATCTCTGACAAAATCTTGACGGACTTTGTTTTTATAAGGATCTCTGTTGAGATTAAAATAGGTCTCTGGGTTTCTTGGCTCAATACCATGCTTTCTACAAAAAGGAACCCAAATGCTGGCAAAACTAGCAGCCTCCGCCATGGCCTCAAATGTAAGAAGGGCACCTCCATCATCAGACACATAACACGAGAGCTTCTCAACAGGATAATCAGCAGCCAGAATTGACAGAATAGTATTTGCTGTGACAAGAGGTGGCTCTTTTTCTGGATCAGCAGTAGAAACAAAAAGATCTATGCCTGGAAGATCAGATTTTCCTGCTGGATTACTAGGGTTTGGTGTTTCAAACTTCTCTTTCAAAACATCAAGGTCAGCAGCTCGATTGATGGGGCAGAGCTTAGGAAGCTGATCAAGTAGCCAAGAGAAGGCAAACCAGATTTCACAAACTACAGACATGCCCCAGAGCCAGATTGCATCTTCATTAGGATGTGTAATCCTCCATTCCATAAACAATCCAAGTGCCACCATCCGGACAATGATTAACAACCTAGAAAAACATGTTCAACCATTCATCATTGTAAAGCTAATCTCTATAATTCTTCATTTGTAAGCATGTTCAACCCTTTGAACGATGCATCAAAAAGAGACAAGAATGCAGCATTTGAAACGGCGTGCAACTTATAACTTCTAGAAATAGATATAAGTAACCACAACTCCAACCCCAAGTTAACAATTCCTCCATTTTAGATATATACAAAAGATTAGCGTAGCAGAATGGAAGGAAAGGGAGAAAAAATGAACTAATATCTTACCGGTATGGACTGAGAATTGCAGCAGATACATTCCACTTGCGAGTAAGTGGTCTCCGTTTCTTCTCAGGAAAAACTTTGGGGTCACGGCCAATTCCTGTATTACCCCCATTAATCTCATTCACGTCATCCATCGGCCACACAGCATTTCCATACCCATAACTCTTCTTCGATTCATATAAAAAATCAGTATAATCAAACTCATTAATTTGGCTCCTTACCGATCTTGATTCTGTCGATTTCACCAACGATAGCTTATTCTCTAAATTGAAAGCCTGCTTGTTATCCACTTCCATCCGAGATAAATCCTGTTCACCATAAGCTGCTTTACATCGAGGACAAATTCCATCACCAGTTCTTAATAAATCTCTATTACAATCCCTACAAATCTTGAAATCACAATAACAAGGGAGTGTATCTACACCCTGTGCATCAGTCGAGATCCTGCAATCACAGCCAGGCATAGCACAAAATGACCCTTTCAACCCTGTCATCTGGAGATGGCTAGTTTCACTCTGAATCATCTTCTCCTTTGTGAAGGCACGAGTAGCAATGCTATGACCACCGGTAAACAAAGAACTCGACGCAAAATGTTTATCGCATCCCTGCGAATTCGAATTCAATTGTGCTGTATTTATAGTTGTAGAGATCTCCACGGCTACGGATTGGTTATCTGGGGTGGCCGGTATATGAACTGTGTAAGTAGTACATTCAGAGTTACTGTATTCACTATCAAGGTCGTCCATGGAGGAGGCACTAATATGGTGAATTGTGGGTTGTCTTCGCAAACTATGTGAAGAATCAGTAGCCATTTTGTTGCCTTCCCTTTTACCAACAAGATTCTGAAACTTCATAAATGAAAACATTTTCAGCAAACAAGTATGAATCAATATAAAACACTTGAAAAATCAAAATTAAATTCTACAGAAAGGAAAGAACTGAAACTTTCTAACCAATGCAAAGGAACACAACATCTCTTAGTATAAGAACACAAGTATATTACACACATACAACGGCTCTGTCACAATCTGAGAAGACTTATTCTTTAAATTAAAATAATACAACACAATCAAAGAGAGATTCAAAGTAAAGCCAATCAATGACGTACCTATTGGAACAAAGCCAAGGAACCCACCAAATAATTCTTGAAAACTACCAAAACAAATCAAAGACTAAGTCCATTCTTTCAATTTCTATTATGCAAATGCAACTACAAAATAAATTTTAATTTTTTAAAATAAAGTGAAAGTCTGTTTCTCTGAGACGGCCTCTTTTTGTAGCTCCAATTCCATATGGCTTGTTTTGGAAGAAGGAAATGGACTTACAGTTTTGACATGAAAACTATTTTGGAAACTCCTTATGAGTTTCAGACATTTTCGGGCAAGAAATAATTAAATTTGATATTTCTTTGTGAAGAATGTGAGAAGACTGGACAGCACGCACTGTCGTTCAACTACGAAGAAGCGAAATTTTTGGCAATCAATGAGGGCATTTCGGTATTTTAAGTGTCCATCTAGTTCAAGCCGTGGTTTACGCGGTGTTTGGTTAAGTTAAGATGCGGTAAGAACCTTTGAAAATTACTACAACCGGCTGATGGTCAACGTCTCATAATTTTATTTTTTATTTTTTAAACTTTTCAAATAACATAAAACAGTAGGGCAGATATATGCCATTTTTTTTTTTTTCAAATTATGATATAATATTATTGACTGGTAACAATTAAAAATTAATTTGATTATTTATAATAAATAACATAAATTATGAAACAATCAATTTTATAGTATTAAGTCAATTTAAAATAGCTTTAATATTATTTTGATATAAAAATATTATGCTCATACATCAATTTAAAAATTATATATGTATTTCTAAAAATTTATTTATTTTATCATTTTCCAATTTTATTAGATTTTCCAAATTAAAAATAAATCAAATAAAACTGAAATCTTTGGTTTTATCGGTATAAAATGATTAGAAACTATCCATTGATTTGTAAATTTTAATTTATTAAATAAATATTTTTTGTATTTTGATTTTTTGGTTTATTTTTTATAAAGATAATTTAGAAAGATTATGATAATATAAAATAGAACTTATTGCATGTAATTTGTTTTTCCATTTTTATTTTTTTGGTGAAATTAGGCAACAATAAAAGAATCCCTTAATTATCGTTCCTTAATCTTAAATAACATTCGTTAAGAAACTCTTTAATTAAAAAAATTTAAGTTCAACGAGCTTTGTCAAATCTCCAATAAATTTGGTCAACAAATTAAAATAATGTTTATATTATTAGATAATAAAGTTCTTAAAATCCTCATTAATGGATACAAACATAAAACCTCCTTGGACAATAAATAGAGATTTTGAAAAAAAAAAAAAAAATTGGTTATTTCACATCCTTTGTAAGAATTTATGCCCAATTTATTTAATTTTCAGAATAATATTCGGCATATAAATTATTATATAATTTATACTATTTATTGTTATATTATATTAATTTATACCAAAAATTTATATCTTAAATATTTTTAATTTAAAATATTTGTGATTTTTATTTTTCAAAAATATTTATTACTCAAATCTTTGTTCCCACCCGTTGTTTTCGATGAAGCGTTGGCGCTTGCTTAAAGAACTGACGCAGACAATCATGGCCCAGTGTAGTATGTATTTCCGTATCGGAGGGATTCAAATTTGTAACGCGGCTATTGCTAACATAAACTGTGTGTAATGGATCATTAACACACACACGTCTCTCACTCTATTCTCCGGAATAGCGGGATATGCTGTGCATTCCGCATTCACACAATCTCTCTAATAATTATATTTTGTTAATTGAATAATATTAAAATGTGTATGGAACACGACACTTTTGATTAATTTTTTTCATAAATTTATAAACAATAAATTAATTCAATCAACAATTTTTAAAAAAAAAATTTTGCTCAACAGTATCCCTAGAGTAGTGATTAATAATTAACGAGTGCTTTTTATGTATTAAAATTTATAATTTATTAAATATAGTAATCTTAATATGTGTCTTAAAAATATTGTTTAACAAAATTCTTTTTAAATATTATAATAATATATTAAATTATATATTATTTTTTTAAAATTAAAAGGAATGGAGAGAATCTAAATACAATTTAACCCTTTATTTACTTTAAAACAAAAGAATTAATTTCAATTATTGTATTGTAAAATAGAAAAATACAAAATTCCAATTTCCAAAATATTTATTTTGTTCAGTCAACCAGCCTTGTGGAATTTTGAACCCTTCTTCTAAATTTAAACTTCACAAAATCTCATAGTTTAGGCTATTCTCCACTCATTTGGGCATGTCAACAAATTTTTGACTATTTTCCTACTTTCTATCCATTCTCCATCTTATTTAATTAGAATAAAATTATTTTAATATTATAGTCATTCAATTTAAAAATTAAAAAAAAATTATATTATGTTATATTTTAGAATTAATTGTTTAATATTTATCTTTTGTTATGGATGATGGCCTTCCTTAAATTCAACGACCAATGGTGTTCTGGTAATTTGGGACAAACTATAGGGGCAATTTCGTCCAATTAATTTAGGACCACCTTAATTCAAAATGAACCCATAAAGGCGGGAGGAATGTCTGAGCGTTGCTCGTGTTGTGCAACATTCGGTGGTTGGTCATGGATTTGATCCGTTAGAATTGGACCCATCTTTTTTCTAGAAGATTCCAAATTTAATAAATTAAAATAAATTAAAATAAATAATTATAATTATTTATTAAAAAAGAAAAAGATTCCATTAATTTTCCCATGTTCGGTGGGTCAAGATTGTCCGAAACGCCTCTTCTAGAGAAGGTTGGTGCCAAATACCCTCTTTAAAAGTGAACTTTTCAAATATCTATTATACATGTCCAGCTAATTTGAGCCATAAGAACAGCTTTAGCCTTTGACCATTTTGAAAATGAAAATTCTAAAAATTTGGCCATTTAAACTTTTTTTTAAAAAGATAATTACAGTTAAAAAATATTTTTAAAAAATAAAAAAAAAATTATTTAAACAAAAATATATTTTCAAATAAAGATAAAAATGTCTTTACATAAAAGTACAGTCGAAAGTGCACTTTCAAATAAGAGTATTTTTGTTCAAATAAAAATTTACTTTTAATTATAATAAATTTTTAAGAAAAAAGTTTAAAATATGGTCATTCTTAAAAATTTCCTTTTTGTTTTAATTCTCACAATCATATAAAATCAAAAGCCCTGTAATATTTGTCACTGTATTTTAGGTACTCTGAACTTGTCCATAGCATTTTGCTCCTTTTTTTTTAAAATATTTTTTGGTGTACTACTACAAGAAGGATCTGATCTCTATCTCATGCTGACATTCAACATTAAAATTAAGAATTTTATGAAATTAATTGAATAAAAAATAAAAACATATTTGATAATATTAATTTTAAGTAAAATTTATTTATTTTTTAATTAATAATTAAAATTTTTAACATTAAACTCATTTTATATTGTGACAATTTTTTAATGTTTTAAAAATAAAATAAAATAAATATTAAATAATAAAATAATTTTTAATAAAATCTATAATTTTTTTTATTGAGATTTGAGATTCAAAGGTTTTATAGCACAATAATTACTACTTAAAATTTATTGTACCATAATATTAAAGAGATTGTTCATTATTTATACGATTGCAATGCTTTAACACTAAATATATCATTAATTTGAAATATATATATATATATATAATGATATTATCATATTAGAATTGATAATGTATCCGGCACAAGTATTATTGTTTGGTTATTATAAAGAAAAAGAAATCCACCAAGAAATGATCAAAAAAAGAATAAAACATGAGCCAAACCCAATTAGAAACCGACAGTTTCAATTAAATTTTCCCACTCTGGATGGAATGGATGGACCGACGAATGTGAATGCTGCCAAATGACATCATAATATTTGTAATAATAATTTCTTTATTTTTAAAATTGCAAGCCATATGTGAATTCCATTTGGTCATGATGGGTTGGTTTTCTTGAATCACTTTCAAATTATTTAATGGTCCAGTTTAATTGGTCAAAAACCAAATAGTTAGATAATAATTATATGAAAATTTTATCTTGTTTACCGATTCTAATATGCGATTAAAATTTATATAGTCATATATAAAAAATTATCTTTATACACTAATAAATTCATACATAAATAATGTACCTTAATCAATTTACTCATTTGTAATTTGTGTAAAAAGAGTGAAACTTTGTTTATTGGGTTATATATAATTCTAATAAGTTTATGTAACTATGTAAAATTATAACAGGATTATATATTTTTATAATATTAAATTAAATTATAATTTAATCTTGTAAATTTGATTTGACTCAATCATAAATGGAATGGGTATACTGATGGGCATATTAATTTTATTGCTACCCAAAAATTCAACAATAATAATAGACATGAATTGGACTATTTTTTTGGGTAAAATTTTCCTTAATTTTGCTAATTCTTTCTAATAAATGGGATTTTAGCAATGTTTGGGATTAAAATATTGTTGATCTTACAACCTAAAGATGATGTTATGGTCCCGTTTACAATTATTATAAGATAAGAGGTTAAAAATATTATATTTTAATTTAAAATAAATAAATTTTATTAAAAATTCTTGTTTTAAAATATTTTATAACTCCATTTTTAATTGATTATAATATAAGTAGAGTATTAGTATATTATATTCAAAATTTAAATTGTTAAACTAATTGCATATAACCTAAATTGTTAGATCATAGAGTCGAAAATGTTTGACAAAATTGTATGATAATATATCAATTATATAAACAAATATGTAGATAGTCATTATCATATAATTTCTTATTGTTTTAATAGACATTTAATCTGGGTTTAGAACCATTGGGCATCAGTCGGATGGTTTGTAATAGTCTAAACAATTTTTTTTTTTTTTTCTCATTTTCAATTTAATCAAAAATATATTTAACTTTATCATCTTATTACTTAAAAAAAAAAAAGAAGAAGAAGAAGAAGAAGTTTGTAAAGTCTTGGAACTTACAGTGTTTTATGAACAAAATGCAAATAAATAAATAAAAAAAATTTAAATATTGAAGGTTTTATTAGACCTTACAATGCTTTGTAAACAAAATCAGAAAAAAAAAATTACAAATAAATAAATAAAATTATATTTTTTATATATTTAAAATTAAAGGTCACAAATGAACGTTTTGATTAGATTAATATACTATTAAATTAGACGTAAAGTGATCTTCACACGCATGTATATTGGAATCTTCTTTTTCTTCATCCAATATTTAACATAAATACAGGTATGTTTGACATTCTTCAGGATTATATCTTTCACCATTTGCTTGCCACCGTTGAATTTAAGCCTCTAGAAATCATAAATTTCATACACGACAGAGAATTTTGACCTTCACTAACTGGACATAAGCATTAGATT
The DNA here is from genome assembly GCA_035221805.1 of Trichilia hirta. Classification (NCBI taxonomy): domain Eukaryota; kingdom Viridiplantae; phylum Streptophyta; class Magnoliopsida; order Sapindales; family Meliaceae; genus Trichilia; species Trichilia hirta. Next base: position 2,287,021 of record JAWDEX010000002.1, on the reverse strand, counting down.
CAAAAACTTTTGCAATAAACCTTTCTTCTTGCGTTTGCAATATCTAGTCAGAACTTTATGATTATATGAACAGAAATGCAAAATAACGATTTCCAAGGGAGCTCACAGAAATAACATCCCAAGTTATGAAGATCCCACCATCTAATATCCAGAAAAACCATTAAATATTTAGGCTTGTTTTTCATAAATCAACCTGGTCAAACTACTACTTCCTCATCTCTTTGTACATCATTGCACAACAATAAAGAGAGGTTAGCAAGTTCAGCTAGCCATCTATACAACATTATCCATCTTGTTTTCCATTTAACCCACTATCTGTTTCAACACAAGAACAGTATATCCACTTACAACACTTAATGCTGCAGCAACAGGGTTGTCTCCTACATTTTGTGCATTTAGACAGCCGGCAACAGTTTACCACACAGCTTGGTATCCAACATTTCGTGCATTTAGGTTTCCATGAACAATTTATGCAGCAAGATTTTGGACATTCTGGACACCTAGGTCTGCAGCATTTAATGTTACAGCACCTGTTATTCATTGTTCTGCTACTATTTGACCTTCTTGGTAGATGGACTTTCTGCCTAATCTTGTTTAGGTGGATTTTTGTGTTCACACTCTCCATTTCTTGAATAAACCTGCAAAGATGGCAGATGTACTCGGGATATAGCTCCAAGTTGCAGTGCCCACCTCCTTTAATCCACAAAGGCTCGTATGGCTCCCTTGCCATTTTCCACAGCTTATTGCCGTGTAACCAGTTCACGACATCATCCTCGGTTCCCTGCAAAATTTTGATCCAATCCCATTGGAGCATTTGTCATCAACAAGCCAATTCTTGTAAATATATATCAAACAGAGAAGAATTATTAGTCAAAAATGGACCAATTTACCCATGAAATATGTCAAAGTAGAAGAGAAAAAGAAAACAAAAGGATCGATGATTAGAAAGTAAAAACTATGGGTGACCTCAACAGGATAAGTCTCTAGTGTAATGAGACTGATAATCCTTTTGGTCATCACAACATTTAAGGTTTGAGAATCCTCAAATAAGAATATTATAAGATTTTTAAAAAAATTTGCAGCATTATGAAGGTGTAAGAAGCACCGGCAGACGATAGCAGCATACATCAAGCTATCATATATTTGGATGAGACTAATTAAGGGAGTCTAGGCACGTTTGAAAGATTGATGTGATTTAGATACATGATAACAAAATATCGCAAGATTCTGTACTTGTGTGCAAGCACCATTTTTTCTTTTTTTAATGAATTAGACCAGGACCAAAGTTAAAATGTCATTTTTTTGTTTGTGGGTTTTGTTGTGTTAATTCCTATGAAGTTTAACAGTAGACGAATTTTTATTTTAACAAATATATGTGATGAAAATTTCTGAGAAACCTTTCCACGAAAGACAATTTTCTGAAATGGAAAGAAAAATAAAAAGCAAAGAAAAAGAAATGGAGAAAAGGAAGATGGTCAAGAGTATTCATCAATTTTCTTTGTTATTCAATGTTCTTAATAGCCTGGCTCCATGATTGATCTACTTCTCTCGAAGAAAGCAAAATCAAAGAATGGCGGAGATTAGAAAGAGATATTAAGTCTAGGTCTAGAAAGATAATGCAAAATTTTCAAGAAGTCTGAGGAAATAGAAAAGGACAGGGAAGACAATAAAATTTGCATAAATTAAAATAATAATATCTTTTACTTTTCTAAAGGTTGTAACTCGTGGCCATTGGATGTAATCAACGATTGGAAGCATTTAGTTTCTATTTAATTATAAAATGCAGAAGTCCAATACATATATATCTAAAGTTTCTTTCATCTGGACTCGTGGAAGATAGATTAATCCAACGGCCTATAATTTACATGGAATAATAATAATAATTATTATTATTATTATATTAATTTAATTACCCAAACGGCCTTAAGAAAGCTGACTGGGTAGCATATTTTATGTTGCAATGGCATTTAAAGGCCCTATCCTACTGTAAATTTAAGCATTTTTTTATTATTTTTGTTTACCCTATCTTGCATTTTTTTATTACCCTAGTGTACAACACCAAACACTAGTTACACCTCCTTTATGAAGCATCCAGAAATCAGTTCTCTTTGGTAGAGCAAACAATCCCTCACCCTGATAGAAACCAATATAGTGTTTAAACAGTGAATAATGGCACATGCTCATATTACTGCAAGGACCGCCAACTCAACAACATAATGATGAAAATTTTAGCAGTCTGTTTGGACCTGAAGACTACATGTCTAAACCAGGATTTGACATACAAGACGTAATTCAGAAGAGTACAAATCAATTCTATGGAAAACAAGTACATCCATCAATCAACAAACTATAGTCGGAAGGTATAGGCTATAAATAGAAATAAAAGTGGGAAAGAGGAAGAGTATATAGGCTCTAAATAGATTTAAAAGGTGGATATGAACATCTGATAACAATAAACCAGGTCGGCAATTTTGGATTTGTTATTCGTAATCACATGTCTTCAAATCCAACGACTGACAAACTGAAGTTTATTTAGGGAAATGGATTACAGGAAGGGTAAATGGTTTTCTTGCCACCACTCTTCAGCGATCTCTGTCCTTCATAATGATTTATCTCTTTATATTTCGAACCAAGAACCTGTTCATGATACTATAATCCAGCCCCCTAACCTATTCTGTTTCTGACATAACATAATGGATTCAATACATAGTGAACGAGATGGATGTGACATTGAGCAGAGAGAAAATGTTATCTTTGAAACTAGGATGATATCCTGACATTTAGAGAAGAAAGTAACTGTGTGTCTAAGTTTAAGGAGGCCAGTCAAGATCTTTCATTTTTTGCCTGACATATGCGGGTGAATAAGAAATTAAATTTTCCATGTATCACTAAAATTGCAATAATTCTCACATCGTAGTTGATTGTTAGCTTATGGTAAAGGGAAAGAACAAAAGTGGCAACACTAAGAAGTTGAGAGGTTATATTCCGCTTTCCATAGAATTTTGCACTTTGTTTCCAATTTGACAAATGGCAACTGAAGAAGGGTTGCACCCAAGTCCATAAAACGAATGGTACTAGAGCTAGAAAAATGTTTTTAACTGGCAATAGTCATATACGTAAGACTGTCAATGTGACATCTACCACAAAATAACAATGCTTTCTAGAGTCTATATTGATGAAAGATGTATCTAAACGAAAACAGAGTTATCCTGCAATTATTTTAATGCATTAATTCCCCATAGGAGAAGAAAATATTTTGTCACAGCACATCCAACAAAGCTACAAGATAAACTTCTATTTGCTACCATCACCCTAATCACAGGTATCTAGACACCTCACAATACAATGCACAAGTTTCAACTAGACATTTTCTTTTTCTAACTTAGATTATTTGAAGCCATCCATAAGCAAACCAGAAAATGGCATCTCTAGCCACCCATTTTATTAAAATTTTTATACTCCATAATTTATATGTTGCTTCTTATAGCCACAGATCAATAGGTTGGCTTGTAAATGACACAAATTATCTGCAATTGATGCTGACAATAAATTTCCTTTGCAAAAGGGATGGGAAGTAAAAGTATGATATTAATAACTGACTACATTCTCGTAAAACTCTATTTAACAATTCTTTCCTGCAGTCACAGGGATGGGGAGCCCACAATGGATCCAATTACAATTACTCAAGTATAAGATTTGTAAGAGAAGTGTGGAAAGAGAATAGGCAGGTGCTTAACCCTATGCATTAGATAACTAGAAAATCATTGCATGTTATTAACTAGAGTCACTGTGCAAACCAAGACCATAACAAATTTAAATTGAAAAGACATATCAGAATAAGTGTAGGCCCATGTGGTTTACAGGAGTGATGTTTCAATGGGTGGAACATATAGCAAGATCAAGGTAGCCTTCAGAGTAAACCAACATTGTGGGATTCAAGTGCAAACGAACTTGTTCAGCCAATTTGTTTCAAGTATACCCAGACATATTCCTCCAGCAACTACATTCTAAAGATAAACCACCAATTCTGAACAATTATGAACGGACTTTAACCCTTTATCAAAAGTTGAGCACTCTACCATCTTCAACAGTCTTCCTAGCGCTGAAAATATATATGTCACTGACAATAATTCCAAAGTAGTTGAAACTAACACCCATTGAACTACTTAGCACTTCTCCCAAAAGGCTAAGGAAATTGACATTATCCAACCGGCCAAGAATTTAATGATTATTTTGTGATTCAAAAGATGTACCAGTGTTCAAGTCAAGCTACTTCATTCAAGGAACCAACCAAACCATCCACAGAAAACACTGTCACGAAAAACATCTATCAAAACATCCCATTTCTAGATGATCATGTCCCACACAGATCTATAGAGGAATCAGTTAGTCTTAAATCTCTATAAATGTCAATGGACAGGCTTAGGCTAATAGAAACAAGCTTGCTTCATTTCTGTCTTTCTATTTGTTGCCGCATTTCGCTTCCTCGTGATTTAGCATGCTAAATCAAAGGAAGCTTTCTGCAGAGTATGTCCATTGTTCTCTTATAAGTATTATGGAAGACACTGTTCAAAATTGTTGCCACTGAACCACTTAGAAGGACATACAATGGGAAAGGATCCAAGTCAACAAGCCTTGGGAAAGAATTGAACAAGTTACCATCAATTTATAATAAGTTTCATTTAGAAATCCATTATTCCTGAACTGCCACAGATAGTGGTAAATCAGTTTTCTTCTCAAGTTAAACATAGTCTTTACTGTCTAACGAGTGAAGAGCCATGAAGAATACTAATTGCATAAATAATCAGGTCATGTATTAAAGGGGAAGACAACAAAATATTTTACAGCTCCTTGTGGGCTTCAAGTTTATCAAGAAATCAACACAATCTCCAACTCCCAAAGTCAACTTACTGTGCTATTGAGACTTTTAGAACTTAAATACTAGTGTTGAGTCCTTAATAGCTTAAGATTTGAGGTCAAAAGGTAACTTAATATGGCATTAGAACTAGTTTGACCTAGTGGTTTTGTGTTCAAATCACCCCACTGTTAAGTAATCAATTATGATAGGTTGTGTTTGAGTTTGTTCTAAGTTTTATAATCGATTCACATGCAAGGGCACCGAAGAGAGGGTTAAGAGCTTACTTATTATAGTTGGGCGTAATAGCTTAAGCTTTTAAATCAAGTAGTAACTCAACAAAGATCATAATTCCAAACATAACCAGAGGAGGAAAGCAAAGAAAACAACTGAAAAAATCTCAGATTTTGAATGTTTGAAAGTTTCAGAAAGCACTTACATGTATGACAAGCACAGGACACTTCACCTTCTGAATCTTGTCAATATTCTGCATTTATGAGAACAATGAATGACTCAGTCATTGCAGCAGATAACAAAAATCCTAAAGCTCGAACATAGTTCACTAGCCAGTAAAATATTCTAAATTGCTATTAAATATTAGCATGTTAGTACACTAATATGTCCATCAAAAGCCCATATATAATTTACAATGCTGGACGTTCATCTTACAAATAAGATTGATCACGATAGATCAGTACCGTGTACATGTCGAAGCAAAAATTGAACTTTACGTGGCAGAGTACGCGAAGGCCAGAAAGAATGCCACTATGCAGAACTACACCCCGTAGTCTTGGCAACTTAGATGCCAAATGAATTGTTGGCCCACTGCCAACTGACTGACCATATAAAATTAAGTCTTCCTGGCTTACTCCATACTCAGTCTGAAGACATTGGTAAACAGCCTCTATATCAGCATATGTGTCGGATTCACTTGGCTGTAAATTACAAATAAAAAAAAAATAACTACCATTAATTTAATTAATTTGAGAAACCAACGTGACAAAATTAATATGATTTAAAATAGAATAAAACCAGGGAAAGTACTTCAACTGTAAGCATCATTTATTGTGCTCACATAAAAGGAACAGGTGATGTACCATTTTCATGTATGTAGAGTAATCAAATAAACCTCAAAATGAATCTGATCGGATATGGCTGTCAATTTAAAGATAAATTTCTCTCCCCCCAGATGGTTTGTGTACTTCATAACCATATCAAGCCAGCGCATGTCAGATTGATAACATTATGGCCTAAAATTGCCTCAAATTAACCACCAACCATATATGCATCATGTATATATAAACAGCCAGATTGATATGGATTTAAAAACTGTAGTTGGTGGTCTTGTTGGGTGCATTAATTGACTTTTCGCTATATATATATATTTTAGATTCATATCAAATCAATCCCAGTGTCTTTTCTCATTGTTTCAACGGGCCACTGAATCATAAAGAAAATTTTCTGATTTTGTCAGTGAATTATAGATCCTCAGGCGCACTGCTCAGACCATTAAAACCGATAATGCCAACAAACAAAAAAAGCCTGCTGTAGTACTCAAAAAGAAGCAGGAACCATAAGCAGCAACATATTCGAAGCCATGCGAAGGAAAGACCATCTACCTTGCCAGTAGAAGCTCCATAGCCAGAATAGTCGTATCTGTATCATAAAATTTTGATTGCTCAGAACAAAATATAACCAATTAAAAGATGAAAGAAAGGAGCCGTAAATTGAACATTAAAATTGAAGAATTAATCAGGTTCAATGTCAAATTGCAAACTGGATCCAAGAAACGCTCGATAGAAATAGTTGTCAATCTCACATATTAAACGAATTACCACTGAGAGAAACAAGACAGAGGAAGAAGAAGAGAGAACGATAGTATTTTTGCAAGATTTAAAAAGAAAAAGCCGTACCTGAAATGACAGAGGAAAATATTGCTCTCGGAATAAGAACAAGATACAGAAAGATATGTACATAGCAAACGGCACGGACTCTTAAGAAATAAAGCCTACATAGGTTCTAATTTCATCTAAATAAAACAGTAAAAATTCATTTACTTCGTGCAGGAAAAATGAAAAGTTAAAATAAAGAACAAGAAAAGGTGGAAAAGAAAAGAACTGGTAAGCAGAAGAATAAAACCAAACCAGCCTTCTTTACTGTCACTTTTTCAGTTTTAAAAAGCATCAACCACTAAATACATTGAAATGGACTTTAATTGAAAGAATAAGCTGAACTATAATCTAAAGTAATTACAGATATAAGACTAAAACAAAAATGCAGAGTGCCTTAATAGGAAAATGCTAGAAAAAGAATCTCAATAGGCTCTAAGATCCGATAAAAAGAAGATCTACATGCAAGCCTATAGATATATACAAGATCCAAGAATCTCAAGACTATGCTCAAGAATTTTTAAATCCCCAAAAGTTACAAAGATATACATCAAAACCAATGATACAAACGGGATTAGCCTACTGTATAAACAGGTTTATCGAAAAAAAAAAATTCAACAGAAAGCATTGAATGTTTAATTAAATCCATTAGCTTAAATAAACAAAGAGAAGCAGAAACAATTGAGATGAGATGAGATGAGATGAGTTATTTTCACGGTCATGTATAAACATTAAAAAATACAGGGATTTGAACATCTGAAAAGACACTAACCCCATGAGATTGACTCTAAGATTGACTTTAAGCTGGACAAAGAGGTCATAGAGCTGTCCAAGGTCAGCAGCATTGCCATGAGAGTAAAGTACAGTGAGTCTAGCATATGGGTTTTTCAAGTAAAAGGCAACAATCTTGTTCCCACGCTTTGTATCAATCAACAGGACATCCAAAGAACTGTCATCAAAAAGAGGCATAGGCATGGAAGAGGATGAAAAGACAGTGAGCTTGCCATTGTCCGTTTTCTTGATCTGGTAAGTCGGTGGAGATGGTGGAAAAAATGCAAACTTTGCAGCCAATTGAGAGAACATGCACCCCATTCAACACCCCCAAGAAAAATTAAAACGACCCCAACTCATTGAAGAAAGGCTGAATACATATGGGATTTAGCACTTTCTAATTTTCGCTGAAATTTTTAAGGCCCTACTTAGATTTGTCAAAGAATCATTTACGCAGTGAAGAGTTGATAAAAGAGAGAGACAGTGAGGAGTGCCTACTGAGAAGAGAAAGTTATGGAGTTGCGAAAATAAAGAGAGAGGTTAGAGGTCAAGGGAGTGTAGGTACGGTGGTCGGTGGGATTCCTTTGCTCGCTTGGAAACTGAGTTCGGTGATAACCAATTAACTCGGCAGCTTCACTTGATTGAAGATTGTCTGTGTGTGCATGACTTCATTAGTGTGTCAGCTACACAGCAAAGCAGCATAGCCACAGGAGAAGGCAGGCAGGTCAATATATTTCTTTCACGATCTGCTCCCACTGCGGCTGTTACTCCTTCAGAAACCAATATTTAATTTATGAGTTATATTTTGTCCACTTTCTAAGTTTTATGCTTCCTGTCTCTATCACTTGCGGGTATAATCCTATCAAACTACTCGCTAAACTCTTTATGAACTGAAACATCTTGTCTTTTTCATTACGAAAGAGGTAAGTAATAACAAAAGAGGTATCTGGTCTCCATATTTCTGTATTTTCACAAGGATGATACTAATTTATTAGTTCAGTTCAAATACGTCCCTATAACTGTCGCTAACTAAAGCACCGCACCCTGAACTTTTTTCGTTTGAGAGTATTCGACTATATTTCATTTATTTCAATAGGGATGATGAACTATTAATATGACTATCTCTAGATTATAATAACTAAATTATCTTTAAATTATTTAGATTACAGTGTTTTTTGAGATTTGATCAGATAATTTACATTAGTATAAATAAATCATCTTTTTTTATATTTATAATATTTAAGTCGATTATAATAATTGTTATATATACTCTCCAAAGATACATGATATAATATTAATAAATTATAATATTATAATATTAAAAATACCTTAAAGTACTTAACATTTCCATCGTCTTTAACTATATTTTAATAAACAATTATTGAATATACGTGTGCTTGTCTTGATTAAATTTAGTTTACACTCTTCATACATAATCCTGTTCATATTAATAGTGAATGAGGTTACAAATGAACTTGAAAAAGTATCATAAATCCATTAGTACAACTGGCCTTGCTTTGCGACAAAGTAGAAGAAGCCAAATTTAGAGTTCATGAGCTAACTTGGGTTATTTATTGTCCGCCAATTTCGGCTGTTTATGGAATTAATATCCTTTTTATGCCTCTGCAAAATTTATGACAACATGTACAAGCAAGCATATGCATGGCTAAGGGGGCCAATTGTATCCACGTGGATTTATAAAGTATTTTTAATTTTGGTTTTATTTTCAGTCATAATAAGCCTAGGGTTTGATGGGTTTTGTTCTTTGTGAAAGCCGAACGTAGTTTCATTTGCGTCTTTAATTAAATCTACGGGGCATGATATACTAGTATTCCCGTTCTTAATGCTATATGAAACGACGGCCGGGCAATTCCATGGCTCGAGAGAGATCTTGTACGCATGCATTATATGGAAACTTGATTATATTTAGTATTTCTTTAGCATGAAGGTCATTTTGGAAATCAAATTTTTTTAGAATCACTCGGCTACTCTAACAGATTTTGATTTTTTAAAAATCTAATTTTGAGAAGGAATTTTATTATAAATATTTTTTTAAATATTCTAATAAATTTTATTGTTAATTAGAAGATAACATTATTAAAACTTCATAAGATTGAATAAAAAAATAAATAAAATATGGTATGGGAGAATTGAATGATACATCTTGTCATGTCTTACATTATATCATACACCACTAGTTTGAATTGCTTTTATAATTTTTATTATTAAAATTAAATATATGATACAGTAATAATCAAAATTTAATTTTTACATATTTAAATAATTTTATTTATAATTTAATGCAGTAGTTTTTTTAAAAAATCATTTTTTATTTATAATATCTATTTTTTGATCATTTGTTATATTACAATATTTTAACAGTATAATTTACTAAATATATATAAAATATTTTTAAAATTTATAAAGCTTTTAAAAATAAATTTACAAAATACTTAACCGATTCTTTGAAAAAAATAATTTTTTTCAACAACAGCAGCAGAGTAAAAGCAAAATTTTTTAAAAGTCACAATATTTTCAAACTAGTCGCATAACAAAATAAAATACTTCTCGTGCTAGGAATCGAATTAATAACAAATTATCAATTATTAGCTTAAGAATAAATAAACTAAATTGAAGGTGTTTAATTGATATATGGCAAGTATATTTTTCTCACCAAATCATGGTTATTATATTATAAAATTTAAAAAAAAAAAAATCATATTGTTCCACTTCCATGAACACTTACGAATGCTCAATAAATATATTTTGGAATGAATTAATATATTATCAATTGAATAAACAACACAAAAATCCAAATTTTAATTTCTATCTTATGAAAGAAGCAAAATTAATGGAGTAGAATTCTTTCAATAATAAAAATATAGAAATCTCTCAATTTGGGCGTAAATTTTTTTATATTATTTATTATTTAAACTCTTAAAAAAATAATATTGATTTTTAAAAATAAAAGATTAATAAAGAATCAATCAATCTAATCTAATGAAATATTAACATAAATTTCTCAAAATCATGATTCATATTTCCTTTTAGCCTACAAACATTGACCGCAAATTCACAGCATGATACTTATTACTAGCTGTAAAGTTGGGTGTTAAAAAGCGATTAAAATGGTGATAGCCATAGCCATATTTTTCATAAAGACAATATTCTAATCATGGTTTAATTTGATTCACTCCAATTCCATAATCTTACTTAATTTTTATAGGAGTATTTTTATTATATTTTAAAAATAAAATTTAAAAATATTTAATAATATTAACTTTTAGTAGAATTTATATGTTTTATATTAATATTTAAAATTTAATTATTTGTCCTATAATAATTGTGATTTAAAAATTATTATTTTTTAATATCAAAAGAAATTTTATTCTAAAATTAATGTGAAAAATATCGATTTTAAAAACAAATTGTCTGCCGTCATCAAGTTTATTAAATATTTGTTTAGTTTTATTTACATAAAATAGTTTTTTATTTTTAAAAAATAGTAAACATATAATGAGATATATATTTTCAATAGCATAATTAAATATTTATTTAGTATTATAATGTTATAATTTAAAAATTCTAAATATTAAATAATAATATAAAATTATATAAATACTATTAAAATTTAGTGCTATCAAACATTTCTTACTTTTACATTTAAAAGTAAAATATAATCAAAACAATAACAAGCTAATCTTTAAACCGGTGCAAAATAATGGCTTTGAGATTGTATTTTTAGCGTGACTTGCTCATACTAAACACAAGAATAATAATTTTAATTCTTTTAAAGATCTATTTTTAATAAATTTTGATAAAAAATATATATATATATATTAATTTTTTATTACAAATTAATTTTGCTTTAAACATTACAATTTTATTTTTACAATTTGAAAGAAAAATGCCTAATTTACTTTAATATTTAAAAATATTATTCTTATAAAAATGGTTTAACGGTTCAAATCAAGATGAAATGCTTGACTTACAAAGGTGGAAGGGTGTGACACGTCCGTGTCTTCAGGTGGCGCGTGGCACTTTTTGTCCACTTTGTGAAGTGAGTAGACATCTCGTAGCTTTTGTGTCTGACGTGGATGTTAGGGTCAATCCCAATTTTGATTTCTTCTTTGACTTTCATTCAATTTTTCCTCATGAAATTAGGAGTGGGACCCACAATGGATTTATATATGGACGTCTGGGAATTATGATGTCCCTATCCTATTGAGTTTAGATCAATGTTTCATTTTCCATAAGATTTTCTACATCAGACGACTCTTGCGCATGACATCCACTCTTATCCTGCCACGTGTTACCACAGGGTTGAGATGCCAATTGCCACTATCTTAGAAACTTACAATCTTATGGACGAGATCTAACTTTCTCTCATACAGTAAATAGAAGGAAGTATAAGGGTATATATGATATATTTAACTAGTTGAAATGTAGATAACATGAAATAAAAGTAAAATCGTAGAGTGTAAAATATCGGCAATGCGAGGTTATCTCAAATTTAACATTTCAAGAAGAATATGATATTTATTAATTAAATAATACATTTTATAAAATTTTTAAAAATTATTTATTATAATATTTTATCACTTAATTAGTAAATAATATATTATTTAAGATGCTAATTTTAGAATATAAATTTTAGATATATAATGTTATGGATTTAAAAAAAATATATGCCAATATACATAAACAACCATAAATTAATTTGATGGCTGATTTATTTCTAATAATAAGATAATAAAATTCTTCCAAAAAAAAAAATAATAAGATGATAAAATAAGTGGAATCTACTTATGATATTGAGCAGTAGTTTTTCACAATTATGACATTCGACTTAACATAATCCTTTCCCGTAAATTACTTCCCTTATACAGTCAGTTATCGTTGGATGTTCTCAATATTGTCTGTCTCCTTCTAGATTTTACCAATAAATTTAAGTGGAATAAAATTTGGTCAAAAGAAAAAGAAAAGTGACGCAAATATTTATCCAATATAATTTTCTTAACTCTTCTCTTAAAGGAGATGCTCCTCGTTATAATATTTTCATATATGCAAATAGATAGATAGATCAATAAAATTATCAAAGACATGTATGTTTAATATTAATTTATATTTTAGATAAAATATGACTATTTTTATTTCTCTAAGGTATCCTTTTGTAATTTAAATAATACTAGCAACATTATCTTTATCTATCATTATATAAAGATCTATAGTAGAAAATTGGTTATAAGGATTTTAAATAGGGTGGATATATAACTTATCTTTAAAATATATCATTATATTTCATGCTTGTTTTATATAATAGTTAAAAGAAATAGAAACAAAAGGTTACTTTATTATTGATCATGATGAGATTGTTGAATTGTTATAAGTAAAAATATATTCTATTTACAAATCAGTATTTGGAGAAGATTAGAAAGGTAGCATCTATATAATCCATGTCTTGTATTTTATATTGATTCTTTGAAATAAATTGATGTGCATAATTCAATGAAAGTAACAAAGAATATGCTTGATATTAACCAAGTATTTTTAATGCATTTAAAGATTATGAGACCAAATAATTATCGACAAATTAGTTTTATTTATATTAAAGTATTTATTTTCATAAGTTTTAAAATCCTTTCAATATAAATATATTGATGCACAAATTTTTTGTTAAAGTTGTACTAAACATAGAGCCCGAGATAATATTAATTTTTCTCCAAATCTTTCATTCTAAATTTCTACTTATATATTAAACAATTTTTAAGAGGTTTTGTTAAATTTATGTCATTAGTGTAAATTGTTATAATTACAAATTTTAATTTTGATTTCTTTATAAATATGCAGGGCATATAGGATAATTGTTGCACCATTCTTTTATCAAATATTTGCAAAATAAATCTTAATAATTTATTTTATATATGTCACGCATAAATAATATAAACCCAAGATAAGAAATTGAATTTCACGATTTTTACAAAAAAATAAATATAAAATAGTACATATGTGTTAATTTAATCCACAACCTTAATGGCAATGTTCATGATTTTAAGAAAGTTAATTTCTCTCTTTTACTCTCTTAATTAACTTTAGTCTTGCTTAATGTTATTAAGATTAATGACTCATTAATCGTAACTGAGAATATGATGACTTTTATACGTAGAGAGAGGACCGAGTTTCTTAATTGTGACTCAATTTTATATTAAAGTGGAATCTTATTAAGAATTTAACTCCTCAATTATTTATTCTACTAAACCTAATAAATATATCAATAGGTCACAATAACGTAATAGTATCAATGGTTTAATAAAATATTTTTAAATGCACACTTACTCAAGCAATAATTATAAACACCATTATAGCGGTTGTATATCATTAATTGCGACATACTTTATTTACCACAACATTTATGTGTAATTTAACTGGTCTATAATTGACAAGTATCAATCAAAGATCCAACATATATATATATATATATATATATATATTAATGTCTTTGCCTTGTTCTCATACGTTCAATTTACTATGTGTAGACAAATAACAATGCTTGAGACTTATTATTTCCAAGTGTTCCTCAGATATCTTTGGCGATTGGTGATAGTTCCATTAGTAAGGATTTACTATCATACGATCAATCATTATGTGTTCTATTGATACACTTTGTTTCTGTCTGAACCTCTTCATTCACGGTGGTCAAGTAGCCGCCCTCGAGCATTCCACAAACTCATTACTTTAATCGATTACTAAATTACTTTATTATTTGCCCAACAAACTGTAAACAAAGCTAATATACAACCTCGTTAAAATTTAGGCATATATTTGATTTTATAAAATATATAAATAATAAGTTCTTTTTAGTTACTCACACTACAATTTATTCTTCGGATATTGCATGAAATTACATATAATAAACCTCATAGAATTTTTTTTTTTATTTTAAATCTCTCAAGAACTCTATTAACATATACTTTTTAAGATAACCAAAATAATGGTAAACACGTAAAATTAAAAACACAAAATAGAATAAAATTTGGTCAAAAAAAAAAAAAAAAAAAAGGGTGTTGCAAATATTTGTTCAATGTAATTTCTAGCTTGTCACTTAAGGGAAATACTCCTCTTTGTAAAATTCTCGTGTGTGTGTGTGTGTAAAGTGAATACGTGCTAATATTATATAACAATTTTTTAAAAATTGATATTAATAAAATTTTAGTTAACAGGTCGACAAAATTATTAAAAAAGCGTATCTATTTAATATTAATTTATAATTTTATTGAAAATTATGATCTTAAAAAAATTTAGATAAAACATAAATGTTTTTATCTTCCCTATTCTCCTCCGTGACTTAAGCAGTACAAGTAACATCATTTTTGGTATGATTATATAAAGATCTATGATAGGAAATTAGCACAGAGAAAAAGAGATAATAATGCCAAATGCTAAATACTATTGACGGCTAGGATTCAATGCACAGTACATGAAAGGCCATGATTTAATCTTCACCTAATATGCTGTCGTTTAAGTTTCAAATTCAATTTGGAGAATTTGAGTCTTTGAAATGTTTGGATTCTTATCCTAATTCTCAATCTTTAGAAATAAAAGAAAATAAGTTAAAGAACCCTCATAAAATATTATTATTTAGTATTTTTATTAGTGATAAACAAAGTATACCTGTTTATTCATGCATATTTGTAAAAGAAAAAATTACCCAAATAGAGAGAATATTATGAATAATAATCATGAGAACGAAGAAATAAAATAGGAGAAGCTGGAGGACTCAACTGGATTGTATGTTTCCTATCCCTTTGTAAGGTAATAATAAGAGGCAAACAGTAATCGAATAAAGTTTGAAATGCAAATTGAGTTGGCTGGTTATTCATTCGCTTTCATACTTGATAGAAGATGGAATTCAATTGGATAGTATTCGTCCTACACTTCATAATAATACAAAAAAAGAAAAAAAAATGAAAATGAAATTTATTTATTTAAAGAAATTTGAGATAAATGATGGCAATGTAGAACTTTATATCCAAAAAATAAAAAAATAAAACAAGTTTCTATACTTCAACTCGGATGTCGTTTTCTTATTATTATAAAAATGAAGGATATATAGAAAACAAATTTCTACCTAATTTTGTTGGGTTTAATTAGAAAATTAGTATTTATTGTGTTTAAAACATACTTAACTTCTCAATCCTTGGAATATATGTTAGGGTTGAATAGGATCAGGATGGCAGCAATTTACAGTAAACAAATATTCTATAAAGAGTAATGTTATTTATTTTAAAATTTTCATCTTAAAATACATCTCAAATAAGATTGGCACACATTTATTATATAATAAAAGAATATAATAAATAACTTTACTAATTATAAAAATTCACTATCCAATAAATTCATACCAACTCTTCTACCATCTTATTAAGAATGTATTTTAGGAGGAAAAATTTAGAATGAATAATATTATTAATGTTCTAAAAAAAAAATTTTTAATTTTAATAATAATATTAGAAGTATGATTCTATATATATATATTATAGAAACTATTCCTAAGGCTTACTTTTTTTCACATTTTGCACACCCAAATTTCATCCTATCTCATAGATAGCTCTGGACTTGAATATGATTGAGTGCTAAATATGATAGCTTACTTATAGTATTAGAAGCTACTAGACCGAGATCCCAAGTGTCCATAAGGCTTACTTAGATACATGCTTTAATCCGATTTATTTTAAAAATATCAATGTAAAGTCCATTTGAATAACCATTTTATTTTTTATTATAATTATAATAATACTTTTTTAATCATAATTATCTAAAGTGTTAATTTATCATATTACCTTTATTTTTATCTAAATTTATGGATTAAATAAATTAATTAGAATCTCTGTAGATATTTTTAAAAATAAAATGTATATTTTAGAGGTGTCTATATCTTTTTTTTTTTTTTTCTTTATTCTTATATAAACATTGGACATTGGACAATAAGTTAATGTTGCTATATTAATTTATACAAATAGTATTTGTATCTGTATAATACCAAACGTTTAATTTTATCAAACTAAATCTAGATGTGTTTTTAATATTCAAAATAAAAATCAGAAAAATTTCATTTATCATACCAAGTTTATGCAAAATTTTAAAATATAATGGACTGGCTACAACATGGATTTAATATTGATACCGAAATATGATAACCTTATATGTAAAATATATAATTCAAAAGAGCAATACAATAATTTTGAAAATAATTTATTACATTATGTTATTGGTAATTGACAAATTACTAAGACTGAAAATGTTATATTATCAATTCATAACACTTTCAAACTTATACTAAGCCAGGTAAAATTGATAAAACAAAATTACTAATATTAAATTAGAATATAGAAACAATAACATAACTCGTCTAATTAATAACATAAAGACTATTTTACATGAAACATATATTGATGACATTAAATAAGAAATAATATTATGAATCATTTGGTTTGGTTGGCTGAAATATTTTTGTCCTATCCAATGTTAATTTATCCAAATTTAAATTAATATTACACACGAATTAATGATAATAATATTATTAATTCAGGTGTAAATTTCTTATAATGCAACAAAATAAAATGAGAGGGAGTGGGATAACATTAAACATTGGGAAAAAATTGTAGAGCACAAATAATTTGATCCACTTTATTTAAGAATAAATAAATAAATGAGTGTAGACATAGCTTATATATAAAGGCGTGGTTCTCTCAAATTAAAATTTAATTTAAATTTATACACATATTTTTAATCATTAAATCATGTAATTTAATAATTGAAATTTAAAGTTAAAAAATTAAAAATTTAAGTTAAATGAAATTTATCTTATTCTTAATTTCATATTTTTAATATTAAACAAGGTGAGTAGGTATTAAAAAAAAAAAAAAAAAAGTTGACCCCCACCGAGTCTCGAAACCTCGATACCACTAAAACAAATTAAAACAAAGAAAGAATATCAATAATATTATAAATTCTTCATTTTAATTTATAAAGAAAGACTAATTATATTATTTCCTATTAGTGCAGTGAGACTGAGAAGGTGAGATTGATTCAGAAACCTCGTTTACCCACCCAGTATCAAACCACTAAAACGAAGGGCATAGATATCTGCAATGGCATGAACATGCACTTCTACAGATAAACAATTGGCATTATTTTAACGTTTATTAGGTTAATAACTCTTAGTGTAAACTACAAAGAACTGAAGGAGAAAGAAAAGTGCTTCTGGATTGAAGTTGCTTTGTTATAATATAATGCTTGATAGTGAATTAATTGGGAGAAGTGCTTATTGTATATATAATATTTCTTTCCCTGACAGAGACAGACTGCCAAAAAGTAATTAAAAAGAAATTAATTATATTAAAAGTAAAACGAGAGAACAGATACAAAGAATATTGAAGTAGCTTACTTTCATTTAATTTTTAAAAGTCACCTAATAAAATATATTTAATATAATAAAATTAAGTTGTATATTAATTAATATTTAATATTTTAATTTTTATATCACAATAATACCTCTTGTAAAATAAAAACTAAAATTAGCAGGGTAACTGCAACTTTTTCGTACCAAACATCCTCATTAGAAGGAACCAATGTTGCAGAAAAATTGTTTCGATTTCAAGTTTGTGTGGCTCAGATCAATTGCCGTTTCTTTGTCTTTTTTGCCTCTCAACACGTGATGTCCACCCAAGGCAAACATATTTCATTACTCTTCCCTTGAAAATAAATAAAATAATTATTTAAAAGAATTTTTTTAACTCTTATTGTAAAACAAAGATTTGAGTCATTTTTTTAATGTTACAATATTATAAAAGCAGACTCAAATATATGTCTTAATAACGCGTAGCTTTAAATTATGTTTGAGATAGTTAATTTTTACTTGATAAAATTATAAAATATATTAGGTAATACTATTTTTTAATAAAATCTATTAATATTTTTAACTAACGTAATTTTCATCCTCAATTACTAGCAATGAATTAATTGATATAATAGTGTTCAAGATCCTGAATATGTTCCTCAAGGTTCTGGCAGGCACTCATTCATTTTTGATTCTGAGAATATGCACAAACTGAAGTAAAATTTAAGAGTACCAAAAACACGTGTAATATCCGAATTCTCGAGATCATTTGTTTTGGATTTGGGCTTCTGATAAATTTGAATTGTCATCCAAATGCTTCTTTCTATTAACTTTTTATCCATTCTTCTCTTTGATCACCTTAATGCACGCACTACATCTATTGTCTTATTTTATACTCATGAACAATGTAAAGGCACAAGTAGCTCTAGGGCATTTTGATTTTGTTTAAAAAACAGCTATTTTATTTTAAAACTTTACTCGAAAGAATATATAAAAATGATCTAATTTTGTATATTCAAACTTCTAAAAGCTGAACATCTTATAACTAAAGCGGCTCCTAACCTTCTGCTTTTGACTCACAATTTTCGTCTAATTCATTTTATAAATTATAGATTTATTAAATAAATGCTCTCCGTATTTTATTTTATCGTTTCATTTTCTGAACTACGAACATGGCTTTTATTTCGGCCTTTACTTTTGACAACTGAGTATAAATCACGTGTCTCGGGAGAGATTTATGGTACTTGCAAGGACGTAAGAATATTTAGACCCAAAGATAAATTGAAAAAGAATGAAAAGAAAACAAAAATACTTCTTAAGGAATGCAATCTAAAATATTCGAAAAATTATTTATCTTCCTAATGTATATAATTTAATTTATATTAACTGTAATTTATTTAATTAATTCCTTCAAAGCACGCACATTGGTACTTAACAAAAATATTATTTTAAACAAGTTATAAGTTCTTTGCCCAATAACTGATGTTTCAAGTATCCCTAATATACTCAGAATCTAAGGATGAGCCACAGTAAAACTGATCATTTATAATTTTTGGCAGTTCGACTCACAAGCAATTTATCAACCTTTAACCAAGTCAATAACTTTAATCATGCAGTGCAAGGTACTTGAGACATTTCTTAAGTGCGATAGGATTTGCTTTGTAAAAACTTGAATGTGATTTTAATTTCAAGGGAGAAAAAAACCACCAGAGTAATTAGCTAAAGAGTATTATCTTGATACATGAAATTCGATACATACTTAACTCCGAACGAGGATTTTACAAGTCAAATCTAAATTATTTATATAGAGTATTATATCTTAAACACTAAGATTGACCGATCTTTTCTCAAATATTCACATATCTCCATAAATATCTTACCATACTCAATAACTATCTATCACAAGCCTAAGATAGACTTGCCCTAAGCAGTATCAAAGTATGATAATTTATTCACAAGGTAACCATGATATTATAAAGTCTAAGAATTATTTACACGACTGATATAACGAATATCTAATTGAGGATTAAGTATAATTAGCATTTGGATAATTCGCAAGAGTTTGTTCAGTGAACTCATACTCAACTAATGAGCACCTATACACTTTTTTTAGTGTCTTCACACAAGTAATTTATGAGATCGATCATCTTCTATCGTATAGAGTAAGAATAGTGTATACTAGTCTTTTCGATGCTATAAAGGCTCTACTTTATGGTCCCATGATTAAGAACATTTAGGAATGATACTACTAATATATAATCTCATAAATATGAACTCATCATAATTATATGTATTGCATATATTCTATGGGCTTTATTATTATATATAAATTAAATATACATATGCAAATGATAAAAGATAATATATATATATATAATAAAAAATGTTTATTTTATTAAATTATAAGATTTACAATAATTTTTACAAAATTTACAATCACTGATTACATTGTGATTGACTTTTAGGGCATAAAACTCTTTCAAACCTATACTATCATAATTCATCCTTCAAAATGACCATTTTCATGCACCAAAATGTATCCAAAACACACTATACAAGTTTACATATCATTGCTATATCAAACACACATATTAAACCACCATTACCACTAATATACATATCATCTATTACATCAATTCATGGCCACCAATTCACACACCCATTTTATCACTTGCTCACAATATTATTTCATTAAATATCTTTCATACTTGGTGCTTTATACTAACCGAAATTTCTCTCTCATGACCCAACAAAAATCCTTGCATTTTTCATATATACATATGGCAACAACCATAACTATAATAATATCATCACTTTCTCATCATGACCAACACATCCATGTATTTCTTTTAACATTAACACTAAACTTAAATATTTTGTAAAAAAATAAAAAGGATTTTCTTATCTTTAACTTGTATTAAAGGCTTGAAAAAAATTCTCTAAGGCTTATATTCTACTTTTTGCTTGATTTTCTCCCTTTTTTTCCTTCAATTTCAATTTAATTTGATTTTGTCAAGCTTTCCTCTTTTCTTCCTTCCCTAAGGTTCGGCCAAGGTGAGATGAGAAGCTTTTTGTTTTGTTTTTCTTTTTATTTTACTTAAAATATAAAGAAACAATTGAAACCTTCTTAACAATATCACTTAACACCCTAATTTCTCCTTAATTATGATTTTGTCCCTAAAAGCTTAAGTTAACTAAATTTTAGGCCAACTTTTTTATCTTATTTTAATTTAGTCCATTATCAATTAGTCCACTCAATTATTTATTTTACCCTTTTTGCATAATATACCATTTTACCTAGTAACCGATATTTAATATAAAAAGTTTTTCTAACTAACCTAATTAAAATTCGCTTCCAACTTATTCAATTATGCAAATTAAAAAAAAATTCATTCTAATCATCGTAATTCTGATCATACTGTTACATAACTTTTGACCGTTACAGATATAATAGCATGGCCGATGAGTTGATTAGTGACAATTGGATATATTGATGAATCGGCTGAAAGGGCTAGGATTATGTAGTTACTGTAGCTATAGAGTGGTAGTTTAGGATAGAATAGGAGAGAGGCTGTCTAGGTAAGTGGAGATCATAAGCGGGGCAAGAGTATAAATAATTTTAGATGATTTGGATGATTGATTTATGCTCACCTATGAGTTTTATCGAAGTTATTCACGATTGTTATCATATAACTGCTTAAGGCTAACATCATTAATGAGTTAAGTTTTAAATTAAAATCATGCATTCTTCTATTTTTATTGCATAAAATAAATTTTTATAAAACTCATTATTTTAATTATATAAAAATTCACTGACAGTTTCAGAATTGTTCTTAATCAAAGTAATTATCGTAAGAAATGGTTAACCAAATGATTTTGAAATAAACAAATCGCAATTTTAAAATTAACTCATAAATTATTTTTTATGATTTCATGTTAAATTCTTAATTATTTAATAATTTTTTTATTAATCATATTTATTTAATGATATATATATATATATAATTGCTTTTATTATTATTTACTTACGGAATATATTCCCATATTTTTAACTCTTTACACTATCAGTTTCAAGGAATTTAGAGTTTTGGTGAGCATTTTACGGTGAAAGTGATCATTCTTGAGAGTCTAAAGCTGTAGGTATATTCTTGTATTTGATTCACTGTTTATAGTTGTGTCTATTGAAAATAATTGAGTAAATTAATATTAGTACTATTTTATGAATATAAATATTTTATTACCTTTGTAAATAAAATATTATAATTATATATTTTGAAAAAAATTTGAGGTGTTTTAAAGAGATATTTATTTATATATGAGTTATGATTTAAGATATATATAGATGTTTGAAAAAAAAAATGACGGTACCTTAAACGTTATATAGGTATGATAGATATGTTCTATGTTATAGAGCCTATCTAAATGATATGTGGCATTTGTCATACGTAGAGTTCACGAACTAAGGTGTGACAAAAACACATGAGGGGATATTTTTATTTTCTTGAAATTACATAAGAGTATTTATTATTCCACTTAAATATAAAATATAATTAATTTATTAGTGGTGTTCAATTATATTGCGTCGTGTCAATTATTTAATAAAAAATTGAATTTATGTTTTGCATTTCGATAGGATTAATAATAAACTATGTTTGTGTGGGCCTAAAATTTGTTGTGCATATTTATAACATAATACAAATACAATATGATAATACAAATTGACACTCCTATTAATCAATATCAAAGCTCCAACGATGTATTAAATAGAGCATGTTCAATATTAAGATAAGTCTATTTATATCTTAAAATTTACTTTTAAGGACTATTTTACTCACATACTCATTTACACAAATAAAAAATTGAAATTTATTTTATATAACCTCCTAAATACCTTAATTATCTTTCATTAAATTTTATGTTACATGTTACTTTTTTTTTCGTTTACCCATAAAAATATTTATCTTAATGTTTAAACCATTGTGTAAATAAATGAAAAGGAAATTCATAAATCATGAAATATAAAATCAAACTATATATGATTTATTAGCGTTTCATACGAAATAAGTTTTAAATTATAAAAGACAATTTTTTTAAAATTAATTTTATAGAAAAAAAATATCTTTTAATTGTTTGAATCTTCTCAAACATTAATTTTTTTTTCTCTATAAGTTGATTGAAAAAAATTAATAATGAATTACTTTTAATATTCAAAAATTTAAACTAAAAATGTAAATAAGTGCATTTGACGAACTTCAAAAAATAGTTATCTTTTACGTAATTAAGTTAAATTTGTTATTAATAGTAATTTATGTTAAAATTCTTTTTTATAATAAATTTTCTTATTTAAAATATAAATATTTAAAGCAAAATTTATAATATAAATAAACCCACATTTAATAATATTGGCTCCTAATTAATTTTATAAATAAAATTATAAAAAACTATTCGATAATATTAACTTCTAACAAAACTAACTCATTTTTTAATTGATATTTAATTAACATTTTAGCTTCTATCCCACAACAAAAGTAAAACTAAAGCAACTGTGTGACAGTAATACTTCAATACCATTAATTTCATTTGTTAATCTGGTACATGTAGAAAGGGAAAGACCCCGTAATTGTAAATAAATCACGCAAAAACCAACTATTGTTCCATATTTCATTGGTTGCAAGTCACAAGCTAAGAAAATTCCCTCATAAATTTCTTTTACAACCAAGTCTCCATGTCGTCAACCAAGAAAAACTTACTTATATAGCCCGAGGATAAAATTATCCAAGGAAATTCATAATCACTAAATGCAGCACTAAATTGCAGAGAACAAAGTCTGCAAAAGCTCGCTCTGGTGCTAAATCCTGCAATTTAACTATCTTGTTAAATAATACCATCAAAACAAGAAATCAATAAAAAAATCACTTTTTTATGGGAAACCCTTCATTTTTCATTTCTTCCTATTTCTTGAGGACATTCATGGGAATGCATGGATGAGAGTGAGGAAAAATTGTATGCGAGAGATTCAAAATATTTAATTCACCAAACCAATTGGAGTTGGAATGCCTAATTAAAAATTTATGCTACATAGTCTCAACAGCCAACAGATCAAAAGACAATCTGCAGAAGAAGGGTTACCTTAAATTCCTTGTTGTCTTTGTTCACTTGAATACGAAGACAAACTGCAACCAGATAACAAAATCAGTCTTTCCAAAATGGGACACATTTATAAAATAACAGGGATTTTGTCCTTGCTAACTGTTAGAGCATAGTTTAATTACCAGCAAGGACAGCTGTTCCGATGCAAGAAAGCACGCCTGAAAGAAATGAGTTGAATGGGAAGGATCCAACAATAGCCATGTAAACTACCTATAATCAGCAGCAAAAAAAGGAGCATAAAATGTCCTAATCACACAATTAACTATCTAAAAAATACTTTTGCAATATTTATAAGAATGTCTCAAAGTGGGACGAATAACTTCCGTTCATAGGAAAAGTATAAAATTTATTGAATAGCAAGTACTTACAAAAAATTAAGCGAACAAGCTATGAACAAGGAGACCTAAAGAATGATGTGTTGTGAAATTCTTCTTCTCATTCTTCCTCCTCAATATACAATTCAAAGCTCAAGTTACTGTTAGCGCTCATAAATGCAGCAATAATGATTGGAATTACATTTCATGGTGAATTTAAAAATGAACTCAAATTGGTAAAAATTCCGTGACTCCATATGTATTTCCATATCTCGGCATTTGTACTCTTACATTATAAACTATTAGTAATACATAAAAGAAAAGAAGATACAGTAAATAGAAATTGGCAATGTTAATATATCCTCCCACAATCCAAATCATAGAAAGAAGGAGAAGTGAAGGATTCTTTACTAATGCGTACAGATCAGATTACAAGTCAGCAACTAAAATTAGATGATTAAATTAAAAAAATAAATACCAAAATTCTTTTCCCCCATTGATCCAAGCCAATTGTCCAATTATCGTCAAATGCATGAACTATACGCGCTACATCATTTTCAAAGGTTGCTTCTCATTCATCCAACCGAAGAAAACACTAACAAAAATCTCAGTTTGAAAGCCACATTACTACATTTGACCAGAAAAAACTATGAAGTTTACCTAATAATTAAGAAGTTTACATTTGACGAAGGGCTGTCAAAGTATAATTGAACAAAAAAAAAAATCTAATAACGAATGATGTGCCACAATGCATGTATCAAGAGTTATTAACGAAAAAAGGATACTACCATTTAAAAGACAAAGATAGTTATTTGGCACAGATTTATATCATGATCTAAACATTTTAGGCCGTTAGTGCCCTGACCTGGGTAATCTTGCTTCACAAAAATGACACTAGTGAACATTTAATCACCATACAACCATATAATACCAAAAATCAAATTTGTAAAGCAAATCCAGAGAACCATGAAAACTAGAAAAGTCCAGATGCCAATCCCATCACATAACCTAGTTTTCTATTCAAGAAGACAGAAAACCTTAAAATAATCTTTGAGAACTTAAATGCTTGTCCAGTAATGTTTTGCAAAATTATGTTTGAGAATCTGTTTTCTGAGAAAAAAATAAAATGAAGAAAAGTTAAGTTTTTCCATTTATGATCATGCAACATGTTTACTAGTTTATATCAAAGACAGTTTCATGAAAACAAAAACGGTGAAATATTTTTTTTTTCACAGTACCAATATCTGAAAGAGTTTAAAGAAGCAGAGAAGCGAGTTTTTCATATTTCCAAATCATGTTTGATAAGAAGGCATAAATCAGTGATTAAATCGTTAAGTTTAACCCTCATTTTAGGAGGATGATTTTGCATATTCCAAATCTTAATATTCGCATACTACCTACCGTACCAGTGCTTGTGAAATTGTAAAATAGAAAAAATAAAAAATAAAACAGTACAATGGACCTTACCCACACCTCTGAAACAGATCCAAACTAATACTCGGACCTCTAAACACAAAACTTAAAGTTATGTTTGGGATTGTTGCGCTTCTAAGCATAATAACTAAAGTGTTAGACTGTTAGTTAAATACCAACTTTTATTTCAGAGCTAATTTTTACAACCCACTCATACTTGACGTCTAATGATTTCATCTCACCACAATGAATTGACTTCAAAGCTACATCACCTCAATTTCAATTCTCAAACATGCGCCAGTTCGATTAAAGCGCGTAAGCTTGAATAAAACAAACCCAACTAAAATTTTCATTTCTCTCAGTACTAAAGGAATTCCAAACACAATATTCAAAGATTTGAATCTAAAGCAAAAGAATAACTCTAAATGCTTAGTTCTAGAGCATAATTTACAATCAATGACACTCTGAAACCTGATCAAATGTAAATAAAAAACATTTCTCATTCTCCGTTTATTGCTCCACTAATACATCAGATCCAAAGTGGCAAACAAATGTAATTAACATCAGAAAAGCAGCGTACCTGAATTACCGCAGTAAAGACCGCGAATCCTACGTACAGATCAATAATCTGCAACCAAATTCAACAAAATAAAGGGGCAAAATTATGCGTTAATATAGATGACTTCAAAAATACAAAAGAAAAAAAAAATAGATTGCGTTTGCGTTTGTGTAAGTAGAGAAATACCTTGAGAGTTGTGGGTGTAGCAGCATAAGCAGAACGAAGGGAATGAAAGAGGGCTTGAGCATCTTTGCCTGTCGATCTCGCCATTTGCAGTTCCTTCTTCTCCTTGGTCTTCTTCCACTAGGAACCAGAACTTAAACAAACGCTTATGACGGATCAAGGACCGTGTTTTACTTCAACCTGCCCCAACGTATTAGGGTAATATTGTCATTTTAGGCTCAAACTATGAGAAAATTTTCACACGTACCCTTAAACTTTGGCCTTTTCTTGTTGAAACTTAAAGATTTTACAAGAGTAACAGAAAAGATTTTTTTTTTGAGAAATTAAAGTATATTGAAAGAAAAGGGCTGTACAAAGGAGGGGGCAAACGCCCCAATACAACGAAAAAGGCAAGCTAACCAATAGTGAGAACTAGGCAAGCCCGCCTAAAACAAACAAGAGAGATGGCACGCAGGCCAAAAAACAAGGCACATAAGCCTAAAGAGGCATGCAGGCCTAAAGACATGGCACAAAGGACTAAAGAGACACGCAGGCCTAAAGACATGGCACAAAGGACTAAGGAGGCACGCAGGCCAAAAAAAAAACTAGCTACATGGAGGACAAAAGAAAATTAGGCACGTAGGCCTAACAAAAAAGACAACTTGGCTTCGAGGCCCGGCAAGAGGACAAGGCAAAAGATCTGAGAGCTTTGCATGTCCAAGGACCAAAAACGAGCAAGGTCATGCGAGATTTCATTACCGATGGCTAACTCTGATAACCTGTCTCGAACTGTGTGAAAGATATCCATCAAGACTGCCTGGGAAGGACGGTATCTATGCTGAAAAGTTCGATTGTTCCTTTCATATCAGATGAAGTAAACTGATGCAGAGAGGACTAATCGAGCTAAAGCATGACCAATATCTTTCTTTCGGTGGATGTGAGAGGAAGTCCATTGGATGAGATCAAACCAGTGGCCTGAGGGCCAAGTCACACCTGTTTGAGTAGAAATGTTCTTCCAAATGGTAGTAGAGAAGCTGCAGTTAAAAAATAAGTGCCGGTAGATTTCAGGATCTGCGTTGCACAGAATGCACTTGGTAGAGGTTTCTATACCATGCAGACTAAGACGGTCCAAGGTGGATAACCGACCCCTAGCTGCAAGCCAAAGGATGAAAGAATACTTGGGGATATGCCCTTTGAACCATAAAAGGTGGTGAATTGGATCCAAAGCTCGCTTTCTCTAAATAATTTCCCAAGCTGACTGAATTGAGAATCTACCCGATGAGTGCCCTCTCCAAACTGTGCAATCCTTATGCTGGTGATTTGGATGGAAGGTGATCGAGTTCCAGATGCATTAAAGAGGAGGCCGGCTGACGGGAAAAGACCATTGACCATTTTCTATGATATCAAAAACATGTGCCTCAGCTGGTAATCCCATAGACAGAAGAGTCCGACAGAAGAGTTCGTACGTATATCAAAAAAGATACATATACGTACAAAAACTCTCGAGTAGAAGTGAGCTTTTATGATTTAGATTAATTTGAATTAAATCGACCTAAATATTACGATTTAAATTTTAAATAATTTAATTTAATTTAGTAATATGTCATAAATTATAATTAATACAAATCGCACTATACTATTTGAATTAATTTGAATTTATGGTTTGGATATTAAGTTTAAATTAAAATAATTTATTAATTTAAATTAAATTAAATTAATTTATTAATTTAAATTAAATTAAAAAATAAAATTTTGAATTTTAATTTATTTTTTGGTCTAATTTTAAAATTATAAATCTATTATCTTATCATATAATATTAATAAAATAATTAATATATTATTTTATTGTATAATATCAATATTATAATACAATAATAACAAGTATAACTAATAGTCATTTAAGTAATTTAATTTGGTGTTTTTTGATTTAAAATTAATAGAATTTATAATTCAAAGTGATAATAATTATTTATAAAATATGAATTCAAATATAGATTTAAAATTTTTCAAACCAATCGAGTTTGAATTGGCCCACCTCTATTTTATAGTATAGAGCACGATAATTTTAAACAGGATACCATGTAAATGATAGAGACTGCCAAAATATAATAGAATCGAGTTGATTAAAAATAATACAATTATTAAATAATTCAAATTCAAATTTAAGGTGATTACTTGTTTAGAATACAATTAATTATTTAAATAATAATATATATTAATTTATTTATAATTTTTATATTTTTTTAAAAAATAATTATTATATTTTAAAAATATTAATTTATATTTATAATAAAATTAGTTGGCATTTAAGTAAGTAATATTATAAATATTATAAAAGATGTATCAAAATATAAAAAAATATATTAAATGGGTGACATGATTATAATTAGTGTAATAATCAAGTCAATTTAGGGGTTTAATTCTTGACACTATTATTAAACAAGTTGGATTAATATTAACTTGAACACCATACAACAACCTGAACTGTCACAACTAACATAAATTGACGTAATATTAAAGGTGGAGATGACTTTTATATAATAGGGTACCAAAATGTAAGGGGTCAAAATTAAAATATTTATTTTAAAGAATTAAATTAATAAATTTTCGCAAGCTTAGCGGCACGGTATGATGTTATTAGTTAATAGCAACACGAAATAAACACAATTATTAATAATAAATTATATGACAGTATTGAATAATTAATATTATCATGTCTTATTAATTTATATATAAAAAAATTTATATAAAAATTTGTTTTTTTAATACTACCCTATAGATTAGAATAATTTTAATTAGCGTAATTATTATTTAATTAGTTAATTTTTTACTTGATTTTGTATGACTATAACATGCATTGGAGTGTCAAAAATTAACTAAAAATTAAACTTTCTGCTCCTTTAATTAAGAAGTCAACGAACCTTATGTTTTTAACCTTTTTTTTTTTTTCATTGAAATCGAATACGAGTAGATGATAAAAAAATTGGCTGGCTTAGATTACTATTATAAATTGAGTAATATTAGATATTTTAATTTATATTTAAATAATGTAAAAATTGGCGCACTGCTATCACATCATTTCACGATAATATCAGGGAACTTTAAAATATTAATTTTTTTTTTTTTTTAATTTGGGCCCAAATCTCAATGGGTCGACAATGATAAGCTGACTCATCTCAAGCCCAAAACCATGAGATCATGGGAGCGTAAATCCTAATGCTAACGTAATACGGATTTTTCTCGTTAGTAAAAACTTATTTTATTGCAAAACAATAATCTGCAGTAGAAAAAAAGAAAGATGGCCACAGAGAGTAAAAAAAAATTTTGTGGGTACTTGAGAGAAAAGTTTACCCGATGTGATTATTCCTTTTTAAATTCATTGCTCGTGATATTAATTAATATATAAAATAATATGTTAATTAAAATAATATTATAATAATATGCATCAACTGGAATTTAAATATTATGATGCAAATTAAAATCACTAGTATACTCTAATGAATTTGATATAATAAAAGGGAGAATAACAAATACTTTTATAATTTTCTTAAATGAAAAATATTTCTTAATTTATATTGCATAACAAAAGTGTTTTTGAGATTTAAAAGTTGCGACAAATATTATTATCAAATTAATTTTTTAATTCTTTATTTTTTTGTTGTGTAATAATTATCATACCCCATATATATATATATATACATATAAAATTACTATTATAAAAATTATCCAAACTACCTAAAATTTAATTAATAAAATTTAAATTTAAAAAATAAAAAAATTTATAAAATATATTTTAAATATTTTTAACTTTCATATTTTTATAAAAATTAAGGATATAATAATTATTTTACTACCAAAAAAAATTAAGAAAATTAATTTGATCGAGATATTGTCATAGCACTCAAAACTCACAAAAATTTTGTCACAAAATATAAAATATAAAATAGAGTAAAATTATCATTTTAAAAAAAATTACAGAAGTATTTGTCATTCCCCTATAACAAAATATTAATAAACATATGAAGTAAAGCTATTGATAATAATTAAAAAATATTTAAATTTTGGATACAGTAAGTGAATAAGGATAAAAATACTACATTTTACTATAATAATTTACTAACTAATCTCAAGACCGTAAGGACTATGTTTTCTAATGTAATGGCACATAATCTACTCTAAGATGTTACCATTGCAATTTAAACTCGTTCACATGTACAATAATAGACAAGCGTTATATTTATAAAGGATAATTCGGGATTATTTTGAATTATAAAATAATATATTTTTATTATGCTATAAAAATAAACAATTGTAAAAAAAAAAATAGTAAATTATTTGATAAAGCATCACTGGGTGTAATTGAGTAGTTTCATCTTGAGGACATTTGTTGTTGGTCCTGAATTCGAATTTTTTAAAATACATTCAAATATAAGAATTTAGTGCAGTCGGAATTTTATTCTGTATTTGGTACCACTGTAATGTAATCCCTATACATGATCTTAATTGATTCAGGACAGTATTGTGTGATCTGCGGATACGTACTCCAAAAAAATGAGTATCTAATTCGTATATGACCGACTGTCGCAGTCATAACTGAGTATAGAAATTTCCTCGTCATCAAAAAAAAAAAAAATTATTTGATAAATTTTATATTTAAATACGTTCTAAAATCAATTTATATGTATTTGATAATTTTTATCATTAAAATATTATAATAATACAAATAATTAAAATAGATATAAAATTAAATAAAAATTATTTTGATGATAAAAGGAATGTATGATGTCAAATTCTCCAATGCAGATCTATAATGGTGAATGTTACATTGATAATTGTGTTTTCAAACTAACGTAAAAAAAAAAAAATTTAATATACATTTTATTTCATAGTTTCACGCACTTAACTGCGCCTCCTCAAGCATATGACAAAGAGAGAAAAAAAAATATTAAATGCTAATTATCTAATAAAATATTTTTTTAAAGTTTGAAAATTGTGACTGTTATTTCCTAAATTATTATTTGAACCCTAAAACGAGGGTAATTCTGTAATTTCATTCTATCTAAACCATGCACACTGCCCGCCTTTTGGACTGCTAGATCGTCAATCATCATCTCCAAAAGAAAATCCTAACCAAACAAAGTCACACAGGCTAAACATGATGACTTTCATAATTATAATTGAATCTGAAATTAAAATCCATTAGATAAGAAGAAATGATGAGTGTAAAATATAATTAAATAATAACATCTTATTGGTGTTAATTTAATCATACCAGTCATTCCCTATTTAAAACGATCCTGACTTTATATAATGCTTATTAGAATAGACTTAGTCCA
This sequence comes from Trichilia hirta, assembly GCA_035221805.1. NCBI lineage: Eukaryota > Viridiplantae > Streptophyta > Magnoliopsida > Sapindales > Meliaceae > Trichilia > Trichilia hirta. Next base: position 2,255,173 of record JAWDEX010000002.1, on the reverse strand, counting down.
TTTCAATTGTAACACACCATTCAAAACGTATCAAAAACCCTTATTTCTTCTGATAATGCAAAACCCTTAAATACCTGCAAATAGAAAAAGCAAAAAACGTGAAAGCAAAAGTAAAACATCAATGAGGCGACCGAATTTGATAGCGAAGGAGATGACCAAATTTGGTAGCCAAGGAAATGAAGAACATGGTGATGGTGGTGACTTGGACTGGAATGCAGCGAACAGCGGGATATAGAAGGCTGCATTATGTGGGTTTGTCATTAGGTGGGTGGGTTTATGTGCTATTTTAGTTGCAGAAAGGAGAAGACTCGGACGCAACGATAAAGTTCTTTAATTTTGAATTTTATAAATAGAGATAAAATAATAATTTTATTTTTAAATAGCAATTTAAGGGATTAATTGTCAAAATTTTTAAAATTGAGAGGGTTCGTCACATAATTTTATAAAATTATAAGAAATATTTATTATTATCTTTTAATAGTACGATATTATCAAAATTCATTTTTTATTTTTTTTAAATCGTTCTAAATTTTTTAATATTCTTTTGTCCATTCACATCCTTAATTGTAATTAGTAAATCGAGTTTTTGTTTCAAGTATTGCTAAAAATCATAAAATTTGAAGCATCAAAATTAAAAAAAGAAAAAAGAAAAGAAAAGAAAAAAAAGGAAAATGGTTTTTAAAGCATTAGAAGAAGTAGGTTGACAAGTGAGGGCCCACAAGATCCATGTCAGAGACTTTAGCGCCTGTTCTTCAATGAAACGTTTGTCCGGTAGTGAAACTGGCCAGCGGCCACGACACCTGTACCGCCGCGACACTCTGGCGGAAGTAGCTCAGTTGCCAATTGCCATAGACACGACCCACAAAGAAATGACGTCGTTTTTGTGCTTCTCCCCCATTTCCGCTCTTCCCACTTCTCAGAGTCGAACTTCCTTCGTTACTCGGCCAATCTCTCAGTTTCAGAACCGGGAAGTCTCTCTTTTTTTAATCGGTCACAATTTTGAAATAATAAATTGATATATTTTATGTAAATTATGTTGATTCTGGTTGAGCTTAATTCAATTTCGTTTCTGGAAATTTCAGTTTTTCAGAAAGGAATTTGAGTATTTCAGTTAAAATAGAAATAGGAGTAAAATGAACTAAAACTTACTGCAATGTTCATTTTTCCTATGAAAGTTGTTGTATATGATAAATTTCTACCTGCATGATTAGTGATTCTGAACCGTTCTATTTATCAATAAATCATTTGTTTCGGAGTTGGGAAGTAGCTATTTTTTCTTTGGCCCCGAGTTATATAACTTGTTGAGTGTTTATTCGGAAACTAAATACTGTAATTCATAAAATAAGCTATAGACGTACTTGACAGAGAAGTGGATTTGAGTATTGATGCTTTTTTAATCCCAAGTTTAATAATGAATCCAAAAAACAATTAATGAAGGAGTTTGGAATATTGGATATGAAGGTGAATGGTGCCAAGTAGATTTGAAAATTTCAGACGTAATGAACTAAATGCATTGAAGGAAGCCGGGATCAATGGAGGGACATCCAGCGAAGTGGGTGCATTTTCCCTCTAAATCACGGATGACCCGACTTTGAAAGAATTCTTGCTTCGTATTTCGTGAATTACAAGATGAGAAGCCTTGAAAGTGATTCTTTCCAAGATTATTTAAGAGTTGAGTTACAAGTGCTCAATGGTCTCTATGGTGAAGCCTCTTGAAGAGATGGAGATTGGTCTATTGCTATTTGCTAAAAAGCCATTGAAAAAAAAAAAAGTTTAAGCTGATGGAGAAGTTTTGTAATATTTTGGTTGTCCTCTTTCACATCTTTGCTAATTTGAGTTCGTGGGACTTGTAATATGGATCTAGCTACATGCTCAAACACAGACATGGATGTAAACAAAAGTATAGCTTACTTGTTACTGTTTGATCAGTAGAATGGATTGTGTTTCAGGATTCAAACATAAAACCTCTCTGTCAAATAGGCTTTCTATGATTTTGAATAACCATTGATCTGAAAACCTTAAGCTATTGGTAAATAGTCAGATAATACTTGAACACTATTTCATTTTCCTTTCTATTGTGGTTTAAGACCAAAGATAATCATGTTATGTGCTTTTTCAATCTGATTTGAGGTCGTGCAGGTTTGGTGTCAAATGCAACTATGCAGAAGCAGGTACCATGGATGACTCTAGATCTGCTCCAATAGATGTTGCAGATGTTAAATCTGAACAGGTAGGAACTGGCTTGAAGTATCTCAGTGTTCTTTTCATTTGAGATCATTAATAAAGGCTATATCTAGGACATGAATTTGTAATCAACAAGTGCTTCTTAGTAGGTTGTGGTTTTGGGCGGCAGTGGTTTTGATGGTTATGCAAGGCCTCTGTATCGAGGGGCATAGAGGTCATAAGCCTAAGCAGGTGCAATAAATTTTCTACCAAATTCACATGCATATTTATGCTTTTATCAAATTTTTTTGGTCATTTTCTCTGTGGTTCTTACCTCATTTGTAATTATTGGAAGAACTGTGATCAAGAAAATCATTGTCAGTTACTTTTGTATTTTCACCTTTTTCTTATCATATTTACTTGAAATCTGAAAGCTCATTATGTCTTAGGTGAGGAGATCCTACTTATTCAGATTCATGGGTAGACCAAGTTACTTGGGTACCGGGCATGTTCCATTTTTATCACTTTGGTTACATTGTCATTTTTGGGAATAATAGCAGGGCAATGTAACAAGTTTTAGTTTAAGAATTGATAGCGCAAATACATAGTTGGGGAATTCTTCCACTTTTATTCAGTTAGTGGTCAAAATAATATATGCATATGTAAAAATCATATCAAAGATAAATTGTGATATTATATTTGAAGAAATGATGAATGACAGAGAATCTTAATGATCATCGACAAGCCATTTAACCCTTTAAACTTTCCTGGCTTATTTTCTTTTCTATGCTTTACATGTTACTTTAAGATTCATGACCTATTGTTCTTGTCTTTTTTTCATCTCCAGTTTACAATGCACGGTTATTTAAAGGATGCAGATTGTTAAATTTCCTTCATACTATGTAGGAGATGTTTTCTATGCAAATTGGGATGAAGTACTTGTTGGGGCTAGTGCTGTAGTTTCCACCCTTGGAGGTTTTGGTAGCAAAGAACAAATGCTAAGGATTAATGGTGAGGCTAGTGTTGTCGCTGTCGGTACTGCAAAGGATTATGGTAAGGGATTGTCAATGATCATAGTACATATAAAGTATTATTATTTTGTGATGATAGCAGCCTTTCTATGAGCTCATCATCGAGTTCTAGTAATTGGCTCTTCTTTTAACTAATCCCTACTTAGAAGGACCGATTCAGTTAGCTCGTGTTAGCAATCCTTATTTAAAGTAAGGTGTCTCCTCACAGTTGAAATACAGTTCTACATTTCTCAAGACTAAATATGAAATTTTTTGATGGGCTAAAGAGTATTTTTACCAAATTTGTTGAGGCCTAGGATCCAAGTGTCTGACCCAAAGGATTAGCCTATTGGGTAAGACAAATCAAGCGATTGGTGGGTTTTGACTCTAGGTGTCCATTTCATTTGTCTTAATAAACATATTCCATCATATACATTAAATCGTGTAGTTCCCTTTTACTAACCATTGCAAGATAATCAAGCAATTAGTGTCTTTAGGTGTACAATCCATGTGTGCCAATAAAGACTAGTCTCCTATGTAGTAGTCAGTAGGTGTGCATTCCATCATACATATTAACTCATGTATTTCCCTTTTACTAGCCAATTTAGAACAAATTATGCTACTAGTTGGTTTTTTCCTCTAAATGTACTTTCTCTGTCCCAATCAAGACTAGTTTATTTTGTATTAATCAGTAGATGAGGGAGAAGTCTTTATGGTGAATAATATGGCCTATAAATTGATTGGTCTTGGTATAGTGAAAATCAAGATGTTTGAGGAATTTTGAGGATACCCACCAACACAATTGAAGAACTTGATTCCTTGGGTATTCTAGATTTTATTAGTTGCACTTTGGAAGCTAAAGGTAGCTATTCAATTCTTAAAAGGTGCTGTAGTTGTGATGAAAAGGAGGAAAACTGATGACTTTTACTGATGGTAAGGAAGTGCAGTTACGGATGTTACTGTGGCATCATTAATGTCATATTCGATTGTGTTGTATCTGTAAGAGGGGGTTGGCTGAGGCAAACAGACAAGGATTGCTTTTTGGACAAAGAATAGGAAATTTAGGACTTCCATGAACTCTGTGATTGGAAACGAGTGTCAGTGAAGTGCATGTTGCCGTCCATACAACCTTCATTTTATGCAAAGGTTGCAATTTTTTAGTTATTTTAATTAAATGCCTAATAATAAGAGATTACCAATGACACATATATGTATGTAATACCTTCTGATAACTTTTCATGTTTATGTGCATCATCTGTTTATCAGAAGTTTTGGTCCTGAGCCATCTGAAATATCCACTTATATATTCTCCCTTTTCCTTTCAGGAATTCCCAAATTTATCCTAATCTCTGTGCATGACTACAATTTGCCATCATTTTTACTTTCATCGGGATATTTCACCGGAAAGAGGAAAGCGGAATCAGAGGTTCTTTCCAAATGTCCAAACTCTGGTAATTTGAAATGTGCCCATTTTGCTATTCTGTTTTCAAATTACTAAGTTCAAGCCATGTATAACTGTGCAATCTCGGCCGAGATGAAACCAGATAAGATTTTGCACTGAAAACTTCTTTAATAAATACTTTTTGACTTAATGTCGTGGCTAATCATGATGTGATACACAATAAGTTGTTATTATAGGATAATTCTTAACTATTAAATTAAGGCAAGCGATGAGGTGGCATCAAAAGCTTGAGTTGGTGGTGTTATTTACAAACTCTTTTCATGCAGTTACTTGATATGAATGTTGTATAGTTGTAAATAGCCTACAGAAGAAAATCCTGCAAGGACCATGGTAGAACAATTACAGGATTTGATTGATGGAGAATAAATCCCGATATGTGTTTTTCCTTTCAATGCATGAACTGTGTTCTTCCACTTCCCTCTTTATATTTCTCTTCTTTTTTATATCCTATACTTCAGTAATTCGCTTGAAACTTTCTACGACCTGGTTTCATATATGGGAAAAGGAAGGTAGGTGTTTTTGAAATTCTGCTGGATTTAATCGGTGAATCAGTGGAGAAAATTCTTGGTGCTATAGAAAACTTTATGAAACCGCTAAGTTCTCTTCCAGCATCTGATCTGCTCTTGGCTCCACCTGTTAGTGTTGATTATATTGTACTGACTGTCATAAATGCCATAACAGATGATGACTTCTTTGGCATTTTCACAATCGAACAAAGCAAAGAAGCTGCAGCAAAAGTGAAGGTATGAATCTAAATTTCTTATTACAGCAGCATATATCTCATTCCTATAAAAAACTGAATTTGTATGAAGAATTTATAAGCACAAGATGGAAAGCAATTTTAATTTTTTTTCAGTATAATTGATCAACAAATCAAGAATTAAAATAGTGGGATCGCTTTTGTAGGTTTATTTTTTTTAATCCATATGTAAATATTATTTTATTAAGCTGAGTGTACTATTATGAATGATTTGTTTAGTATTTAGGACAGAATTATTTCAAGCGAATGATAAAATATTTTTTATAACAAGGGGTGATAAAAGTATTTGGATTATTCCATTTGTACCAAAAAAATTTTAAATGATTCTGATTTAAAAATATTTGAACGGACGTCAACAAGAATAAAAAAGTTTGAATAGCTATAAAATTTTAAGATTCGCATACCAAATTCAAGTTTTGCCTTGTCCATTCACATATATATAATTTCTTTATATCTTTTTCTTGTTCATTCACACCCGAGTCACAAAATTAAGATTAGACATTGGACTCTCACTTCGGTTATTTTGTGGTTGTGCTTATAATCAATATGATATAAATCAGTATTAGGTAAAATTTTAAATCGATATAAATATTATAGTTTAAAATTAAATCAATTTATTAAAATATTATAAATAAATCTAACTCAAACTGCAAAGTTTAATTTAAAGTATTTTAAATTATAATAATTAATTCTATAATTTTTTTTTGTTAATTTTAAAAATAATTTTTATTTTTTAAATCTTATGTGGACAATTCTTTTTTTCAATTGTTATCAAATGCAAGAGATGGAGGCAATTATCTATAATTTGAGATGACAAATAAATAATAATAATTTTTATAAAATAAAATTAAAGCATTTTAAAATTGATTCAATTAAAATCTAAAATGTAAATAGTGTTTTAAAAAGTATTAATTCAAAATTTTTTTAAATGGATTCAAGTTGCTAATTTTAACCATTTGAATTAGTTTGATTTAAAAATATATACCTCTAATTTGACCTCTCTCTCGACTTCAATCATTTTCAATCGTTCTCATTCTTTCTCACCTTTTAATCGTTCGCTATTTTTGTAATTAGACAAAGCGAAAAAACCTTAAGCATATTTTTGTTCTTTATGTAAATTTTTATCTTTTTTTTTTTTTTTTTCAAGAAACCCGTAAAGTATATGTGATGTGAATAGAAATCAGATTTTGCAATTCAATTTTTTCGGACATTCGGATATTCTGATTTAAAAAATTAGCATATCCTTATTCACTTTTTTTTTTTTTAACTTTTATCCGGTTTCCTCTAGCAAATTCGGATCCGGGAGATTTTTGTCAATCTGATCATAATATATATATATTTTTTTATTAAAAGATAAACGCCGTCGTTTCGGGTTAAACGGCAATCAACTAAAACCCTAATAA
>JAWDEX010000002.1:2226217-2246236 GCA_035221805.1 Trichilia hirta | reverse complement strand
TTTTTTTTTTTTTTTTTTTTTTTTTCAATTAAAAAATAAACGCCGTCGTTTCGGGTTCAAAGGCAATCAACTAAAACCCTAATAAATCGTTGGAACTCGTATCAACGCAGCACAGTCGCTATTTCCCTTCTATTCTGTGGAATTGAATATCTCTGCAAGCGAATAAACCCTAGAAAAACCAGCAGACAAAAGCAATAGCAAGATGGTGAAGAAAAGCAAAAGTAAGCAAAATCTCGGTTCCTAATTACAATCAGACGTTTACGAACTGCTTAGTTTCATTTGGTAATTATTAATTCATTGCATGATAATGCAGAGAGTAAGAGTAAGAGAGTTCCATTGCGTAAGAAATACAAGATTATTAGAAAAGTAAAGGAACACCATAAGAAGAAGGCAAAGGAAGCTAAGAAGCTCAATTTGAATCGAAAGCACAAGTCAGAGAAGGACCCTGGTATTCCCAATGACTGGCCTTTTAAGGAACAAGAGCTCAAGGCACTTGAAGCTCGTCGTGCTCGAGCAATCGAGGAGTTGGAGCAAAAGAAAGCAGCCCGCAAGGAGAGGGTATAGCCCCTTCTCATTGAGACGAGACTCAAATGATTATCTGATGTTTTTGGTTATGGTGAAATTCCTGTATTTTTAGTATCTTTTTGGTAATTGGTATATTTTCAGGCTCAAAAAAGAAAGTTGGGGTTGCTAGAGGATGATAATATCTCCAATGCAAAAATGCAAAATTTAGGAGAGGAAATGGGAACCGGTGATTCAGTTGCATTTGGGAAAAACCGGGGTATGTTGATACTTTGTTGAAGGATATTTTTGGGAGGGAATATTAAATATCTTCACTTATGAGATTATACTTGTGTTTCTTTAATGTTTATGTAATTTAATTGTTTGGGTTATTTCTTACATCAAACAGATAATTCAGATAGAGCTTTCTACAAGGAGTTGGTTAAAGTTATTGAAGCTTCAGATGTTATTTTGGAAGTCCTTGATGCTCGGGATCCCCTTGGTACTCGTTGCGTTGACATGGAAAAAATGGTGATGAAAGCGGGCACTGATAAGCATTTAGTTTTACTTTTGAATAAAATTGGTAATTTCTTTACCTCATCTGTGTCTCTTTGCATGTTGCTTCCTGTAGCAATCTTGGCAAAATTATGGTTTGAGATTTAGAGAAAGGAAACTAGGAAAGATCTTGACAACAGGAGAAGAGAAACAAATTCTTTTAAAGAGTTGCCTGCCCAAATGTAAATATATATGAGAAATGAATTTAACTGTTTCTATGATCTAGGAAAACATTAATAATAGTGCTTGTAAATTACGACCATTGTTGAATCAATACCTTCCGCAGCATTTGTTGTCGCCAGACAACCATAGAAACTAGAGGAGACTATGAGCAACTTTTTGTGTTATGATCTCTCAATCTCTTATAGTTGCATTTTGGCTGCAATTTCAGTCTGTTGATCTGTTAAATGAAAGGTAGAAAGTAAATGCTTTGTTGTTGTTACATCTATGATTCTGCTTAACTGATTAACATGTATACTTGAATTTTAGATCTTGTACCCCGGGAATCTGTTGAAAAGTGGCTCAAGTATCTTAGGGAAGAATTGCCAACCGTTGCTTTTAAGTGTAGCACCCAAGAGCAGAGGTCAAATTTAGGGTGGAAATCCTCGAAGGTGGCAAAACCAAGCAATCTTTTGCAAACTAGTGATTGCCTTGGAGCTGAGACACTTATTAAGATGTTGAAAAATTACTCAAGAAGTCATGAGGTACATGTAAAATTTTTTTTCTTGGATTACAGAATTTTATTGGAAAATTTATTTTTCCAATATTTGTGTTGCTTTGAGAATGATAATACTGTATTTAACTCTTGCTTGCGTTCGTGTTTGGCAGATCAAGAAATCTATTACAGTGGGTGTGATTGGCCTGCCTAATGTTGGGAAGAGTAGCTTAATTAACAGTTTGAAGAGATGCCATGCTGTAAATGTTGGGGCTACACCAGGGTTAACCAGGTCGGTCCAGGAAGTTCATTTAGACAAGAATGTTAAGTTGTTGGACTGCCCCGGTGTTGTAATGCTTAAATCTTCAGAGAATGATGCATCTGTAGCTCTTAGAAACTGCAAAAGAATTGAAAAATTAGATGATCCGGCTGGTCCTGGTAAGTGAACCATCTGTACTTGCTAACACATCAAGTTAAATTGATCTTGACTCTCCATGTTCTGTGTATGGAAGCTTTACTCTTTGTTGCTTATGGGCGGGGGGAGCATTTTGTTGGAGATGTTTCTTAGAAATTAGAAGTCTTTTCTTGCTCATGACAGTGAAACATGTGTATCACTACACTGATTATTGCTGTTTATAGACTACATCTTATTGTTGCTTTTTGTCATAGAAATGATCTGCATGGGGACTAAGAGATCTTGTGGGTCAAAGAAACTATGTTGTTTGTGGTGTCAAATCCAATCATAGTTTTCTTTGTACTATATTATTGTAATCATCTTCTAGGAATTTAATATTTATGTATTCATGAAAAGTTGGCTCATATTTTGCAGGCAAAGGACCTTTGAATGTAGTTCTCATATTAATTTTTGCATTGATTAATTGAATTTGAGGTGACATTTCTATCTGTGCATAATCCAGTGAAGGAAATTCTCAAGCATTGCCCAGCCAGACTGTTGATATCACTTTACAAGCTCCCAAACTTTGATTCAGTTGATGACTTTCTGCAGAAGGTAGCTACTGTTAGGGGTAAACTTAAAAAGGGTGGCATTGTGGATGTTGAAGCTGCCGCAAGAATTGTTCTGCATGACTGGAATGAGGGTATGGATCTGTGGACATTTCCCTCTTAATCTGTAAAGAAAAGAAATAGGGAAACATTGGAACATTTCTGAATTATTTTGAGAAGAAATAGCTTCTCAGTATTGAGTTAGTAGTTGTTTTATATTTTGATATATTTCAGGAAAAATTCCATATTACACAATGCCCCCATCAAGGGATCAAGGAGAGCCCTCAGAGGCAAGGATTGTTTCAGAGTTGGGGAAAGAATTTAACGTTGACGATGTTTATAAGAGTGAATCTTCATTCATTGGAAGCCTCAAGTCAGTTGATGACTTCCAACCTGTTGAAGTTCCTCCTAGTTGCCCTCTCAATTTTGATGAATCTATGCTAGAGGTTTGTTATGTTTCTAATTTAACTTGGGCATCTAAACATCTTTTATTGTTTAATGCCGTTAACGAGTCATTGAAGACTACCTAACTTTTCGATGAATATCCACTCTAGGGCTATAAATATCTGGATAAAACAAGTGTGAAGAATATGAACATGAAATTTTACTTCAACATAATCCAATTTACCAATCTTACTGTGTTACCCTTTTTGCATTTGTCACACCTCAGGATGATCCATCCCTGCTGTCAATTCAAGGCTATGAAAGACAGGAAGATATCTCTGATGATGGTAATGACCATCCCATGGGATCCGAAGAAGACAACGCGGGAAAGACCAAAACAGTAACTACCACAAGCAGACAAAATGAGAAACTATATTCAGCTGAAGGTATACTTAATACAAAAATGAGAAGAGCAGAGATGAAGAGAAGGAAGAAGGCCAAGAAAGTGGATGTTATGGATGATGATAACGACTATGACTTCAAAGTGGATTATAGCAAGAAGGGATCTGCTATGGACGTTGGAGAGGGGACTGAAGAGGAAGATGATAGTCTAATTGCAGCTGCAGTGCCTATGTCCGGTGTTGATTTTGGTGATGAGTGATGGGCTTATCCATATGTTTTTGTATTTGTTTCTAACTTTTTTGTACTATTTACATTCGGATTATGAGTTTTGCAAGATGGATGGAAGAAATTTTGTTGAGACCTTTCTGATCTGGCAAAAATTGCTTCTACTTGTTCACTGTGAATGCATACATAGGAATTAAATACTGATTTGGCCTCTATACAAGCATATATAATATAAGAGTGGTGTTAAATATTTAAAAATTAGTTGGGTAAGTTGATGTGATAGAATTATAATACTGTTAAATATTTTATACACATAATTTCTATAAGAGAAAAAATTTTATGAAAATAAAAAAATTATGTAACAATAATGTAATTATATTATACTAACATCACATTAATTTATATAAGAGATGTTATATGTTTAATAATATTTATATTTTATGAAAATAAAAAAATTATGTAACAATAATGTAATTATATTATACTAACATCACATTAATTTATATAAAAGATGTTATATGTTTAATAATATTCATGGACTTTGAATTTGTGGCTACTGCATTTCACCTCGTTGTGGTTGGGTACCAATCAGCAAGAGGGTGCAAGTTCACCGGTGGCATGGTATCTTTTTAGCTAATTAGATGCATGATTGGTACAAAATTATAAAAGAAATTTGATCAACAAACTTTGTGCATTGCATCCCTTTCTAGCTGCCACTTTTAATCCCAAACATGTCCTACAATCAACATGGATCATCCATTTGACTATTTGAGATTACAATTGCCAAATAAATAAAAGCTGGCATTTCCCTTCCATCCATCTCCAGTGAACAGGTTTCGAGAAGCTTAAAAAACACATATATATAATTCATTATTCATCCAATTACTTTAAGAGGTATACTTGTAGCTACATTGGAAGGTCTGATTTACACTTCAGCACACATTCCAGTGTATAAGATGGGCTTTGTTAGGCATTCGCTCGCACATAGGTATGGATGCTTAATCCCCGTTTGAAATACCCAAAACAGGAATCGGATGATGAGGATTCGGATCTGTCTCAGCATCAGGGACAACTGGATCAGATCATAAGGATGGATTTGCAGGAGTAACAGTGTTGGTGGCCAGAGGTGAAGTTGAAGGAGTACCAGAGACCGATGTCATATTTACTGTACTAGACTTGGGAAGTCCTTGTGCCTCCATGGCTTCATGGGCTGTTTTTTCTTTTACTTTCTTAGCTCTTTCAAATACATCTTCCTGCAATAAGAAATCATATATGTACATGCGTATAGAGCATCATAAGTCAAGTTATTGCAACCATTAGAAACAATAACAATATATTTCCGTCTGTTATACTTGCAACCTCATCACCAAATCATTGCAATATTTATATCATACAGTAGCATTAAAATTTCAGTTTGTTATACTAGCCATCAAAATTTACTACAGTGTGAAGGCACTTTGAATGTATGGATGAAATTTGTTCTTCATTTTTCTTTTCCCAAAACAAGCAGTGACCCTAAGGCTTCTTCGTATTACCGAACAGGAAATGGCTTTGAGTGCCAATGTTATGCAGAAGGGCTATGGACATTTATTACTCAAGCAATCTACAAGTAGAGAAGAAGAAAGAAATAGATTTCCATATTCAATCATCAAAAAGGTTAAAAAGGTAGCAACCTCTCAACTGTTCCACTTTAGGATCTGATGTCAACCCAGCATCTAAAAGAGACAGAACTCTGAAAAGAAATTGGACGACTCGTGTTTATCCATAAGATATTTATATGGTTTAATAACAATTGGCAATTTAAGATTACAGAACAAGGAAACCATCCATCATATTAGATAATGTAAGCCAAAGATAATGGATTCTCATCAACTATAACTGCAAAATCGTCATAAGGTTGTCGAACAAAACAAAGTCTAATTTTGCTTTATGAAAGAACCACAGTATCAGTATCGTATCAGATTAATAGCCACTTCAAACAACATAGCATCAATTCCTAACAAAACTTCCAATTGCACTACATGACATCTTCCAAATAATTGATGAGCCAAACTGAATAATATCACCTTTATGTCAATATGTAATGTTCATCAATTGCAAATTGATTTTCTCCCTACCTGAAATTCCTGCACTTGCTTTAGTTTTTCGGCCTGCAACCTACCAATTGCACTAAGAAACTCTCCAACCGCAGACTCAATTCGCTCGTTAGTGCTTCTGCAACAGCCTTCCCCAGGAAAAATGCGTCCATTAGAGTCCTACTATCACAATCACCTGAAATATTCAGTGAAGAAACTCCCATATGGGTATTTCAATTTTTTAAATGACAGCTTTCATTCTTATTATTTTAAAATAATTTTGTGGGTATTGAATACCATTCTTGTCATTGTGTCATTTTATTTTAAAAGACGACAAATTGTAATAGACCAAAAAATGAATTATTGTACTTGGATTAGATGATTTAATTTTTATGATGCTTCGTTGACTTGTTAGTAAAATTCTTGGTGTATTTGAATCTTGTTCTAAACTTTGTATAAATTGTATTTTGTCAACTTATGTATTATTTTGGTTAACCATTTTAAGTAGATTACTTATTGTTTCATTTGGGTAAAATAATTTGATCTGCTAACCAAGTCAAACGGGTGATATTTGTAGCTCTGCCACTTGGATATTCATCTCATTATAATAATCTCAGCTCAGATCATTCCAGTGATTGTCCTCAAACTAAATTCGACTTATATTTAATCTGATGAGATTTGTCCCTTGTCCTCATCTTTATACCTTGCCTGAGGAGATTTGTCTCTGGTCCTCATCTTTATACCTTGCAACCATTTAGGTTAAATAAATTGTTTATCCATAAAACATATATGAAGAAATTGTCAGCTGACAAGGTCTTAAACTGATATCTGACTCCATGATTCCGGAGCAGTTGACACCACTATGGAACAGTTTTGCCACTTCATCAATGGTTGCTATTTCATTGAAGTTAAGAGCAATTACCAACCATCGTCTTCATTTACTTGTAAATGCGGTGTTGGGTAAATTCCAAGACACAAACTCACGTAGAAAAAATAACAGGTTTTGTAAGTGTTTATATTAAGAGGTATTATTAAAGTGATAAAAAGTCCATAAAAGAAGAATCTCGCCCGCATGAGTGACATCCATTTCAGCTAATTTAAGGAGTCCCAAACCAGCTTCACAATTTCTTTTTTCCGGATCCGGTACTGGCTTCCTCTTGTGAAACCGGATCCAGGCATGCCAATATTCAGCCTGAATCCGTATTTTTGCCACCCATAGCTACAACCAATAACCTAAATTCAAAGCTTAAAATTGGATGAAATTAAACTTCCTACAAAGCATGATCTCTGTCAATTCATTTATCTCCTTCGTTCTGAATAACATACAACAGATGGCTATTTCTAAGAAGCAACATTTTCTTTGGATCCTGAATCTGAATCTCATATTTTCATTCCAAATAAAGGCTAATCATTAAAGCCTTTCATCAAGCCACCCTTTCTGTCATCTATATTTTAACAGAAGGAAATTGTTTGTTCTACTGCCTCTGAATTTTCAACAGAACAATACAAATACAACAAGGAGCTGGTTTCCACGCAAGTTCCATAAACAAACATGCTCCCTAGCCTGGAAGATTTTTTCTCATAGGCTCGGTGAGATACCTGTCACATTCCCAAGGTTTTGTGAATAAGAAAGTTTCATTTCATACAATAACCTGAGATATCAACTTGAAAACACTATTAATTAACAATCATTATTGTCCTAATCATACAGGCCAAAAGGGTATGAGGTGATGACTCTAAAGATAAATATTAAGGGTTCATTTGGTATAGTGGTGATTTTGTACTTTGAAAGAAAGGTTAAAAAAGTGTTTAAAAATACAATCTTTTAGTAGGACTCACATGCATGTACATTGATATTTGATATTTATGTCTTCATTCCACGACAGTTGTGACCAAATCACCACAACACAATACCAAACAGACCTAAATATAATCGTTAGATGCTTACAACAAAGGAAGCTACCAGGAGACAGCAGGTGGTCCACATAGTCTAATACTGAATTGTGTGAACAAGAAAAGACCAGAATTTTGCACCTTCAAATATTACAACAATTTAGGTCTGACAACAACAAAGACCAAACTGGACAAAATATACTTAGAGTAACTTGTCTTTTTGTTATTGTGCATAAATTATCATTTCACCCCTCTATCCAACCGATTAGAAGAACACAATAGAATAGATGGAATTCCATATGTATCACATTACGACAAATCCACCAAATTGTAAGAGCACATGGCAATTTCATGTACATAGTATCCAAATAGGTTTCCAATTAGGAAACGTTTTTGTAAGCCAGACTCAATTAACATAGGTTTTAGCGTTACACAAATCTATTAATAGTTAAGCAGATAGAAATCAACAATAATCATTTAAAGAAAACTAGAAATTTGAGTTTCAAGATATCAATAGAAATAACATAAACAATTACTTACTTGCCAGTGTAGAATCCTGCAGAATACCAAGCATTTAAAACAACAGTGAGATCTGTTTCAAAGCTAACACTTGAAGCTCTTTCTTCTTCATTCTCTTTCTTTTTTTCTGCATCTACAATCCGTGAGAGCATAATCCAATAAGACAGGAACATATCCATTCCTATTGGATAATTGAGATATACATAGAATATTTGACCAGAATGACAAAATATTTAATAAAAATGTCATAAGAAAAAGGTGCAGAATTTTGTATGGAAAGATTGTTGTAATCCCAATATTTGTAACTTAACACAAATGTATATGCATATGTTCACTCACACACACACATAACAGAATTTTATTAGCAGCCTTACTAATAAATGTTAAATTTGTAATATTCAAAATGCATGTGGGCAATCCAATAACAAAATGGAGTGGTTACTGATTACTAATTTACTATCATCCTAACAGATCAAGTTTTATGGGCACAGAAATGTAGCTGACACAACATTGAATAAAAGATTTAATTCCTGGCCCTTCCCTAACACCATCATTGTCTGTTCCCAGCAAAATACAAGTCTACAATTATTTATTTTTTATTTATTCTTATTTTGGCTGAGAAGAGTCTCAAACGTCCACCACATTCATCTGAAAACAAAGCTGACCTTCATTTATATCAGGATTAGCAGAAGGTTTCATCTTCATAGAAGATATTGCTCTTTCCACAGCTCCCATTACTGTTTTGACAATATCAGCATTGACAAGAGAGGGTGGCTTTTGAGAAGTCATGGGTGTCTTAGTATCAGTACAAGATTTACCGGTGCATCTACCACCCAAAGAACAAGTGGGATATGCTGTGCATGGAGTGACCAAAAATTGACAACCATACGGACAGCATGAACAGACAACAGTGGGATGAGATGCTTGACTTGCAGAGACTGCATGTTTCTGAGAAGCAGTACAGGTGCCCCACTGAGCACCAGAACTGGAGCCTTCACCAGAAAATTGGTAATTACAACTACTAAATCGATGAAGCTGCTGTAAAATCTGTTGCTTCTTATCTTCAAGCTCATAGTACTGGCTAAGTAACTGATTATAATCTTCGGAACCTTGCGAATACGTATAGCATTTAGCTGCATCTTGCGTGGCCAGATAATTCAAAAAATCAATATAGGGCTCAGCCACATGTGATTCTACTCCACGAGTTTCTTCAACTGAAGTGGAGTTTTCATCTCTTGTTTCTGCTTTGATATTTGACACAACATTGTTGGTATCTTCTGCCTCCCTAACCCTAAGCGTTCATATAGCACAGAACATCATACATACAAAAAATAGAGTAGAAAATTATAATTCCTGAAGCAAAAAACATAAGATGACAACTGCAATGCACTGGATTATTGTTTTGGCACTTGTGTTCTGATTAGTACCTCCCTGCAACCGAAATTAATATTTGAAACAAAGACCTACCCCTTGCCACTCATTATCTCATTGATTTTGCTTGTGGCTTGCTAGCACGGAAACAATAGCGAGATAATACAAAATACATAGGCTTAAGCTTCGTACATATGCTCATGCTCTCTATCATATAGTAATCCTTTGCATTAACTAGCATATGCTCAAGCCACAAAATTTTTCCAGTTAAGTTTGAGGCATTGAATTTTCTCTACAAGTAAAAGAAATATAAAAATAAGAAGATAAAATGAGTAAACCTGATCTATGTAAAGGCACCAAGGTAAAAAATTTATAATGCAAAACTTCAATCATAAAGAGGAATAACATGAGTTCCTTGCATTAAAATGTATAAGTAAAATTGAAAAGTTATTGCCTATACGTGAAAATAGACAGCTTCTACATAATCTGAAGATGTGAAAGATAATTATACAGGAGAAAAACACATGTAATCATTTCTCTGACTTGCAAAATCATCAAAATTAACTTCCGTATCAATACAAAATCAGGAACAACACCAAATGAAGTCCCTAGCACCACAACTTCTAGTTGTCTAATTTTTGTCTTTGACAAAGACTAAGTAGAATGAAAAACCAGTTATTGTGTTTAACAGCCAAAGGATTGATATCTTAGATCACAAGAAAATTCAGAAATCAATCCACACAATCACGAATTCCAGATCAACTTGATTCTAAAATACAGTAACTTTAGTACATCACTATCATGCAAATGCAAGAGCTGACTCACAATCAAATATCATGTATTAAACAACTCAATACAAAATACCCACAAGGGAAAATGCTTCAAAGAAAATTAAATACACGTACCCTTCATTCTCATAATTTAGATTATCGCAAGCAGAGCCATTTCCTTCGCCAACACTGATGAGTTTCTCTTCATCCCCGGTACTGATGAGTTTCTCCTCATCCATGGAAGAATTATTATTGTTTTTTTTCTTGCTGTGCATTTTCTGAAAGAAAGAGGTGACAACAAATTTAGCTTCAAACTAAGAAATTATCATTTTATATAAAACAATAGAATCTCAAATCAAAACAGAAGTGGACTATTAGTATTTGCTCAGAGCAGCCGAGAGAGAATAGAGAGGAGAGGACCTTGTATTCGGACATGGCATCGTCGAAAGCTTGTACAAGTGCTGACTCATCCCATAACTCGCCTGCCTTCCCCATTTCTCCTCAAATTCTTTTGTCACGAAGTCTCAAAACCCTTTCCCTGTATAAAACCCTCCCCATGAGAGAAATTAGGGAAATTTACGTAAATAGCAAAACAGTTGGGCTAAATTTTAATTTTTCCCTGTTTTACATCTAACTACAATTGCTAAGTTTGGATCATACAATTGTTGTTTGTAAGGAAGTCCATTAATTGTCTGAACACCGACCTTTCGAACTTAATCCTTGCCGTCGTTTGGGGGTTCATCGGAATAATATTAAATATTGAACCATAAAGTATCATATTATACACACTTTCAAATGCAATATGCACCCCTTTCAAGTTGTATTTTGCAGGTTTACCTGCGACCTTGACTTTTGCAGCTGGACCATTGGCACTTTTTGGATGAATGACCGCTTCATTGTGCATCAATGGTATTTTGCGAAACGTCTATATCGTTACCTAGCGCCATTGGTCATGGGTCGACAACTGGACCACTTTGCCTGTACTCCTGTTGCATGAAAATTATGAGAGATTAATATATTCCAGTCCATCCAATGTAAGATAATTTAATATGTTAATTTATATTGTTTAAATTATTTTAAAAAAATTTATAAATTAATTTACAAATTAATATTTTACAATTTATTATTCGCAAAGTAAATTATAAATTAAATTAAAATAAATTAAATTCATTAATATGTCTATCTGCATAAAATAAATTTGATTTTAATATTATTAATTATTTTTACATAAATATAAAAACAATATTGAGTTTTATCTTTTTAATTTAATTTTTATCAAGATTTATGAAAAAATGACAAAACATAGTTTTCATAATAAATATTAATGCAACTATTTTAACGTAAAAAATATTTAAAATATTATTAATTAATTAATTAATATAATAAGTTATATCTTTATTTTTTTTATTCTAAATTTAATCAAATTTAAAACTCTTCACATGTTTTATCTTGAATTTTAAGTTATATTTTTAAATTTAAATGCAAAACTCAATTTGTGAAATCAGTTCAATCTAACACACATTATACGAATTATATTATATTATATCAAATTATGATATTTTTATAATTAAATTACAATGCCTTAAATATAATTCATAACGTGTGAATTAGATTAAAACTTTAGTTTAATTCAATTCAATTAGTAAATACTAAAATCTAATTGCTAGGTATAAGAATGACTTAAATTGAGCTCACAACTCATACAAGCTCTTTATTTTTTAAATAATTATATTTATATTTTCTTTACTCGTCTCCTAAATTTTAACTTAATTAAAAAATTAAATACAAATAATTATTAAATTACGTACTATGATTCAAAGATCACAACGCGTAAAAGTAATCAGCGGCATTTAAAATAATCGCTCTCTCGCTGTCGTAGAGCAAAGCTGATGAACTTTGAATTCATTTATTTGTCAACTAATTTAAAAAATACAATTAATTAAATAAATGATTATATTGTGCCAACTCATTTAAAACATGTATCCATTTAAGGGATTTTTAAGAATATTATAATTTTTTATCGGCAACATTGTAATTTCAATAAAAATTCCTCATTTGTTAGTGTATTTGGTTATTTTTATTGTTTTAATTACATTTAATTTTATATTGTATTTAATTTCAAATTAACTAATAATTTATATTAAAATTAAATGAATTGAATTCATGCCTAATTTTATAAAAAATCTGTCACGCTAATTTGTATAAAATATTCATATTTTTAATATGATTCAATTTTACCACGTTATTTATAAAATTAAATTTGTATAAAAATTTATATACATTATTTTAAGGACTATATTCGCGTGAAAATCAGGTCCACCTTTGAATTATTAAAATAGTTGAAAGGATATTAACATTATTGGTCTAGAGGGAATATCATTTAAACAATGCTAAATAAAATATATAACATAATTACTAAACTACCCTCGAATAATTATCCTAATTAATTTTTATATCCTCCTCCGCATCATCACCACTGTATGTCCACGTCATAGCCAAATAGCCAATCACATCTCTATCAAATCTCCAGGTCAACCCAATCATCGAAGCAGTGACGAATTAAAAATAGTCGGTTCATAATTTTATCTTCTCCCTTCATAGCCTTATTCTTCCATCACAATCTTGCTTTTCGTCCAAGAAAAAAAGACGGCAAGGAAAAGGAGAGAGAGAAAGAGAGAGAGAGAGACCGCCGACTTAGATTGCACAAGGCCGCTCTAGTCAAGGCCCAAGGGCCTTTTTGTTTTACTTTCATCAATAACGGCGTCGTATCGAAGCCGCTCTGTTCCTCTTTGTCTTCACGGGTTAGCTTAGGGTTTCATATCTCTTTTACTCTCTCTCCAAAATAAATAAATAAATAAATAAAAATAAAAATAAAAATAGAGAACCCTCTCTCAAGAAAATTAACCAGCACCAAATACAAACCAAAATCGAACCTGGTTTTTACGTGTTAACAGGTAATTCTATTTTGTTTTCTTTTTTTGTTTTGTATTCTTGAAAAGTTTTCTGGTTTCAATTTCTTTTTCTAAGTTTTTTTATAATATTTCGAGTTCGAGATTTTAGCTTGCATGGTCTTTTTTGTTTTGTTTTTTGATTTATGGATGTACATAGGCTTGTATTATTATAAGATTTTGATTTTGAGTGGATAATCTATCAGATCGGAGTAGATTTAGGCTGTTATGAGTTATTGGGGTTGAATTTGTGACGATCCTTTATGTCTTGGTGAGAAATTGGCAATTTTAGTGTTTTTTTTGAGTTAATTAATTTTAATAATAGGATTTGAATTTAAGATTTCTTTTGTGATTTTATCAATTTTAACGAGGGCTTTGGCTTGAAGATTAATGGAATTAATATTCATAGATTCAAGATGTCCGCAATTTTCAATTTTTATTTGCTAATTCGTGGGTTACAAGGGTCAATTGCCTTTTTTGGAAAATTAAGGAATTAATAAGGTTTTTGGTTTGCAGGCTTGCATAATTTCTATCTGGATTGTATAATATTATGTTATTTTTCTATTCTTGTTGTGATCTGTGAAAAGAAATTGTTATTATGGAAATTTGTAAATTTGTAATCTTGGACTTGAATAGACTTTGTTGTTTCTTATTGATGTTAGTGATGTTGAAGATGTTTAATTCATTTAGCTTCAGTTGCAGTCTGTTACAAGTCAAAAAGATCCTTAACTATTTAAAACCTCCTAATTATGCTAAGACATGTGATGGTTTGAATGTGTGATGGCCTTGAATGTTAATGGAATTTTAGTACGTATATGTCACAGTAATCAAGTGGATTTCTTTGTTTTTTTAATGGAGAAAATATTTTCGAGTGCGTGTTCTTATAACTAGGAAGTATAATAGCATTTCGGGATTATAAATATGAGATTTGTATATTTTGATTGAATGGCAGAGGAGCAGGGCACTTCCCCACTGTATATAAATAAAGGAGTGGCTATTCTTCTGTGAGTTCGGTTGCCATCGTAAAGAAGAAGAGGAACATGTACAGGATGAATACTAACTGTGGTGCTAGGTATTTTTTATTCTTGCTCTATGTATTCATTTAATTCTTGCGTTATTTCTTGAGTTGACTTTGTAATCTTATATTGATGTGAGTGATGCTGAAGATCTTCACTGCATTTTATGTACCAGTTGAGTTGATGGTTTTATTGTCTGTTAGGCTGCAGGCTCTAATAACTGTAATCATGGTGGAGGTGCGTGCTCTTATGAGTTATGGATAATCTACTACCTTTTTCGATTTTTTTTAGATGATTCTCCCGTATCTTCAAATTTTTAGTGATATACTTCTTAAAAATGAAAGTGTTTGGTTGTAAATATGTGTAGAGAAAATTCCTTTTATGAGGCCTAAAGTACCATGACCCTTTGTGAACTAGCCTTGTTTTACGATAATGAATATGTATCACTTGTTTTATGATATCTCTCTCTCTGTTTGTGTGTGTGTGTGACTAAAATTTCCATAAGCAAACTCCTAACTCTGAGTATACTGTATAACTGATGAATCATCTATTGTTTACAAGTAATTTGTGCGTAGAGTGAATATGGTTTCATCCAGTTCTTCTGCTTCATTCTATAGCACATGTGGTTTGTCTTGGCTTTGTAAGATCTGACCACTATTGATTGATGGTTGACTTCCCAAAATTATATGCATTTCTAAATTTTTTCTCACAGATAATTCATTTATTGTCTACATATTAGAGGAAACCATCTTTATTAAATATTGCAATTTTCAATTTGCTCCGAAATGCATTCTGCAGCTACACTGTTCTGTCTTTAATCTTTATACATGTTGTCCTTTACTATGTTAATAATGGATGGCGCTGTACCATTCCATTCATTTTAACTCTTTTAATGTTTCAAAATTTCTTGAAAGTTGGATGAAGGAATTGTGTGGTTCATTATTCTTTCTTTATTTGTTACATATTTGCCTATAAAAGGTGTACATTGCATAATTGTGGCAAATTGTTTGTAAAATGCTAGATTTTTCCATCCAATGTATATTCTTCTCATTATGGTCCAATGAACCATACAGAGTGGGAGACCTACGAAAACCTCCTTGTTTATGGGACATTGAATATCATGAAAATAGTTACCACAAGTTAAATTTCTGAACAGAAAAGAACAGTCTGCATTGTATTATTTTTGTCGTTACCATGTTATGTCATTTAGTTATTGTGTGAAATGAAGATAATTCTTACATTTTAAAATAATTATGTAATCTATACATAAGTCTAGCCTTTATGCAACAACGATTTAGTGCATGGTTAGAACATTTGTTCTCTCATTTCATTGGTGGTATGTACTTTGGACGTTGTTTGCTTATTTGTCTGTGATAGTTCTTGTGGAAGATCCTTTTTTTTTTCACTTTTTATGGAGGCACGAGACTTATGTAGAATGTCAGAATGCCTTTATCAGGTTCTGTTTTGTCATTTGTATAACTTGTGAAGTCTTTTTACTGTAATATGGCAGTTTGCGGATCACTCAATCCGGCGTGTATATTTTTATAAATTCACATTTATAAAGTATCATTTTATCTTTGATTGCAGCTATCCTAACTAGTTTCTTTTGTTGCAGGGTTTCTCAATATATTTTGATGGCTCTGCTTCTATGAGTCAGGTGGAAGGGTAGATTAGGGTTATTGTACATCTTTAAATTTGAGCCTTTGGATTCAACCTTTTTGTTAGGTATTGATCTAGGAGGTAGAGATAAAAATGGATGCAAAGATCGCAAAGGCATTGGATAGTACTAGTCGTAAATTTGTGCCTGGACTAAAGAGAAAGCGAGAAGCAAAGCATGCATCACATCATGCTAGAGCTTCCCGTACCATGTTATCCTCATGGCCCGGTTTGAATTCCTCGGTCCAGAAGCTTGGAAAGCGGAGGAAGTTAAATGGACGCCAGAGCAAAGTTGTGAGTGAATGTCATTTTAGAAGATCCTTACTCCGTTATTATTCTAATTTTAAAAAAACTGGGATACCACAACGTATCATGTACTATGAAAATGGTGAGTGGTCTGATTTTCCTAAGCATATTATCACCTCTGTGAGGAAAGATCTTGAAGTAAAGAAGGCAGCTGTTGAGATTGAGGTAGATGGTCGTATTTTTGTTCTTGATTTTTTGCATATGATTCAGTTGGACTTGAAAACAGGTACATTTCTCTCTCCTTCATTAGTTACAATTGGGAGGAGTCTTGGGTTAATTTTAGTTATTGGTGTCCCTATCAATTTTTGTAAATTCGGGGAATGATGTGCTGATTGGGGTAAAGATATATAGTTGATAGGTAGCTGTTATAGGGATCTTTTGTTTCTCTTGTGGACCTCTGATTTGTTTTAATATCTTCCTTCATTTATTCTAATTGGATTCTTTTGTTTCCTACTATAAAACCCAGGCGCACAACAGCCAATTGCTTGGATTGATGAAGCAGGTTCTTGTTTCTTTCCAGAAATTTACACTGATGAATCGTATGACTGGCAAATTGAATGTGAGAAAGATCCTGAACCTACAATTAGGGAGGCTTGTGGGTCCCATGAGATCAAGCTGCAGCTTGAAATTGACTTAGCTGGAGTGGATCAGTCAAAGGTGAAGGAATGTAGTGGGGAGTCGAATACTTTTATTAAGCAGATTCAAATTGCTTCAAAATCTGCTGGCAACCAATGTGTTGTGGAATTTGAGGATAGTTGCAATCGAAAACCTGATGCAAAATTGGATGAAACAACTCAAGAGAATCAAAGTATGAAGACCAGTTTAGTTACGAAGAATGGAATTGTTGATGGCAAGTTGGATTCTGATGCGGTGCGGAATATGTTTCTCATGGGTATGAACCCTATTATTGGTGTAGACATCCTTGATATACAGCACTGTTCTAGTGTGTCACTGCTAGCCAGATTTGAGCTTTTTGAGAAGCAGCTTGAAATTACAAAAAGGTATCGTGGGGAAGCAAATGTTCAATATGCATGGCTTGCAACTTCAAAAGCAGCAGTATCTGCAATTATGATGTATGGACTTGGACACTGTGGAACTTCTACAACTAAGTCCAAATATGGCATTGGTGTTCATCTCACTGCTGCCAGCTGTCCTGACACCAGGTTTGACATTTCCTTTCTATTCTATCAATTCATATGTATGTGGAGCTTTCGTGTGTTATGACTTGCAGATTGAATTTTCTTTTTATATTTTGTCAAATCATTTATATATGAAATAGTGAATCTTGCACATTGTGTACTTATTACTAGAATCATGAAAACCTTGTTCTTAAGCTAGAAATTTACTTCTTGGGATTGATACTCTCATAAAATAAAGGAATTGACTTGAAAAGGGCAAAAGGATCAAAAGTGTACAAGAGGATTGCTCCTTGGGTGGTGTGGTCTATCTATTATATATGATTGAGATGTTAGTTTTCAAGCAGGTAAAGTTTGAATGACTAGTTTATAGTTGTCATATCATTTGTTGGAAGATTAAATAAATTACTATATCATTGTTGTTGTTGTCTCGTTGACTATGATTTTAGTCTGAAATTGGTAAGAGGCCAATTTAACCCACGCTGTCTACTATTCATAGTTGTAAAGATGAACATAATAAAATTAAGGGCTTAATGTTGGTTGAGTCCTGGATTGCATTATTAGCTTATTGAATATTATTGATGCTTCATATGATTATTACAATTTCTATCGTAAGATTTTCATTATAGTATATTCTCGTTTGTTATTATCATAAAAGTATATTTGATTTTTGCAATTTGTGTTTTTGTTAATAGTTTCCAATCACTTGTGTCTTTCAGGAGTGGTTATTTTTTTGCATGTTTTCTGTTCATTCTCTCTTTTGGCAATTCTGAGTGATAAATGTGTACTTATATACTATTCTTGTCATTTATATTATCATTGACATGCATTCTTTTATGTGCTATTTATCCTTGTTAGATTTAACTTTAGATTCCTATTAAAAATGATTGAAATTTGGATTTGGTTACAGTGCAAATTATTGTGATGT
Organism: Trichilia hirta; assembly: GCA_035221805.1. Taxonomy (NCBI): domain Eukaryota; kingdom Viridiplantae; phylum Streptophyta; class Magnoliopsida; order Sapindales; family Meliaceae; genus Trichilia; species Trichilia hirta. The sequence continues at coordinate 2,227,894 of JAWDEX010000002.1, read as the reverse complement.
TGACGAAAATGGAGTACGACACATTGTATTTTGTCGTGTAATAATGGGTAATATGGAACCTCTGTGCCCTGGAACGAAACAATTTCATCCCAGTACTGAAGATTTTGATAGTGGAGTAGATGATCTTCAAAATCCAAGACATTACACAATCTGGAATATGAATATGAATACTCATATTTTCCCAGAATTTGTTGTTAGTTTCAAGGTCTCTTCCAATGCTAAAGGTGAATATATTCCTATAGAGCTCTATATGATTTTATATTTTGTTTCCTAACATCAAATTTGAATTTATATGTTTGAACATTCTATGGCATTATATGAGTGCTTCCAATGAACAATTGATTCTGTCCTTAACGCTACAAGAGAAGTAAATTTTGACGATTGGAAACCAGAAAATCAACTTCAACTGTCCAATTTCTCTCTGTTTTGAACATCAACGTTGAAAAGTTGTTAAGATAAAGGCCAACTCATGATTTGTGAAGATATCTTCTATCGGTTGGGCTTTTGGCATCTAAGAGATCCATTGTCACTCCAACTATTTTTTCGATGATTGAGTTGGCTGCATCTTCTGCCGATGCTGTATGAATATCAGTAATTTCCTTAAAACATTTTTATACTTTAGCGCTAGCACTTGATGTTGTTTCTGCAGGGCATATGGTGGGAAGTGAGAGTCAGCGTGCTGGTTCAGTGCTCACTACATCGTCTCAAAGGCTTCAAGGCCTTTGGCGATTAGAATCATCTGCTGATTTTGTGAGTATCCCAAATATGTGGATCATGCTTTTTGTTTAACTGAGTATGTCCGTTAATGTTCAGTATTGATTTCTGAATGTTTTCTTAAACTCTTATTTTAAGCAGAGCTCCAATGATACAATGAGCAAGGATCATAACTGCACATCGGATCTTTTTGATTTTTTCTGGGCATCTTTTAAATTAGTGTGTCATAAAGTGTCTAATTAGGTTACATGCATTTTGTACCTGTGGACAACCACCGAAGACAGCCTTGAGTTGGTGATTTGTCTAGGGCCATATTTTGGTCTTATTCTCTATTCTTCAAATATATTTAGATGTTTGTGAGGCCAAAAGGAACTACTCTAATATCCAACTCAGTGTGATGTTTGATTTTGCTATTTGTCTTGGGATATGCAATGTTAAAGACATGCTGTTATTTATATAACTACAGATTGTATAGAACATATCTCCATGCAATGTCCCTTGTGTTTTGGAATTTTAAGAATCGTTTAGGCTTTCACTGGTACTGATTTGGAGGAATTTGTGTTTGTTTATCCATCTTTCCTCTAGAATAAAATGATGGTGTGGTGGTTTGGTCAAAATGACAGCTGACTGTGCATAAAATGATGTTAGTTTTGGTGAAGTGATGTTTAAAAAGATCATTTAAGGATCACACCCACACCCACGCATGCACGCACACACACATGTACATGCACATACAGAGACACGCCCCACACGCATTTATATGTATGCTTATTATGTTAAATTTAAGTGCGAAAATAAAATTTTGAGCAGTAATATCATATGCTGGGCCACTTACCCCATTGAAAGTGAAAATGAAAATCCAGAGCTATAAACTTTGATCTATAAATTCTTTAATCTACAAGAATGATAAAGAATGAATATGAAGCAAAGGTATTGAGTAAGGAAAAACTAATTGGAAGAAAA
>JAWDEX010000002.1:2215263-2226117 GCA_035221805.1 Trichilia hirta | reverse complement strand
TTTGGATTTGGTTCCAGTGCAAGTTATTGTGATGTTGACGAAAACGGAGTACGACACATGGTATTTTGTCGTGTAATAGTGGGTAATATGGAGCCTCTGTGCCCTGGAACGAAACAATGTCATCCCAGTACCGAAGATTTTGATAGTGGAGTAGATGATCTTCAAAATCCAAGACATTACATAATCTGGAATATGAATATGAATACCCATATTTTCCCAGAATTTGTTGTTAGTTTCAAGGTCCCTTCCAATGCTAAAGGTGAATATTACTCCGATAGAGTTCTGTATATTTTTATATTTTGTTTTCTAACGTCAAATTTGAATTTATATGCTTGAACATTGTACGAGTGCCTCCAATGAACAATTGACCACGTCCTTAATGCTATAAGAGAAGTAAATTTTGATGGTTGGAAACCAGAAAATCAACTTCAACCGTCCAATTTCTCTCTGTTTTGGACATCAACGTTTAAAAGTTTTTAAGATAAAGGCATATTCATGATTTGTGGAGATGTCTTCTATCAGTTGGGCTCTTGGCACCTAAGAGATCAATTGTCGCTCCAACTAATTTTTCAATGATTGAGTTGGCTGCCTCTTCTGCCAATGCTGTATGAATATCAGGAATTTCCTTAAAACACTTTAGTACTTGAGCATTAGCACCTGATGTTGTTTCTGCAGGGCATCTGGTTGGAATTGAGAGTCAGCGTGCTGGTTCAGCACTCACTACGTCATCTCAAGGGCTTCAGGGCCATTGGCGAGCAGAATCATCAGCTGATTTTGTGAGTATCCCAAATATGTTTGAACATACTTATTGTTTAACTGTGTTATCAGTTTATATTTTTTAAATGTTTTCTTAAATTATTATTTTATGCAAAGCTCCAAATGATATAATGAGAGAGGATCATAACTGCACATCGGATCTTTTTGTTTCTCTTTTAATCTCTTTAATTTGTTTGTCATAAAGTGTCTAATTAAGTTACATGCATTTTGTACCTGTGGATAACCGCCCAAGATAACCTTGAGTTAGTGATATGTCCAGGTTTTGATTTTGGTCTCACTCTCTAGTCTTCACATACGTTTAGATGACTTGGTGTTTTGTGATTTCAAAAGGAACTACTCTAATATCCAAAAGCGAATGTGATTTTTAAGACATGCTGCTATTTATATAACTACTGATTGTATAAAACATATCTCCATGCAACGTCCATTATGTTTTCGAATTTTAAGAGTCTTTTTGGCTTTTGCTGGTACTGATTTTGAGGGGTTTGTGTTGGTTCATCTGTCTTCCCTCTAGAATAAAATGACAGTGGTTATTTTGTTTAAAATGACAGCTGACTGCACATAGAATGATGTTAGTTTTGGTGAGGTGATGTCTAGAACATGTGTATATATGTAGGTGAATGCTTATTATACTAAATTTAAGTGGGAAAATAAAATTGAGCAATAATGTCATATGCTCGAACATTTACCCCATTTTAGCTGAAAGATAAAAAGCCAGAGCTGTAAACTTTGATCTATAAATTCTTTAATCTACAACAATGACAGCAATAAAAAACATTATATAATAAAGAATGAATATGAAGCAAAGTGATTGAGTAATGAAAAACTAATTGGAAGAAAAAATATGAATGAGAAATGTGTTCTTAGGGGGCCTCCACTAGAAAGCTTAGGTGCAGTGTCCTTATCCGTTATATTAAACGGTTCTGTCCTTGGTATTTATACAGTGTGCTAGCCAGATCACGTTGATAATTACTCTTTCAGGAATCTTAGTGTTAATCATGATTAGTTAATTGACCTATACATGCCAAGCTTATTTGAAGATTTAGTGTTTAATACTTTGCCAAGATTGCATTAACTGCTTACCTTCTATTATATTCTAGGGTGATGTTAGTCACCCAGTTTCAGATTCTGGGGGGTCTCAGGGAAAGGCTCGTAGTTTGAGTTCAAGGACTCCAAGGGCTCCCAAATCCCCTTGGATGCCTTTTCCTATGTTGTTTGCTGCCATCTCTAATAAAGTTCCTCCTATGGATATGGAGCAAATTACCAATCATTATGAGTTATTCAGGGTATGGCCGGCAACATTTCCTGTTACCATATTTCTGCTTTTGTTGAAGTCTTTCTAATGCTTCTATCTCTTTCCTCTACCTCTTTCATTATTTGCCAGGCCAAGAAGATAAATCGTGATGATTTTGTCAAAAAGTTGAGATTGATAGTCGGGGATGTTTTGTTGAGATCTACAATAACAGCTCTTCAGTGCAAGGTATGATTGATAATGCTATGTTATTTTAGTGGTATGTATATTCTCGACTGGTCCTGGCTTCAATATGTCAAATTTCTGTTGGCAAACTGTCAAGAGGGCTCACTTTTTTATAGACTTAATATCTACTTTGGAAAAAAAAAGGTAATACTCTTAATCTGTTCAAATCACCAACATCAGTAGAATTCCTAATGAGGCTCTGAAAGTTGCGTAGACCATTATGACTTCACTGCTCATTGACGAGGACTTTTCAACAAACAGTAATGGTACACCATTTGCATGGATGAAGCTTGTGACTAGATCTTTATTCATCAATGGCGAGCCTGAAGAAGGGGAACAACTGCACGGCTTAATTGAAGACAATTACCATTTTATAGTTAAGATTGGGATGTTCATTCCCTGCTGTCTCAACTTATTAAAAGGACCTTGATTCTAGACTTTATTAAATTTGGTCTTAGAATCTCATATTGGTGTCTACTGGTGTTGCTATTGATACTATAAACATTGGCACATTAGAATGTGAAATATGATTGGAATTGAGTAGGCTGTTCATTCTGAGGATGATTTGGTGGATATAGATCCTTTAAGGGTCAATTACAGGCAAGACTACCACCTCCTTACCAGGTTTTTTGGCTTTTTCGTACTCTGTGGCCTTGCTTTTGGCTATATTGCTTAACTTTTGCATGTCGTTGTCGTGATTTAGACTGAGCTTTTTATTTAGCCAACAATATTGATAGTATAAACAAAATATGAATGGGGAATCTTTTCCATTTTTTAACTTGGTCAAATTTTATTGCCTTCAGCTGGAGTTCAGAATAAAGTTTCATTAGAATAGAAAATTTTCCCTAGTCTTTTTCTATTTTTTGACCCACTCTGACTGCAATAAGTCTCTATCTGGCTGCATAGCCTGAGCATATTACTCTTTTATATATGTATTTGTTTTGGTACAAGGCAAGGGCAGGAGAAGGCACAAATTGATTGCTCTATGTATTTTTCCTTTCCTCTTATTCAATGGTACTAGCTGACCTGTTTTTCTTATTTAAGGAGAAAAGAAAGCTTGTTCTTTTGTTCCCCCACTTTTTAAGTGTGGGATTTACATTCCTTGAGAAGTGTTTAAATGCTCATGTGAACATCATAATTTTGGGTTCCTTTGTATCTGAGAGAGCTTACGGTGTGGGATGCAATTAAATTGTTTTTTTAATACAAATTCTATTGTTTATTTGCAGATACCCTCGAAGCATGAAGCGGACATTGTGAATCAAAATGTGGAAGGATCTCCTGAACTCCAGTTGACCTTAGGACCAACTATCAGAATCTGATTCTACTGTTTGTGCTGTCATGTTACTTGTTGGGTACAAATGTGTCGACATGAAGTTGTGAATATTTGTAATTGGTCTGTTTTAAGAATATTTGGGCTTATTAGTTTTTTTGAGATGCTAGTAATAACAATCTTTTTTTTTTTTTAGTTAATCTGACTTTTTTTTTGGAGAAATTAGTTAATCTGACTTGTTGAACTGAAACTTGCTATTTACAGCAACTGTTGTCGAAGACGATGATAAAAGTCTCCATGACATTCTCATGCTTGGATGTCAAAAATGGTACTCGAGTCTTTTGTATTCTAATATTCTAAGCTCTTGGGAATTTTATGTTGTTTTGAACCACATTCTCTGCACCTTTCTGTGGCGGGTGTAGCTCACCATTCTAGTGGTGAAGCTAGTAGTTTATTGTAATGTAAATTTGTGATTGGGGGGTGTTTCTCGTGTCTGTTAAAAAATGGGTTTGGTGCAGAATTCTTGTTTGTTTATTGCAAACAAGCAGCGGACATGGTTCAAGGCCAAAGCCTAGCTTAGCCCGCAAGAAAATGATTGAAAATTTTATCCTTGTACGTCCAGGATACCGTAACAAAGATTGTTGATGGGATATATTGGGTAGCTGCCGACCAAAGAGGGGGGTCGATTGTTGATTTCCGATTTATATGCAAAAAATTAGAGATGGCAGAATAATTACCGATCAATCAATGAAATTACAAAATTATCTAAGAAGATAGGTACTGTGTATAAATCAATTTATCCCAGGAGACGTATCAGCTGTAGTCGATGGATCCCATCCTGTGGCTTCAACACGACAATGGTTCATATCCATTCTGGTTCTCCTCCTGAGGCATTTATTCGTTTCCTATGAGTCATATCCATTATGGTTCTCCAGCCCAAAACAATTCAATTACTTACAGCAGGTTGCAAGTAGTCAGATGATTAGCATTTTTGGACGCAGTTAATTGTTACGTCAATATATCCTACAATAATTCTCATTGAACAAGATGGAAATAGTTTTGACATAATAAAATTTCAAACTCATGAATTCGAACGACTAGATAAACCACCTAAAGAAGCAATCAGTAGCTAGACTATTTTTCCAGAGATTGATTATGTATAGTCCAGGCCAGCTTCAGAGTACAGGTAACCTGTGCTTCATGCTATAACCGTACAAAAATTAAAGCTGGCTTCCATGAAGTCATTACTAAAGCAAAAGAGCATGTCGTAAGCTATCGTGATAAATAAGGAATTTTTTCTGTTAAATGATTGGTTTTTCATTTAAATATTCTCGTATGCTTCTGATACTGAATGGTTTTCTTGTAGGGTATGACAAACATTCACGATAAGCATGCAAATGAATCACTTTTGCAAAATCAAATTCTATGTCAAACATAAACAAATGAGTGACATATCATCTTTCGAAAAATACATGCGAAAATTTCAATATATCCGGCAGCCTTGTATTATTTCTAAAATATCAAAATAAACATAAGTAATCTTCAAAAGGGCAATCTTCGAAATATCAAAATACACATGCGTAGTATTGAAAAGAACAACGCGTTTCGATAATATACGATTATCCTATTCTGATTAGAGTACATCTTATCTCATTCTAGCCATTATCTAATTAGTAAATTATTTTCACATAGGGCTTTCTTGGGTCGAGCCAATTCTAGTCCTACACATTGTTATCGAGAATTAACTCTATTCTTTGGTAAGATTTACTCTCACTTTTTTACTCGAGACTTGGTTATAAAATGGTAGACATTGTTATTAATTGTTTAATGAAATTATTTGACTCAAAACTTTAAATTATTAAATAAAAAATTAATATTAATATGTAAAATATTTTAAAAAAGCGAATTTGAGTTTGAGTTTGATATTAAGCTTGTAAAATTATTTGATCACAAAATTTTAATTACTAAATAATAATTTAATATTAATATTGAAAAACAATTTTACCAAATATTTTATGTTGTTACCATAAAAAACAAAAAACGTTCACACGCTAAAAAATAAAAGAATTGTTGATGACAAAATCTTGCCATTGAATAATGTGGTAAGATTTGCAAGCCTTTATCAAGAACACAAAGTAGTGAGTTTGAAAAATTTTAGGCTTTTGTAAAGTTTCTTTACATAAAGGAAAGATGGTTGTCATATGTCAAAGTTGATGTCAATTACATAGTTATATTGTGGTCCACATGTTCATGCGTCACTTCTTCCAGTCCCAATCCATAGATAAAAATGGTTTCCCGTATGTCCCATCTGCCCATCACCCTGTAAAAAGATCGTAATTATGAATGAATGATTCATTTTCAGATTTTGGGATAAAAATATAGAAGAAGAAGAAGAAGAAAACTGTGCATGAGTCAGTATCAATGGGCTCTCAGCTGGTTTCACCTCCAATGTTATCTTTATATCAAAATTAACCAAAAATCATGAGTAGGGTTTTAATTTTATTTTTACAATCTCCTCTCTATATATCAATGAGCCCTCGGCTGGCTCCACCTCCATTGCTTATCTTTATAATTTTCTCAACTTTATTTAGTTGAAATTTCTAACTCTTTAAAGTAGGGTATATATAAATCAAAGTAGAATAATAATTTTAATTGGTAAAAATATAAAATTAATTGAAGTTAATTTGAATAGAAAGAATGTGTCTTTAACACTATCGTATTATTAAAATATATTATATTTTAATACAATTACCTAAATAGATATTTGATTGCCAGACGAACTTAGCAATATCGTCTAGTTTTGTTGGTGGGCTTTTGTTGGTATGGTGACAAAGGTAAATTGGGTTGGGGAAAGATTTCCATAGGCTTTTTGCTAACCTTATTAAAATAGAACAATCAACTTTAACCCATATGGGGCATGGCCGTGAATGGAATGGACCATCTATAAAAACTAAATTTGGTTCTACTTGTACACAATACTCTTATCACTATCAACATTCACTTCATCCTTGAAGCCACTAAAAAGAACTTCAAAATTTTCTCTCCATTATATAGTTAACCTCTTCGTTTACTAGTTTAACTTTCATAATTATAATTTTAAATAAACGGTAATTATATTTTTTTGCTAAATTAAAAAAAAAAGAGATATGACGACAATGACAACGTCGACGACGACCACCACCACTAGTTTAGCATTGTCCAAGTTAGTAACTAAAACTAGAGTCATTACAAATTTGAAAATGATTATATAATGTTGAAGAGGGTGTATCAAAAAGGGCTTCTATAAACATATCTTGCTTCTGCTGCTTGATAATAAAAAATAAATAATTAATAAAATGTTATTTTGTTAAACGGAAAATATTTAATATATATATGAAATAAATTAAAAAGAATATGAAATCAAAGTAGCCCGTCTTGAATGCCGGGAGGACAAAGACATGACTGCCCTCAAGCGACAGAAGGGTAGAAGGTATGGTCTCCATCAATCCTCTCTCTTCTTCCACTCCTACCAATAAAAACACTATTTTCTCTCTGTTGCCCCACCTTCCCGTATTGCCCGTAATAAAAAAATATGTATTGAAACGACAAAAGCCTGTGCTTATCTCTGCATCTACTATGCTGACAGCTCTGTCAGCGAGATGTCAATCATAAAGCAATGGATTACAAAATGATTTGCCTTGATTCTACCGCCCGTTGGTTCTGACAAATCACCGTATGTCTTTGACCGTATCCCTTATAAAAACAACAGCAAATGCAATGGACACGTCAATTTGGTTGACACGTGTGAAAGGATAAAATTTTTCACCCTCTCTTCTCTTTTATGCTCTTTGTTTTGTTCTTCTTTACATCAGATATTCTCTCTCTCCTTCTTAAATTTCTTTTTTAAAAATAAAATAAAATAATTTAATTTAATTAAAGCAAAAGAATGATGCCTTTGGTTCCCGCGAGATTCTCGCCTTAGTATTCATCGTGTTTGGAAGAATAAAGAATGGTTTTGAGATTTTGTTAGTTTCTTATAATATTTCTTTTTATTATTTTTTTTTGTCTCTATATATTTTGTTATTTTTTATTATATTGTATTTGTATCAATGTAAATTAATTTTAGTTCTTATTTTCATTATATTATTTGAGAGCTTAACTCTCGAGTTAAATCGAATGCATGTGATTTGAAAATAATGATTTCTCTACTCACTTCAAAATTTTGAGCTAAATTTCTTTTTTCTTTTTTTTTTTTCAATTAAGAATAAATTTATAAATTGAATTTTAATAAAGTTTAGTAATTAAGATAGTTCTATTAAATATTTGACATATTTTTTATTAAAATAATGTTAAAAATATAAATTTTTTATTTAAATTATTGTATGATATGATAGTATTATTTAATAAAAATATAAAAGCGATAAGAATAAATGATGTGGACGTAGTTACAACTAGTATATCATATTACATCAGTTTATACAAAAAATATACAAACTTTAGTATTATTGAAAATCAATCTCATTCATTTTAAAAATAAATATTATTTATGTTAAATTTTAATTAAGCCTAATTTTTTAACGGTTTTATTAGATACGTAGCTCAAAATGTAAATTTGACTTGTATATATTTTTAATACGTAAAATACATGTATCTAACCTAATATATAAATTTGACTTTCACATATTATTAATAGGTAAAATACATATATTTTATGAGAGTCTTTTTAGATATCAAACTTAATATATACACTTGATTTATATATATTTTTAAGACGTAAAAAACATAGATTTATAAATTTGAAAAGGGTGAGTATATATATCACTACCAATTTCATTCAATTTTAATGGATGAAATAAAAAAAATTAATATTTAAATTATATGTTCAAAAAAAAAAAAATATATGATTTAAATTTTAGTTAAATCCATATACGGTTATATTATTTTTTTATGCAAGTCAATGTTATAGAGTTTTGATCTTATGTCTAATTGTGTATATGACCCAATTAATTACAATATCAAATCTATTTCTAGGGACCATATTGAAACCACCAAACCAATCCCATAGAATTAATTTGGACAAATTTCATTAAGGGAGGACAGCAACTTCAATGTTGACCATACATACTAAATTGAAAATTCATAACATCAATCAGCATTGATGTAAACTATTCAAATATGGAACCATTTGACAAAAACAGAAGAAACAAATTTCTTTTATTGTTGTATTTGTAATAGCAGCAGTGTTAAGCATGTAAACTTTCATATATGTTTAATTATACAAATTAATGTGCCATAATTTTACGGTTGTCATAAATTTTATATTTTTTACGAAATTAAAAAAAAATTACGAGAATTAAAAAAAATTATGCGGTAAACATATAACTATGTCACATTATTTACTATATCAATTTGAACAAAGAATTTGCACAACGAATTTGTTTGCATAGACAAATTAAAATTTCAAACTGGGTTATCTATTTATTTTGTAAGTTAATGTGATAGATTTATCTAACCTAAATAATTAGGTTGTTTTTAACCTAAAATTTTTTTGGATATTTTTAATTAAATACAAATGACTTTTTCTAAAACTTTTTCGACGAATGAAAAAGGTCTTTATAATTCAATTAAATATTTCTAGCCGATATTTCTATTTAATTAAATTATTTACATTATTGACAATATAAAAAATATAAGTTCTTGGTAAAGTTGCATTGATGTCACACCACATATCATATGTCATTTATTATTTATTTTTTATCTTTTAATAATTTTTTTATTTTTATACACGTGATATCTATCTATTTATCTAATATTAAAAAATAATTTATAAATTAATTTTTTATTTTAAAAAATATTTATATGGATCAATATTCAATTTGTTATCAAACTTTAATATATAAACCGAGAGATGTGAGTACTTTTATCATTTTTCAGATTTAAAGAAGTATATATTTTCCAAATTTGATCTAGCAAACACATAAATACATGAATAAAGCTGAAATTCATCCCGCGAAATCAGAATTCACTAAGTTGTGCAAAAGAAAGGACTAAAGTAGAAAGAAATAGTTGAAAAGTGTAAAGGCAAAATTAATGAAACTACAGGAATTTAATACATGGCTCTGCAATGTATGCATCTACTGTCCTTTCCTCTATATAAACAGTGAGATATAGGCAAAAGTTAAATGAAAACATCAAAATCCAAAAATTCCAGGTTAAAAATTTGGAATTATACCCTTCGTTTGTAAATTTATTGAAAACTTCCACCTCCTTTATTACCATGAAGGACTAAAACTTACATAAATCTATTTTATTTCGGATGAACCAATCGACATTAAGTCAACTCTTTAACTCTGTAAACAATTAACCTACTGTTGACTGATTGATTGGTCTCAAATGAAGCAAATCCATGCAAATATCTCCCATCTTGAAGAGCTGCAAACCATTCAAAATAATGAGCGCTTACCTTTTGAGTCTTACTACAAACATTATTGAATCTCCTTATTTGTTCCTAATTACAAATAATTAATTTACACACAATTGTAATATGTATTTTTTTTTTTTTTTTTTTTTTTTTTTTTTTTTTTACTGTCTCCTTATATCACACTCTACTACACCGTGCAGCAATAATTACTGCAAGAAAACAAAAACAAAAGTTTATTGCATGAATGAATGAATATACCATACAATGCATAACCTGCCGTGCTGTCAAATGTGGGCCAAAAATTTTCCAACTTTTTCATGCAAAAGTTCTCGAGCTACTCAAAAATCTACAAAATTTATGAAACATCTTTTTTTTTTTCCTTTTTTATTTTTGAGTTTTGTGTGAAAACTAGGGTTTGTCAAAATAATGGGGTCTGCCCAGTAAGTCACTTTTGTTTATGAACTTGGGGGAAGGGCAGATCTGACGGCCGACAGTCTACCAGGCATCTACATCGAGGAAACAGGATGCTGCCACGTGTAAGATCGTGGACCGAGAATGAATGAATGATAGTGTAATGATGAATAAATAATTTTTTGACATTCTTAAGGAGTATTTGTGTGGTGCAGGGCAGCTGCAGCTACAGTCTGATGATACATACAGATGAGAGAGAGAGAGAGAGGGGTTGAAATTATATTGAATGAATTTAAATCTGAACAGAAACAGAAACAGAAGCAGACGCAGAAGCAGGAAGCAGAACAGTACGGCCTCACTTCCCTATATGGAGGTTGAGTAGCTCAATGCTCCGGCATCTGACTTCTACCCATGCGACTGCTACACTAATACCACTGTCACACTTCTTGTATTCTTGCATCCATTCGCTTAGTTGTCGGGGGGGGGGGGGGGGGGGGGGGGGGGGGGGGGGGGGGGGGG
>JAWDEX010000002.1:2192550-2209868 GCA_035221805.1 Trichilia hirta | reverse complement strand
GATATTGTGTTCCCTATTTTATTTACTTTCTCGTAATTTACTTTTACGCACTTAAGTGGGGATATTGTGTTTCCTATCTTATTTACTTTCACGCAATTTACTTTTACATACTTATGTGGGAATATTGTGTTCCCTATTTTATTTACTTTTTTGCAATTTACTTTTATGTACTTAAGTGGGAATATTGTGTTCCTTATGTTATTTACTTTCTCGCAATTTATTTTTATGCTCTTAATTAGGAATATTATGTTCCCTATTTTATTTACTTTTCTACAATTTATTTTATATCTTTTGGTGAAATATTTATGTCCTTATATATTCTTTAATTCATGTAAAAAAAAATTTAATTTTTATTTATTTTAGTTTATATAAATTATTTATATTATTTTTGTTATATTTGATTAACTATTTTATTTGTACAAATTTTTTTATATTTGTTGAAATAAAAAAAAATTAATCAAGAAGGCGTAATATTTTCTCCATTCTCTTGATTAAAAATTTCAATTAATAAAAAGGTTAAAACAACGAAATACTTTTAATATTCTCCCTTCTCTTAGCTCAATATTTTTAAATAATTAAGACGGCAAAATACTTTTAATATTCTCCCTTCTCTTAGTAAAATAGTAAAAAGGACAAAAATAAATAAAATTAAATAAAAGAGGAAGAAAAATTAACTAAGACAGCGAAATATTTTTAATATTCTCCCTTCTCTTAGTTAAACTTTTTCAACTAATAAAAAGGCTAAGACGGCAAAATATTTTTAATATTCTTCCTTCTCTTAGCTCAACATTTTTGGAAAACTAAGATGGCGGAATATTTTTAATATTCTCCCTTCTCTTAGTAAAAATTGTAAATGAGGGTAAAATTTTGAAAATTAAAATTCAAGATCAATATTTTTGGCAACCGTTTTTATAGAAGTTGTAGGGTACCTAACACCTTCCCTACACTTAATTAATCCCCCGAACTTGGAATCTAAATTTTTTTTAGGTGATCTATCTCACCATTATTTGGATAGATGGCGACTCCATTTTTAAATTTTTCTTTATGTTAAATTTTGGACGACGTTAACAATAACTCAGAATTAAATTCTTAATTCTTTTTAAGTACTTAATGATAGTTTTTACTACAAATCAGCATTTTTTCTCGAGATTTACTTGATATCTATTAGTAAAACTTATTGTGTACACTAGATCAGTCGTATATATAGCATAACATAAATTAAGTTACCTATAACTAATGTATATAGAATACTAAACTTTCGTTGTCACTCTTCATCAGTCTTTAAACTCATATCTTTTGAAAAATAAAGACCTTGATTAAAGAATAGGAAACTTCTTTTAAAGTTCTCTATGTTAAATCTTTTTAATATCTTTTTAATGTATAATTTCTTAGATAATCTAATTATCCTCTTCGATCTATCTCTATATATGCGAATCTTGAGAATATAGATTGTATCTCTCAAATTTTTTATGAAAAAAGTTTTGAATAGTCAGACTTTAATCTTTGTCATCATGCATACGTTATTATCGATCAATAGTATGTCATCTGCATATAATATTAGGAATGTGATCGCATGATCTTTAATCTATTTATAAATACAAGGCTCATCCAAATTTTGATAAAACTAAACACTTTTACTGTTTCATTAAATTAGATGTTCAAACTTATAAAAGATTACTTTAATCTATAAATAAATCAATACAACTTATATAATTTATATGATTCAGCAGTTAACACAAAATTAACTGGGTATTTTATAAATAAATTCTCTTTAATATAATCACTAAGAATTTCTTAATATCAATTTATCAAATTTTATAATTATAGTATACTGGTAAAACTAGTATAATTTGGATAAATTTTATCGTAGCAACGGGCAAAAAGGTCTCATTATAATTCAATCCTAATTTTTGAGTATAATCTTTCATAATCAGTTGTGCTTTATAGGTCTCAACTTGTCTATTCTTATCAATCTTTACTTGAAGATTCATTTATTTTTAATATGAAATATTTCTTTTAGAGGAATAACAAGTGTTTAGACTTGATTCATATGTATAAAATTTATTTTAAATTTTATTACTTCTAGTCATCTTCCTAAATCTTTATTCAAGATTATCTCTTCATGAGTTTTAGGGTCATCTTCATAATCTATTGCTCCCATTAAGTAAGATTCAAAATTTTGCTCATTTAAAAATTCATCTCTCTAGGACTATAGGAATCCTAAAAGATTTTTGAGTTAGAACTAGATTAATAGAAATTAAATCTACTAATTAGATATACCAGTTTTAACTTGGTCAAATTGATATTTAAAAGACTCTTCTTTTAATTCAATCCCTCTACTTTTACCTCTTTTTTTTGAAAACTCTTTCTCTAAGAAGTATGCATTCTTATTGATTAAAATTCTTTGATCAAATAAAAGATAGAATTGATATCCTAAATTATCTTTAAGATATCTTATAAACTAACCCATCTTCGATTTAGAATTAAGTTTATTAGACTTGATTAACTTGACATATGGAGAATAATTCTAAACTTTCATATAATTTAGACTGGGTTTCTTATAAATAATATCTTATATGGAGTCTCTTGCACTAATTTGGTAGAAACATTGTTATGAATGTGTGCTGTAGTCTGTAAAACATACCCTTATAAATATAACAGTAAGTCTGTAAAGCTAATCATCGATCACACTATAGCTAACAAAGTATGATTTCTTCTTTCTGCTATATTATTATACTGAAGTGTATATGGAGGTGTCATCAGTAAGATAATGCCATTTTCTTTTAAGAATTCTTGAAATTTAGTACTCAAGTATTCACCTCTATAATCAGATCGCAAAACTTTTATATTTTTTTTTATTTAATTTTTTACTTCATTCTTAAATTCTCTAAAGTTTTTAAAGCATTCATATTTATATTTTATTAAATATTTACACCCAAGCCTAAACATATCATTAATAAAAGTAATAAAATAATTAAAATTTTCTTTGATCGTAGTACTGAATAGCTTATATACATCTATATGTACGAGGTTCAATAATTTTTTTAACCTCTCATCTTTACTCTTAAAGGGTAATTTAATTATTTTTAGAAGATATAACTCCCATGTCAGAATGGGCTCAGAAACCAATGAGACTAATATCCCACTAGTTTGAAGCTAAGTGAGTTGTCTATCTTTGATATGGTCTAATTTGTGATGTCACAAAAATTTTGAATTAATTTTATTTCAAATTCTTTTATTTGTAATAGAAGATATTGAGTAATTATTATTCAATTGAAAGACATACAAATTATTTATATTTATTACTTTACCAATACATATATTTTCAAAATGTAATATACTTATATATCTTTATTAAACTATACATAATATCTCATATTATATAGTATAGATACAAATATGATATTTTATACAGCAAAGGTAAATATAATATATTCTTTAATTTTAATACGTATCTGGATAATAATTGTAGTCTATATAATCCTATATGAGTAGCAGCAACTGTTGCTCTATTCGTTATTCTCAAAGTGATTCTATCACTTAATAATATAGAACTATTTTACAGTACCTGCAATAGCACACAAAAATAAGTAATAGTTGAGTCCAGTACTTATAAATAAATATCTGAATTAACACTTAATTCATATTCAATCATATAACTACTATACATACCTGTTTTAGCTTTTTTAAAACTATTGAGGTATAGAGGATAGTTCTTCTTTCAATGTTCATCCATCCCATAGTTAAAATATTTTCTTTTGAGTTATTTTACTTTCGACTATTTAAAAGGTAAAGCCTTTTTGGCTTTTCTTTTCTTAGGCTCAGCTTTTGAACCTGAATATAAATGCTGCGACTTTTTGCTAGTCCTACTAATGGTAGCCATCTGGATATTCTCATATTTTTTATCCTTATTATTTTATTTATAGTATTCTTGAAACTCATTGAGCTACTCAAATAGAGTATGCTTAATCTTATTCAAGTTATAATTTATTATAAAACTTTTATAATTGGATAAGAGTGCATCAGATTCACTGTTGACTATGTGGCATACTAATATTTCATGCATCTAACTATTTGAGCATTTTAATCATCTTGATAACTTGATCATCGGGCGAAATTTTCTCCTTGAGCCTCATATTAAATAGGGTAGTATAAATCTCGTACTTTATAATACGAGAATTTTTTCTATATAACTATCGTAAAAATCTGAGTATCTTAAACATAAATTACATACTCTTGTGTTATATCTGCAGCTCCTGTTTCATAGAGGCTAACATGTAGAGTCGTATTCTATGATTATCAATATGTAATTTATTGAAGACTTTTTACTTTTCTAATGGAGTATCCATCTCCAAGGATATAGGCATTTTTGCCTCTAACACATAGTTTAAGTTTTCAAATTTCTTAATTAATCCTTTAAATTTGGCCCAATAAGCATATTATTATCTAAAATCCTCTAAAACACATTAGCTGATGATATTTTAAGATCACTGAAAAAAACTAAAAAACACAAGAAAGATAATTTGCCAGTGTATTGAATTACAAATAAAAGATATATTTTAAGATCACTGAGAAAAATTAAAAAAATACAAGAAAGATAATTTGTTAGTGTATTGAATTACAAATATATATTTATTAAAATATCCCTGACCTTTTTAATCAAAGACAAATGGGTCCAAAAGCTTGTCTAATAAACTTTTTAATAGTAAATATAAAATATCACTTAGGCCCTTAAATTTTAAAAATTATAAATTAACTTTAAATTAAGTCAAACCTATTTTGACCAAATTTATTTTAATTTATTTATATTTTTAAATATTTAGTAAATATTATAATTTATTTTAAATAATAATCGAATTAATTACTTAAACTCTTATATCATTAAACCGTTTAATGCATAAATTAAGGTTTATATTGTAACTTCTTAAGTTTACTATAATATTAGTTATGAGCTGAAATTGATCTCATCGATCTCATTTTGAACTATTTAAATACTTAACAACTATGTTTAATATCTAGTAATATGTCATAGCCTCTAAATTATAATGAAGAAAATCTTGAAAAAAATTATTTCTGACTAATTATAAGTTTTGTATGAATAGTCTCTTTTTGTTCGTCTAATTTTAACTAAATTAAATCTCAAAAATGTCAAAACTCTATATTTAGTTATATTTAGATAATTAGTCAATATGAACTGAACTTGTCATTACGAACTCTTCGTATGATATTTATACTTTGGTCAAAAACTTTATTTTTATTCGTTTATTAATATTCGACTGAGAACTCAAATTTAGACTGAGTCAACTATATCTTGAGATCCTTTATATCGAGTTATAGATTTTATCTAACAATCATTTGCTTTTTAATATAAATAATATATGACCAAATTGACTTTTGTGTATAAAGTATGATTAGTCTTATATTTATATAACATATAAACTATATGCATTTATACCGATTAACAACTATGACATCTTAGGTTTAAAAAGTAGTTAATACATCTATATAATTTAATGATAAATCATTGAGAAAATACTTTTGTGTGATTCATTATAACTTTAGTCACATTCAAATAATAGTTCTCTAACTATTATTTCTCACTAATATCTTAATAATATGACTATTATATCACTCGTACTAATATTATCTCATAATATTTATCGAAGACATTTAGTGTGCCTACATTATAATAACAATGTCCAATCAATATTATGTCTGTAAGAAATAATTTAGATAATCTAATTATTTTAAATGATTTATATGCATATTTTATCATTAGTATGATCAGATATAAGAAGTAATATATACATATGAACTTAAATTATTTCTTTGTTAATAAAATATATATACAATATATGTTATTATTACAGTAAATTAATATAATGTGTGCAAAATCGTAACACGAATGATTTTAGGGTATACTATACTAACAGTATAGACATGCAAATTAACTCTCAATTTCATACATTTTCGAATGAATAATAACTGTGAACAATAACTCATTACTTGATTTTTATTAAAACCTTAATTTAAGCTATTTTAAGTCTTAATACAATATTATCTAACTAAATTTCATAAATTCATACTTAATTTATCAAAATCAAGCCCAATCTCTCGAAATCCCTATATACACAATAAATTTTAGGCTTTTAATTTGATTATACTATAAATTTATATTTAGAACAAGTTAAAAATCTTATCGATAAGTTGATTAAAACCTAAATATGTTGATTTCTAGAAACCTTAATTTTGTATCTAAGTTCTAGCTTTCTCCTTTACTAAATCTTGTACAATACTCGAAAATCATTATCATAATAGCCTTAAAATGATAAAGTAAAGTTATTTTAAGTTAGAAATTGAAAGAATTGCCATGATTTGTGAATGGGTTTTGCATTCGTAAAGAAGAAAAAGTAAGAAAAAAACATAAGGGAGGAAAGGAGAAGAGTGGATAGAAATAAGAAATTTAAGGATTTTAAAAGTATATATACCAGAGTGTAAAGGTCTAAAATACCCTTGAAGCAACTGAAGGAAGAAGATTTTAGAGAAGGGTAAAATCATTATTTTCTAAGAACCCATGAAAGTATGACGCAATGACCGATGTTAATCATCCCTGACTGGCCAAGTTTAGTGGTGGTCCTTGGGCTGAATTCCCTTAGTTTTTTTTGCCTTTGTCTTCCTATATTTTTTTGACGTTAGTTTTACCCTCATTCGACATCCATTTTTACTATAGTTTCTTTCTAACTTTAAGTTCTCTTGTCTCTCTTTGAGTATAAAAGTTAGTTAGTCAATTAAAAGTCTTTATTAATAAAAAATTTACTCTAAATATTGAGTATTTGACTAAATTCATAATTAAGAATCTTTCTCACACTCAATAATTTTTTAACAAAACTTTCCTGTACATTTTGTCTCAATTATAAATCATCTACGTGTATATAACATTCATTTGTTAATATGATAAAAAGAACAATAATGCCCTTAAAATAAAAAAATAACAAAAATACCTTTACCTAAAAAAATCGATCTTTTAATTATCATATCTATATTTTTATCTATTTTATTATTTATTATTCATATTTGTATTCATATTCCTATATGTTATGGATAACAATACTAACATCCATATTCATATTTGAAAAAAAAATATAAATATTCATATTTGGACAAATATTTATTATATTTAATAATTTTAAAATTTTTAATTAATAAAATAAAACATGTGATTTTAATAATAGATAAAATAAATATTTATTTATATGTTTTTAAACATTTACGGATATTTTTATATAATTTTTTTTAAAATAAATTATAATTATATTTATTTTTTTCTTATTTATATTCAAAAATAAAAAGAATATCCATGGATAAAATTATCATGAGTAATTCAGCTTCAAATAAAATCAATTTCATGAACGATGTGGCTCGTGGGGAAGGAGAAGCCAGCTCGAGCTGAGTCCTTTTTTATATTTAATAGTTAGATATAGCCATTGTAGGCCTCGCTTTTCCAGCTTTGTCAAAATGCATCAGTAAATTTTTTCCTCGTCTGTGTCGTTTTGAAGCATTATTAGTAACTATCTCTATTACATTAATATTATCATTTAATGAAGAAATTAATAAAGTAATGTTAGGGGTATGATGACAGCAATAATTGCTAAAAAGCTACCATGCAGAAAGAAGAGAGGAGGGTATTAATTGAAACGTGCATCTTCTTCTCTCCTCTTCGATTCCATCTTAAAGATAAAATAGATGGTGAAAGAAAGAGAGAAAGAAAAATAACAAATACCTTAATATTTTCAAGAAAAAATTTTGTTTACGAGTGATTTTTTTAACACTTATTAAAATTTTTATATCTATTATTTATAATAAATTTTAGTATTTAATATAATAATTAATGTTAAATTTTAATAAATTAAAAAATATAACTTGTTAAATATAAAAATTTTAACAAATGTCATTAGTAAAATCTCTTAAAAAATTATAATTTTTTTTGCAATAAATATTTTTAAAGTTTAAAACTAATGACAAATATCCTTTGAAATTTTAAATTAATAACAAGTATTCTTACAACATTATTCGTTTAATTCATTATTTTTTACGGTGTAATTATCATTATATGTTTAACTTTTATAAAAGCATAGATTTTTTTTTATATTTTAGATGATTTTTAAAAATAATAGAATTGTAGTTTACATTTTATTAAATCTTAAGTTTGCATGTCCTTTACCTATAATGTTAAATATTAATAAGTTAATTACTAATTTGTTGTTATTATCATTATAATCATATATTATTTTTGTTATCCTAACAATTTTATAAATGTTAATTTTAAATAATTTTTTACACTCGCCTCCAAAGAGAACGGTAGGGTCATTAATGGGGTTCATTTAATGTCCCATACGACTTTTGACAAGAGTGACTGACATAATTTATAAAATTTCCAAGAAAAATTATTTCTCAAGTGGGCATTACACATATACTTGACCATGCAATTCAAAAAGACTAAATTATTTTTCATTTGATTTGCCATCTTTTTGCCATTTTTTTATTCCATAATTCCACTTTCCAGTGGGTCTGTTTTTTCAATTGTTGCGTAAAGTTTGTTTGGTTTCTCCGAGAACTTTTATATATTTTCCATCCTTTTCTGACTACGTTCCTTTCTAGTTCTAGGTCCATGCATGTTTTACAAGCTACCGGAGAATGGGTCTGGCACACACATCATATACAATATGCTCAATTATTTTCATGGGTAAAATTAACGACTATTAATTAATTTTTTAATTATATAATTAAGTAAATTTTATATTACAAAATAGTAGAAACTTCTTAATAGTTCTAAATTAATAGATTTTGAGTAACGGTGAATTTATTTTTAACTTACCGGATAAATGAATTCGAAACTAAAAAAAATAACTAATCAAGTGTATGATAATTTTAGGTTTAAATTATTTATATTTCATTCGTTAGAGTTTAATATGAACACTGCGAACCCAATTATTCAAAAGCTTTATTTAAGTTGCAGATAAAGGAGATTGAAAATTAAAGGGAAAAGTTATTCTCTTTCTTTTTTATCATTGGTTGTAACACCAACGAATGCATCATCCCTTTCTTTCTTTCTTTCTCTCCTTTTTATCTAAATCACTTTTTTTTCTCTCACACTAGAAAAATTGTGTCCCATTTCTTTCTTTTGCCTCCTGAAGAGAAGTTGTAATTAGGCAATCAGTAATTCTTCGTAAAAGTTTCTGACTTTTGCACTAGGAATAAAAACCAATTATAAAAGTATTTAACCAATAAAGCTAACTATAAGAGCCAATTAAGCAAATAATTAAATTAGCTATTCCTATTCCACTATCTAGTCAGTTTGTTTGATTGATTAATTAGAAAATTATTTAGTTTGGCTTGTATGAAAATAAAATTTGAGTAGTAAAATTTCCTACTGACATGTCATTTTAGCAAAGGAGTCTTATATCATTAATTATTAATTCATTAAATTAAACTTTTTGGACCGTATTAGAATTTGTGGACACAACTTTACAAAGATTTTCGACCATTGCTGGCTTCAAATGAGCTTGTGATCTTGCTAGTTTTAGGATTAAGAAACGTGGGAGGCAATACATACAATGTTCATAGATGGCGACATTAATTAATGTATATGTGGCCCTTCTATTGTGAGAGAGCATTGCATTTTCTGTAGCTCTTTCTCAAAATGTAAGAATAACTGAAATATTTGATTTTCTTGTTAGAACCCTCATTTCTTTTTCATTTTAACAAAATATCCAATTTGAATGTGAGCGAAATTTGCTCCGAATGTTCAGCTAATTGATTGGTAATAGTCTAAGCAAGTTGCTTTATTTAATGCCTACCATATTCAACTTTGTGCATTTTAAAAATTTTTATTTTAAAAAGATTTTACTAGATTGAATCAATTAATTAATATTTTACCTTATCTTGGATTTACTTAATTACTTATAATATATATGATTTCTTTTTCGTTTTCTATTTCTTTTTTGTGATCTTTATTTCTTCATCAATATATAGTACAAGAAATGGGATTGATGATTAAACAACTTATACATATAAGCACATCACAATAGACTTCATAAATATTTGATATCATTATCAGATTTCATGCCAAATATTATATATACGTGTGTGTGTGTATGTCCCTACGACAGAAAATTTTGTACTCGTAGTTGGGAAACATCAAACATGAATCTGACAAAAAAACAAAATTTTGGTAGGAATCTCAGCCATACAAGTTGAAGAGAAACTTCAATATTCTCGATCGTTTTCTCAAATCTCAATTCTTCTCTAGCTATGGACTGTTTCCCCTTTCGCTTTTCTCAATCATTCTCTCTTAGAATTTTCTGATCATCGAATGGATTTTGTTTGCCAACACAAACATTTTCATGACTTGTACAAACAAACTCGAATGGTGGACTCTAGAGAACAAGTCCTTTTCGTTGGAGGATAATAATAATAATAATAAAATTTCTCTGCTTTGAAAAATTTCAAATGAAAGTTGAATTAATTTTTTTTTTCATAATTGGCTTCAATTTCCCAGTTATAACTGTTTCCTGAAACACAATAATTATAGTAAACTAAAAAAGTCCCATAAACAATAACATTCATTTGCAAATATAGATGCAACATAAAAACTATTTATAACACAATCCTTAGCATAGATATTTGGATTATATGGTCAGATATATATTCTTTAATACTATGCTGATAATTTATAAGAATATATATAATAGTAGTATTTAAGTTTTAAAATTAATAGTCTATTGATGTAGGACAAAATAAAAATAAATTGTTATAAGTCATTTTCTTAATATTTTTGTCAAGTCAATGGGAGGTGCTATTTAATATTTTTAAAGTCTTTATTTTCTTAATCAGATAGAATTTCTTTACTAAATTAAAGTTAAGCTAAGGAAGTCGTGCCATTTGTTAAAAGATTCTCCTTTATTAATAAAAATTATATTTATCTTCAGTAAATATCTCATGGATTCAAGAGTTTTGTATTTCTAGTGTATCAGTTTTGTTTTATAATTGAGAAATTATATTTAAGTATATTGTTTTTAATAATTTATTTACCAATGTGATATTTTAATACGAGAAAATTGAACGATTAGTGAAGTAAAATGGTAGTGTCATATCAACTGATGCATCATTTTAGACAAAAAAAATATGAGATATAAAAAAATTATAATATTAACTACATAGGAAATTATTTTACTTCTTTTATTGGGTGATGGCCATAATTTATCGAAAACCAAAATTTATGGTTATTTTTTCTAAAAAATTAATGCCCATTTTTGTGTGTTAATCTAAAATTTAGGTCACGAAAATATAGTATATACTGAACTAATTTTTTGTTTAGTTTAGTAGGGACATATACCAACTAACAATTCATCATTATGTTTCAATAGGATTAAAAGGTTGTTGAGTTTGCAATATTAAATAAATTTATTTAATATCTTCTATCTAAACCTAGCCTTACATTAGGATTTGAACATAATTCTAAATTAAAATTTTAAGTTACAATATTCTAATTCAATCATAATCATCATGTGAACATCTCTTGCTACCAATCTTATACCATTATGTAAAAGGAGAGACTCCGCAAAATTCTTAAAATTTATTATTTTGAATATTATTAAGTAGAATTTTAAAGAAATTATAGCTAATTATATGTGACATTAAATAGTACATTAGGGTGAATTAGGGCAAAAGGAATTTCATTTTTTTTTTTTTTCATTTCATGTTTCTTTATTAAGTATATATTTTTGTCATTCATGCATGCATGCATATGCTTTCTATTTCCCAGTTGTTTCCTCACCTTATATTCTCTTTTTGCCTTTTATTCCTAATGCGTAAAGCCACACAAAAAGATAAAATTGAAAAAAAAAAAAAATCTGGTATAAAATTGAAAATTATATTTTATAAATGCAAAGTGCTCCATTACAATTACCAAGGATCACTTGATACTTTTAAAGATAGTTAAAGGTCACTCGCTATCTAAAGTTCTCGCAATCTCTCTCTCCCTTTGAGTGCAAAACATATAAAATCAATTAGATTTCATATTTACGTAGGAATATAATATAATTCTTTTTTTTTTTTCCTGTTTTTCTGATTGGGATCTCACAGCTGCTTGATAGGAAGGAAGGAACGAAAGAAGGACATCATGCTTTATTTTTCTCTCATTTTGTTGCTTTCTGTCTTTCTTGTCTCCTTGTCTTACTTTAGCTCTCTTTTCCTTTTTCTCCCCCTTTCTTTTTCTTTGGTTTTTCGTCAGCCGGGTACCTGATTCTCTCTTCAACAGCTTCCCTTAAGAGAAAAAGATAATCATTTCAAAATGAGTAGTAGAAGTAGTGGTGGTTGTTTTTGTTGACGTTGTTGTAAGCATTTAACAAATCAACTATGTGGCCTGCCCAATGTAAACTCAAGATTTGGCTTCTTGGGGCTCGCCCCTGAAAGATTTGGTGATGAGCTTACATCTGATATTCCTTCGTAGCTCAAGCATTTTGGATCCATTTCCTGCTTTCAAATTTGCATAAAATTAGGAAATTTTATATAGTTCAGACACAAAACAAAAACAAAAACAAAAACAATAACAATAATGTTATAAGCAAATAGTAACCCAAGAGAAGTGGGAATCAAAGGACATTTGACCTTAGAGAAGAGAATGATAGAATATTAATGAACCAAAAGGAAACAAACGCTACAGAGTACATGATCAAAAAGCCTGCAACAGTGTGTGTTTTTTCTCAGTTTTCTAAAAAATTAAAACTTATTTCCATATATCATTATTGTTTTCTGATAATTATATTTATTGTTATTATTATTAATACACTACTGCATTATGGGTCTGCAGATAATTTATTAAGATAATTAACGGCTGGGTTTGGTGAGTCAAGGGATTAGGTTTGAAGTAGATTTACGATGAGGGTGGTTCTTTTAGGGCAAAAAAAAAAGAAAAAGCTCTTTTGGAAAAGCACTTTCTTTCCATTGGATTTGTTATTAAAGTGATAAAATAGTCCCTTGAGTTTTCTAATTAAAAAAAAAAAAACAAATAAAAAATTCAGCTTTTGCAAAGCCTTTACTTCTTTTCGATCCTTTATATTGTGCATCGTTTAACGAAAAAAAGAAGAATATATATAATAATAATATTGTTTTAATTTGTCCCTCAGCTTACTTTCATTGTAAAAATATTCAAACTGGAAGTGATTTTTGGGGGGGGGGGGGTGGTTTGGGTTGGAAATGTTTTTCTACTGTCGTACTTGACATAGAAAAACTGGAGCAGAAAACATTTCTTTTTGACAATTATTCCGTTCATTAATTAACATCTAAAATTACATAATATATATATATATATATATTAAAAATAGAAAATTCTTGAAGTGTAAATTATTTTAGGAACTCCATACAGGTATTTTATTAATTACCTCGAGAGATGGTAAATTTGCAGCAGAATCCTTTGGTTTTCCATGCAGCCAAGCTTCTCTGCTACAAACCAATATATACAATAAGAGAATATTTTCTATCAGTGGAAGCCATGCAGAGAGAAGAGAAGGAAAGCAAACTGAAAGGGAAAAAAATAAGGTTAAAAAAGGAAAAGCAATCTTTTACCGTCTTGTTTATAATTCCTTCAATCACTTTACATTATATGCTGATTGAAATAAAGTTGAACCCATAATCCCATGTGATATCCCATTTCTCCATAACAACAAAAACATGTACACAAAGGAAGTTTCAAAGAGTATATAGCTAACTTTAATATCAAGATTTCCAATAGCGGGTCCATATCACAGTGTTTAAGCTTTCAAACTAAGTTTTCTAATCGTAGGTCCAATTGAAATCTGAGCCCACAAAATCCAAAGGAAAGAGAAATCTCCATTTTTTTTAGGTGGATTTGTCGTAAGAAGGATTCCCTTATTGTCTTGGAATGGTAGGAAATATGGTTGGTTTCTTTCTTCTGCTTCTTTTCTCCCACTAGCTATTAGAAGAGCAAAGATATATATATATATATATATATATATATATATATATAATTACACTATCATCGTTCAGTTGTGGACAGACTGAACAAAGCAACGAATCATTTCTTTCTCTTTTTGTGATTTCTTGCATTTAACTACGTTTGTATATTTTATGGTTGGAGAGAGAGAGAGAGGGAGAGAGACGAAGAGACAAAGGGGTTTAATACATATAAAGATAAAAATATATACCCACTGCTGATTATATATATATATATAATTCTTTCAAAGCAAACGCTTTGTATTTTACAGGAAAGTTCTTCTCAACATCATGGTATATTAAGGTACAAATTCCAAAACAAAAGGATTGACACAGTTATATAGAACAAAGAGGATATATATGGGTTAGCAAAGTTAATCATGAATTCTAGTTTTGCGCTTTGAAAATTTGCTTATATTAGGAAAATGACTGATATCGCCCTAGCTTTGGAAATTTTTTTCTTTTCAATTTGAATGACGAGAAAGATTTAAGTCTTTCTAAGAAAAAAATTAAAATTGCTTTGGGATTTCACAAGTTTTTTTAGTTAACTAAGTGTAAAGCAAGAAAATTACACAGATAATTGCAACATCAGACAATCAAATCAAACACAACGCTAATAATTAAGGTGTAAAGGAATTTGTTAAGGAGAAACTAGAAAAATCGCAGCTTTTAAAGTTATTTATCTTTTCTTCTGTTTCCTATGAAACAACCAAAGAAGCTAGCACAAAGCATATATACATGTACTCATAGTGATTAATATCATGAGCATGTAAGTTTTATAAGGTCGAACAAACAATATATCACCTTGAGGAATTACTCCAGAGCCCACGATAGTCCTTTTCTTGGCGAACATTTACTCTTCCCTGTTGTATAGATAACTCAGGCCTTCTCGAATGTTGAATATCAAACGTTATATCTTCAGAAGTATCTCCTGATGATCCGTTTTCAAAAGCATCTGATTGTCCTGCATAAAGAATGCATATATATATATATATATATATATATATATATATGCACCTTACATTACTCCGGTCCAGTTAATTATAAATCACAAATTCAGATAAAAAGAAAAAAAAAAGGTAAAAAACCTGAGGAAGCTGCTGCTCTATCTGTTGTCTTCACCGTTCGATACATCTGCAGATTGATTTACAGAATTAATCACCATTATATCAGACTTAATACTTCATTAGATAATAAGGTCATTCAGTAAATAACAAAGTTATAAAACAGATACAGAAGAAAACAAGAAAAGGGACCAATATGCTGTCTTCTAACTTATATATACTAGCGGACATGATCTGATACAGTGCACTAAGGACAATTACAAGTAGTAAAAATGTTGGGAAGATCAGTAACTACACAAAGAAGCATTTATGCTCATATAAATGCCAAGCATATAGAGGAGTAAGCATGAACAGTTGTGATTAACCTTGGTTGAGGAAGTATGGTTAGAGAAACCCATATGAAGAAGATATCATTGAGAAATGATAGTGTTTTGTACTTGCTTACAAAATTTTTTCTTACATATATATTCAGTGTAAGAGAAAATATTATTTTAAAAAGGAAAGAAAAAAAGAAAAAATAATAATCCCACTGTGCGTAAACCTGTCTTGGCTTGGCTACGACTCACTCATTTTGAATTCTTGGGCTTTGTCTTACTTGTTTCCTGAAATCGATGATATTCTCTCTCTTTAGTTCTCTCTATCTCCCTCTGTTATTGATTTTTTTTCTAAACTTGCGTTGGTTCATTCTTCCAAGCAAAAAGCTGTTTATTAGCTTGCGGGACCATCAGATCTAGTAGAAAAAGAAGTGCTAAGGATTTGAGAGATGCTCTGCTGGGAAACATTGGAATTTGTAATCTAAGCTATTAACACCTTCCAGTAATGTAGTCTGTTAACATTCAAATTGAACTTAACAATAAGCTTCATTAGCACTGGAAGATGATAATACTTATAAAAGGACCAACTGAGCATGAATATGAAAGTAGATGAAATCAAAGAGTAAAGATTTATGGAATTATTTCAGGATATGTGTTCAATTTACACAAAAGGAAACTGAACCCTTAAGAGAGAATCCTGTTGAGATTAATAAAGGATAAAAGGTTTTCTTTACCTGTAAATGAGATTTAACATGTGCCAAAGTGAGATCTTTCACATCCATTAGCTCAAGAACTGATTTGGGAGTAGCCCCTAAAGTTATCAAAGGAAAGAATATGAGTAAAATTTTTCTTTTGTATAAAACTATATGTCTCTTCTCTTCTCTTGAGAAAATAAGTAAGAAAAGAAATATATGAAAAGATAAGAAAAGAAAAGAAAAGAAAAAGAAAGAAAAGAAAAGAAAGTGAAGACAAGGAACGAAAGGGAAAAATGAAGCATACTTTCATGACCACCCAATAGCTCAACAGCATGAACAAAACGAGCATGAAGAGTTGTAGTCCAGCGCATCCTTGGTGCTCTCATACTGCGTTTGGCAGGAAACCTCGCCATGAATCTCGATCTCATCAACCCTTGAGGCTGAATAGAACTCAACCTTGAGGTACTAGTATTATTAGTTACCAAAGATGGAGTAGTAGTAGTTAAAGAAGAATCCAAAGGTTGTTGATGATGAGGAAATGGAAAAGAAGGAGATGAAGGATGATGAGGATGCGGGTTTTGGTAAACGGGAATTCCCCTTATGGGTCTCAGGAAACCAAGCTCTTGGCTTAGCCCTTGTTGTTGTTGCTGCTGCTGGTGATGATAAAGGATTGGGTTATGATTAGGAAGCTCGTTTTGGTGGTTGTGGTGACGGGGGTTGTGTGTTGTTGGGTACTGGTTTTGCTTCAAAGAGTGAAAAACGTTGCCATTAAATGAATTGCTGTTGTTTTGGAGGAGATGAAATTGGTTTGAGTTGGACTCTGAAACCATTGGATTCGATAACGAGAGTTCAAAACCACTATCCGGTTTCGCCATTGAAGACATAGTGTTTCTGGAGTCCAAAGCTCTCTTCCAAAATCCCAAATCCATCTCTTCTTCTCCTCTCCTCCATGTTGATGAGGGTTTGCTGTTAGGCGGGCTGATTTGTAAAGACAAATCCGGTTGTGCTGGGAATAGCTCCATCTTTAACAGTTAAAAGAAAACTTCTTTCAAGCTTTTTTTTATTAATCTCTCTCGTTCACTAGCTCCTCTTTCTTCTCCCTTCCTCCTTGTTTTTATGCTACTAGCTACAGTATTTAAAGCTGTTTCAGGATTAAAGAAATGAAATTACAAGATGCTCTATGTGATCTGAGAAAAAAAAAAAGGGAGGGTTTTGATTTCTCAGGTGAGATT
>JAWDEX010000002.1:2153072-2170559 GCA_035221805.1 Trichilia hirta | reverse complement strand
GTGGCTTCATTACCTTTCATTCATTCTACATATTCATACGTGTTTCACTTTCTTTCATTCCACCATTTTATTCTCTTCACTAACAAATAAAGGTAAAAATGATTGTATTTGTAGGGTTTTGAGTTGGTCCTACAAAATTTTTTGACACAAACAACCCAAATCCAATCACAATTAATGGAATATTATGGTGGTGCTTTTATGAATGTACATAAGGTCAAAGTAAAGAAAGATGTAGGCTCCCACATAATAGGAACACTTTACCCCACTTCGAGTTTTCTTTCTTGTTGGAAATTGAGAATGTGATGATGATATTGATCATATGGGACAGCTATACTTTTGCTAATTAATTTCTTTCAATTAGATTATTTTCTTGCTATTACTAAAGTTTATGTTAATTTTTATTGTATTTTTTTGAAATAACCAACAATAATTGAAAAAGAACAAAACAATAATTTTATCTTAATAATTAGTCCTCATGAATTAATTAGAGCTAGCTGTAATTATTTGACTCAAAAGCTTTTTCTCTTATGCTTCAAACTTGTTTTGGTGTGATCAAATGAAAAGAACAAGACAAATTAGATTGGTCGTAATTGACTGTCATTTACGACTTTTATGCTTCTTAGACGCAACAAGGGCTCTTCTGGCCCAACATGTTAACCAGTCATACTAATATCATTTACATTACACCCATTAATATTTAGAAAGAATGAATAAATAAGACAGGCATTTACTTGCCCCATCTCACCAAATTAGCACTAATCACCCAACATCAAACAATCGTGCTAGCTGGCTTCAAGTAATTAATTTCAGCTGAATGAAACAAGTGCACACCAATCTCAGTCAAAAAATAATAATAACAATAATCATATTAACAACAAACCCTAGTTTCAGGAGAGAGAGAGAGTTTGAATCAATAATTGATTATTGATAACACGAATATCTAAGATTATAGATACATTTCTATGTTGATCTAAGGATTAGTTTAATATGAGTTAATTTTTGGGTTAAAGTTTTAGGTAAACTAGCCAAACCTGAGGATAGATTATCACTGACATAAATACAGTGATGAATGGTTATAGATTTTATTGTTGATATTGAGATGGTTTCATTCAATTCTTTAAGGCCATTACTTTGTTTAGAGAATAAAAATAATAATAAAAAATAATTCTTCCATAGTATTTATGTATATAAATCAATCTTCATCTCAACTCTAATAATATGAATTATAATTTACATAAAATATTTTTAATTGAAAATTAAAATTGAGCAAACTTTACGGATGGGAGGCTGCGAAGCCAACCCTATTGAACTTTAAATTGGTATGGGTTTGTTAGGGTTTTTAAAATGGAAGGCCTCATCTCCCTTCCCACTTAGGTTAGGAAATAGGTTTGGCTAATCCAAACCAACCGGATAAACAAAATTACAACCATCATTGATGTGATTAATGCACTATTTATTTATTTATGAATAATATTAAAAATTTAAAAATTATTTTGTATAAATTAATTTAGAATAATATTAATGGATGGAAATTTTTTTTTTTTTTTTTTTTTTTTTGGAATAACGTGACAATCAATATTATTACATATGTAATAATTTATCTTTAATAATATTCTCTCCTTATTTATTAATTTTTTAAAAAAATTGACATATAGTGTACCTAATTATCTTTTCAGTGAAAAGAATAGAAATCAAATTTTCGTAACTCCATTATCAAATTAATATAATATTAAGAACATAAATGTTGTATAAATTATTTATACAAATTAATATGACAATATTATATAATGTGTGTGTGTCATGACCTAAATAGCCTATCCCAGGTTTAATTAAATGTCCAAAATCTCTCGAACTCTTTAATTAGTTAAAAGAATAAAAAAAAATAGAAAGAGTAATCAAAGGCAACACGTTTTTGCCTTTAAAAAAAATTTAGTGTGTTGCATTTAGGTTACTACTTTTAATAACAAACTATTTTTGCATTAAAGTTAAAAATATTTTATTATATACATAATTATATGTGTGAGATTAAATTTCTACTGTTAAAAGTGTTTAGATTTATCAGTTAATAAAAAATATTAAAAAAAAATGGTGTAATATGAAGAAGTAATTGGCATGTATTTATTAGATAATAAATTTTTATAATTTTTAAAGTTATTCATTGCACTTTCATTATTCAATAAATATCTATTACCTCATTATCTAACAACTAATAAAAAGTATAAAAAAGAAATTAAGGCATTCTCTCTCTCTCGTCTGTAACTCAATAATAAAATTATGTTGAGAGGGGGATCTTGTACTTTTATACAATGTAAGCTTCCATAAATAGTTTTGGTTTCAAAATTTCTACAAATGTTATTATTCTAAGACAAAGAATTGTTGAATTTTTTTAAATTAATGTTTTATATTTAAATATAATTTTAGATTCCATAACTAGCTTTTGGTTTGATAAGTTCTGCAAATGCTATTACTCTAAAACAAAAAATGGGTAAATTTTTTTAATTAATATTTGGTATTTAAATTATTATCCTAATTTCTAATAATAATGTATTTATTTTTATGAAATAATGACGACATAATAAGAACTATTAGATAAATGTTAACGACTTGGTTTTTCTAATTTACCAAGAAATAATATTATGATATAATGTTAGAGAATGCAAACTGATATAATAAAAATATTTTATTAATACATTTTTTATTTATTTTTAGAAAATCTTAAATGTCTAATGAGTGTTGTATAGGATCATTACAATCATTGAAAATTTATTTATCATCCAAACTAACCATGGAAACCAATGAACTAAAACTTCATTAGATATTTTAATTAATATTGATTTTTTAATTAAAAATTTTCAAAATTGACAGTGAAGTAAAGACACTTAAATCGACAAATAGTATTCCTCAGTAAAAACTCTTAGAACAAGAGTAAGATTACATTTGTTAAATTTGGTCCTACAATCTTAAAAATTATTGGTATTTAAAATTTGATTAAATTGGATAAAATTGTAAATTTATTTTACCAAGTTAGTAGAATCTCATTCGATAGCCAAAAGCAATTTAATTAAATTTTTTAATA
This sequence comes from Trichilia hirta, assembly GCA_035221805.1. Classification (NCBI taxonomy): domain Eukaryota; kingdom Viridiplantae; phylum Streptophyta; class Magnoliopsida; order Sapindales; family Meliaceae; genus Trichilia; species Trichilia hirta. Next base: position 2,167,483 of record JAWDEX010000002.1, on the reverse strand, counting down.
AATAATATTATCTTGTACAGTAACATACACATGCAACTGCTCATTTTTAATAAGTCGTTCGGCTTGATCCAATAAACATATCAAACAAGTTACGAAGCCCAAACCAAAATTCACTTCTCGATTAGGTTGATTATTTTGTTCGTATTTTTTTTTTTTAATTACTAACTAATATTTTTTAAAATATATTGTTTTTATTCTGGTTAAAATAAAATTTATTGACAGTGCTATTGTTGACGTTTTTTTTATTTCACTATTTTTTTCTATTTTTGATATAATTTTTAAAAATATAATTACAATTATAAATGTAGATATTTATTTGCCAAAATTAACCCTATTAAATGCACTAAAACACCCAACAAACTAATATACTATCTATATAAACTATATAACTGAAGAGTGTAATAGGCATTGATTAAGTCACTTGTTTGGTGGAATATGGAGATATGTTTCATATTAAAATGCATTATTCAGATTACGTATTTTAATTATACTATTAAAACTCTCATACTTCTTATGATATTAGATCAATAAATTGCCATATTATAATATTTTAAAAAATCAAATATTAATTAAATTTGTCAAATCCTCGCTAAAAGCTTATTAGTTATATTATGAATAAATCCCACACTAAAAAATTAGTGTTACCATCTATATTATATTATACTTTTACAACCAGCTAAACCATATATTTATAACCAAACATGCCCTTGATATTTGCAACATTAGACCAACCACAAATAAAATGGTAGATATCACGACTCGGGTTTCGGAGAAAATCTAATTGATATTGTATGGATAGTATATTCTCTACTATTGAGAGAAAAAAAGGCATTTCTCTGCACTTTTTTATTCAAGTAGTCCATGGCTACAAAAAGAATTAGGGAACCTAGAAAAGGAAGCAGCAGACTCAAACTGAAATCCAGGAAAAGCAGGATTACCCGCTTCCTCAAAAAAAAAAAAAAAAAATTTTAAATTATTAAATTTACAGCGAAAGTAGTTACTACCCCAAATTCTAATTTCAGTCTTGCGCGAAGGTTCTCCTGCCAAAGACAGAAAAACACCCCAGCTTGAGAACCCAAGAATCGTCAGCGCAGATCATCCCAAATTTGATGAGGAAACTGCACAAAGAATAAAGATTTTGTCCTACACTTGGTTAATGTTTGCCGCTGCTCCCAAAATCAGAATTAGAATCAGAATCAGAACCAATCTTCGTGTTGTTTAAAACCCCATAGGAGAAAATGAAGTTAGCAAAGTCAGCCAGCTCTCTTGTCTTGTCAATTGCTGCAAATCTAAACTTCAATCCAATCGGCTATCTGATCCTATAAATGATGGCCCTCTGACTTTAAGGCGCTTTGGCCCAATCTCAATAGGGGGTGGTTCCCTCGTGCCTTTTCCAAGCTCGTGATGGCTTCCTTGCCGTGCACTCACTGATCCCTCATCAGCCAACTTCTTAAATTTAATGGATATGGGAACGGTGCCAACTCGGCCAAACCTCACCTTCGAAGCAGTGGCTGAAGCTTCTTTATCGTAAGAAGTATGACTTGTATCATCATTCAACTCCTCAGTTCTGCAACACTCCGACAGCATAAATTGACCACATCTTCCTTCAGGTTGAAGTTTCTTCAATCGCTTAAACCCCTGTTAACAGGTAAGAACATTACATTTCACACAGATCAAGAGTTGGGGTCCATTTTAAGAACATCAAAATGAAACAAAATAGCCCCCAAAAAATGCAACTAAAAAGTGAATCCTCAAAAGCAACATATTATATTCTTTTAAGCAATGACACGTTAGTTTCATTTCCACATTGGCCAATATTATCTTGGCATCTGCACATCACTTACATTATAATGCCCATGAGAAAACAATTGATTGCCAAATTAACATGAGCAAAAAGGAATCTAAGCACTAAAAGACATTCACTGCCACTTTACAGCGCACAAAATCAAATGACATAACATATTTTAAGTTCAAAGCCCCAGAAATAATACCTGATGTTCAGCATTCTTTGGAGACATGGCATCATTTACAGATCTCTTATCCACTTTTGATGAAGATCGACGCTTAACCCTAAATATCTCAGAATCGGAATCATCACTGCAATGATTTGGAACAGCCCTAAACTCTGATCTATGAAGATCGCTGCCATGTGTACTTGGGCATTCATTATGTGTCTGAGAAACTAGAGAAGATTCATATGTGGTAGGTGATACCTCTTCAGAGGAGTTAACAGCACGAATCCCCAAGTTAAAGTTAGCTTGCCACTGTACCTGTTCAGAAAAATACGGACTCCAAAATTTGCATTCAGCAAATTCCAATGTGTACAGATAAAATGCTATCTCAAGCATTCAAGAGGCTGCCTTTTTACCGCAAATTTTAAAAATAATTCTAGATCAATAGATTAAGTTTTGAATGCTTGAGATAGCATTTTATGAGTGCATAAATTATGGTGCATTAGCTATGCAAATCAAATGTCATCTCAATTGCTGAAAGTGCATAAATCCAAAATTCAAAAATGTTGTTACAATTAGCCTAAGAAATGTAGTGCCATCTATCCTGCCCCATAATTATATAAATATATATAATATACACACGTGTGTATCCAAGCAAAACCACTTTAAGCAACCAAGAAAGCCTCTTACATTATTGGCTGTGGATAACCTTTCAACAGGCTTTACAAAAGAGCAAAGAGTTGACGCAGCATCAGAAAGAGAAGATTCTGCAAGTTCTGATCTAAAATCTTCGGCTCCCTGGGTTGATGTAGGCCGGCTATGACAACTATATTCTGATTTTGCTGACTGATTCTGAATTTTTGCAACAGTGTCGGGGTTCAACTCCATGTTTATCTCACAGTAAGGAGAATATCCGTCCTTTGGAAAACTATGAAACCTATTTGATAATGGATATGAATACAAGTTGTCACCAATTTCCATGTCCTGTTGCACCTCCTTTAATATTCCTTCTTCCTGCTCAAACTTTTTGGCTGCAGCCTCCATTTCTGCTATGTCTTCCCTCAAGAAAAGTGTATAATTGCTCCCACATGAGAAGGTAAGAGACTCAATATCTGGAAGGGACAAACACCATCATCACAATATTCAAATAATCCAACCACTAGCTTCAAGAAGAATATTGAGTAAAACATACCGTGGCGGAGGCACACAGGATGCAAGTGGCAATGGCAGTTGAGGTAGGCGATGTAACAGTCACGTTTACATAAGCTGCAGAGAATGGGTCTATGATTATTTGGGACAACGCCAGTGCAAGCCCTTGATTTCCTAACAAACCAGCGAGCACGATGCTGGAAACGCATCAGAGTCACAAATGAGGCTTTTATGCTGTGGTGAGACACCAAGTCTGCTGCTGAATACTCTGAATCTTCCAGTACCAAACTTGCATACAGATGCATTGCTTCTTTACACAAAAGCTCTTCATGTGGAATCAGAGGCATCCGATTAAGATGTGCATATCGCCAGCTAGCTACAGCCCCCAAAGGAAACCAATCGCCAATTGCAAAATTCACAGCTTCACCACAGTTGAAACCTACATATACACAAAAGAAAGAACGATAATTGTAATCATCATATAACAGACAAGCAAAACAAGAACAGATATCTACTAACAATTGATGAAAACATTTTCATCATTTCTTACCATGACTGAATCCAGCATGATATGCCCTAGGGAAGGTAATAATAAACTCCCCAGGCTTCTGCACAGCCTTGTAGACAGGGACATCATTTTCTAATAAAATGTTTGGAGGAAACAGAGTAGTTTTTCCCAGGAGGACATCAAAAGCTCCATCCTCCCCATCAGCTGATAGAATATCACGGGTATAGACATGCTCCCTAACCACGTTTTCAAAGTTTAAAGCTGAATGACCTGGAATCCCATACCAAGTTTTTGATGCTCCACAGTGATGATAATTAATACTGCCAGAATAAATATGATGGATAAAAAGGGATATAAATAACTTAAACCATAAAATAACGTATAAAATTTGAAAGCAGTAATAAATACCTATACAAATAATGATCTTCCACATGCCAAGCAAACATACTAAAGAGCATTCCAATATAAAGCATTGGATCAGTTACTCCCTGCAATAAACTCAAGTTAGGGTGTAGGACATGTGCGCAAATAAGTTCAAATACAAGGAAAATTTGTCATCTTTGTACCGGAATTGCAGTGTCCAACAGACGTAAAACAGACTTGGGCAACCGTGAAAGTTTCTGCAAAATACACAAAGAAAAGAAATGTAATAATTTGTTGATATATTGCACTGGATACATGGTCAATCATAACAAGAAATTATTCCCATCATAGTGATTTAACAATATACCATAAGTTTCTCGTGTTTCCATAGAAGAATTCAAAAATGAGGAAAAGTCAGATGTATAAAAATTATGAAACAAACATGAAGGGAGTACAAGAGAACAACATAACCCTGTTATATTAAGAAAATTCAGTGTTCACACTAAGACTATGTCTCTTCCTTCCCCTGTTCTGCAGTACATTGAAATTAATCAAATCCTTGGTTGCATTTCAGCTAAGGCAATCTCCCAAACATATGCTTAAGCCATAAGACCATGTCAGACTTCGTTTAACTTTATCTATAATTGAGAAATAGTCGTGTCCCAACTCCCACACCATACAACATCAATGTTATTCAAATTTTACCATTCAGTGCTATTTGAGGACAGCTTTATTGCGGCAATGATTTGTTGCCCTAAGGCTTTTGGTTATACTTAGTTTTGCCCAGGAATTTCATTATAGAAGCACCTAGGCTTGTAAAAAGCACTATCCAACACTCCAAGTTATACAAATTTGCAAAGAACTAAAAAGATCTACATTAGCACAGGCAGAGAGAGACACAACATTGATCAGGTATTGCACATGAAGTTAATTCTACAATAAAATGTATCCCTTTCAATAATATTAAGCAACCAATCCTACATCGAAAAAAGTAGAAAATACGATTTTCTTTTGACAAAAACAAAAAGGTAATGAAATCAACACCTTTAAATTCCACTTGCTATTTCCAAGCGGATCACTAGAAGAAGATGAAAACGCACTACCATCAACATCACATGCATATTCAACAGTTTCTGTCTTTCCGCAAGCAATTTCATTCCAAAATTCTTTTTCCAAGTACGAGGCAGGAAGACAACCAGCACTACAATATCTACGAGCAAATACCTTGTTCGCCATTTTCTCGAAATCACGAAATGTGTAATTTCTGAAATGTTACATATAGTCAAAACCTAGGAAACAAAAAATTATTCAAGACAAAGAATTATATATCTATAAAATTAGAAAACTCACCTGCCACTCATAAAAAAAGTGACTCTGTCATCAGCATCCCACTCAGCAAGACGAAGAGGTTGTACTCTAGTTGTGAACTTGAATCCCGGTTTCTCCTTCATCAATACAACCCCAGCAGGAACAGATGCACTCAAAGGAGAAATAATCTTGCATATACCTGTAATTTTAGGTGTATATCCAAGAAAATAAGAAAGTCAAATTTGCATTTACATAAAGAGATAGAAGACTGGAAAATTATTCCAAAGTTTGAAATCACATATAATGGATGAGATGAGTTTTCCTAGAAAAAGAAAATAGAATACATTATTCTTTGGTGAATTGTGTAAATAAGAAATCCCCATGCTGACTTCCAAAAGGCAATTTTGCTTAGATGACCAAACAAAAGAAGGCTAGAAATAAAATAACAAAGAAGAAAAGTTAGGACCAACAAAGTTCACAACATATCTACAATGATACCCCATTATTCTTTTCATAATGTTTAGAACATAGTTTGTTAAAACTAATCTTAGAATTGATTCATCCACAACAAGACAATTCTCTCTCAATGGTAGAACCAATTGTTATTGGAAATTTATTCTAGTTTAATGCCGAGACAGTAGCATATAATTTGATCATTGCCACTAAGAGAAATCCAGTATTTCCCATACTTGAACAGAAATATAAACATAAAGCCCAACTTACTAATAAGATTCATCAGGTATAAGGTACCGGCATGCATTTAACCATTAAATCAGTCCAATATAATTCACTTTACCCATTGCAGTAATATCCTTATCGTTTTGATTTGCAATAGCACGTCAATAGACGTCCCACCAGAGCAGAAGCAATTGGAGAGAAAAATTCTAATAGTCAACTGATAAAGCAATAGATCTATCTAGATGAATCCCAAAAAAAAATATTGTTAATGTTGAATGATCAATGAAAATAAATTCAAGAAAATTAAAACCATGCCAGCAATGGTAGACCAATTCATGGCCATAGATTAACCCTCGAAAATAATGCTGACTGAGAAGCCTTATAAAACATTTCAACAAGCTGGGATTTCAAATTTGTCAGAAGTGGTTCCATAGTTCCAGATTCAATATTCCTCAGGGAAAAAATTCCCCATTCTCCCCCTGGCCATTACCAAAAACTTTGTTGGCATCTCTTTTCTTGGACACAATTCACAGTGCCTTTACACTTAACTAAGGAATCAGATAAAAGGAAAAGAGAACTAATAACACATTATGTTCTATGCACAATGCAAATTTATGAATGCAAAGATAAAACAGAGAACTAATAAAGCATTAAATTCCATGCACAATGCAAATTTATGAATGCACAGATAAAACAGAGCTCAAAGCATCCAGTTAACTCTAGGAAGGGTGAAGATGCTCTCAATTTGAGAAAATATCGGTGGGTTGATAAACAACATGAAACATTTTGGAATAAAGGAAGTGAAATCACATGGAAAAGAACATATTGTTCAGATAAACAGTAGAAGGGAGGTTACCATATCTTGAAGCTTCTGGAGCTATCTTTTGCAAATAAACTAAAGGATCCTCAAATTCATCCTTTGTTGGAAAGTACACAGGACATTCTGGTATTTTCCCAGTCCATTCTAGATCAGCTGTGTCAAATTTGTCTACCTTGCGCTTTAAAAAGGCATCCTTTCCACTAGGTACAGTACTTGACCGAGAAAATGAATCTGTATTACCATGTATTCTAATACCGCATGAAGCTGAAGCTCGTAAAGCATCTCCTCCACTTCTAGACATAGTATTGGAGATACCTATAGTGTCAGTGACAGTTTCTGATTTCATTCGCTGAAGCCTTTTACGCTTCAGAAATTCTAACCCATTCCTAGCCTCTTTCGACAGACATACCTTCCCTTCCACCTGTCATAAAGCGCAAAACAACAATTTCAGATTAACAAACGTCTCAGAAAATTAAAAGTAAATATGGCAGCCACAAAACACATGTCCAACATACTCCCACAAACTATGGAATACAAATAGCTCAGAAGCAAGACAAGGAAACAACAATTTACCAAACTACGTGCAAAGCGTGTAAAGCTATTGGTCTTTTTAGTCCTAATTACACTTAGAAGACCACTTTTTCCAATGTTTTCGCCTAGGAACTTTCAACATAATATTACTGCATCAAATTTAATGCATAACAACAATTAAGTCCACTCCAATGGCAATATGAAAAATCAATGTCATCTTTGCTTATTATGACTATCAAACAAAATTTTTAAAAAATAAAAAATATTAACCTTCGTTCTAATCCATATATAAGACTAACGAATTATGTCAGGTAGCAAAAACAACAAGAAATAGTAGGAAAATCACTAATTCTGAAGCCTTAAAAATGTTAACAAGAGCATCGATATCTACCATTGTTTAAAAACCGGTGGTCTGATCCAACAATTTTAAAAATAATAAAAACAATGAAAGTAACACTCTTAAACATCTTTGTTTGAAATGCAATTAATGATATTCATAAACTGTTTCTTTGATTATCTGATTATAACAGAAGAAGATCCGGAATTGGTGCAAAGCAAAAACAGCAGAGCAAACTAACACACTATAATGACTTCCTTAGGGCTTTGCAAAAGAAGCTTCACCCAATTAGGCTATGTAAAATATATAGATAGATAGATAGATATAGATATAGATATACACAAAACCAAATTACCACATTATGCTTGATTCACAACCACGATCAAAGATAAATATTAAGCAACATAAAATCAATAAACAAATAATTTCAGATGTTTTTCCCACAGGGAGAGATTTTAAACCAAAAATACAAATATATCCAACTAGTATTTTCAAAAGTCAACTGTAGAAGACCCCGTCAAATATCAATGATCATTTGTCGACATTATTGAAGTCAAAACCGAGTAATTGAAGCACACATGTTGAAAGTTTTAGTCTAACACAATCTGTACTTCCTTCACACATTTTCAACAGCAACAAAGCGTAAATTGACTGAACTGGGGTAGAACGAGTCCCCTATTCCAAAAAAAAAAATAAACAAATATTACTCGTACCCCTCAATCTTATCCAAATGGTCAAACGATCAAAAACAAGAAGAAAATTTCAACAAGTTAACGCGACTCTCATTGTTAGAGAAAAAGAGACATTGAAACTTCACATCTGCGCCAATGTTAAGAGATTGCTCCACCCAAGCCCAAAACTCCAAAAAAAATCTAAATATTAAATTTCATAATTTTGGTTTATGAAAATTAAATCAACAAATCAGAAACAATACAACAGCACTAGAATGCATCCACAGTCTTGATTCATATCATGAATCTTCAATATAGAAAATCTAAAAATAAACAACTACGTCAATTATAAAAAAATAAAAAATCAGAAAACGCGGGGAGAGAAAAAAAGAATACGACAAGAAGTTAAGAAATGGTGACAAAATCACAACAATGTATAAGATCGGAGCAAAATAAACAAGCCAACAAGCTCATAGAATTTTCAAACAATAATTCGGGAAAAAATTGATAACCAGAAAAATGAAAAAAAGTCAAATGAATGAATGACGTACTTACCATTTCATTCCGCAACCGTTCACGATAAGCCTCCGTTTTATCTCCGAATTCACCAAACAAGCAGAAAATAAAAACAACAAAAAACGAACGAAATCCACAAAGCAAACCCTAGATCACGATCTCAACCATTCAAAGATGAAAACCAAGCCTTCTTCGCCAACCACATTCTCTCCAGAAACGAAGAACCCCAGTCAGAACCGGAGATCCGATTCCGTCAAAAAATAAGTCACGCCAAATGATTAAAACAGGTTAAAATAATAAGAACGGATGAATGAGCGGTTTCCGACGATAAGAAGAAAGTCCTCGCCGGACAAAGCGGTGCTCCGGTGAAAAGTGGTCTCCCGTCCAGAAATTTGAAGAGAGAGAAAGTGTGATGAGAGAGAAAGACAGAAGGAGAAGGCTTAGAAAACCGAAAAGGAGCTACGACGGGATTACTTATTAGTTTTATAGCGATAAATTAATGTTATTATTGCTTTCAAGGGTTAAATATTTTTATTTTTAAATGATTAAAGTAAAAAAAAAATTAAATAAATAAAATTAATTGCGAAAATTGCAGTGCGAAGGAAAGAAAGTGGTAGTTAGGTGGTTCAACCAAACGCCTTGCCGGCCAAAACGCGTTTTTCGCCACCCCCGTTTCGCTTTATTTGCACCTTTCCCGTTTTCCACAAGTTTACTATTTTACCCATAAAGAACTCTTAATATTATTAGAAAATAGTAGCAAAATATAAGTCATTTTTAACATACGTAATAGTATTATTGTCCACTGAAAAAGACGCTGTAGCCGAAGAGTTATGGTTTCTGTTTCGGTCAGAGTAAGGAAAGTGGCAAGAAAGACGGAACTATCACATGTGTAAATACTCGCTGGATGAATGTATCAAAGGACTTCATCCAACCGTCCATCATTTTTTTACTCAATAATTTGTACGGTCAAAAGGTCATCCACTCGGCAAACCTGAAATCCAAATTGCGTGTACTTTTTCCCATCAATCTGCCGACTTGTACAGAATCAGTTTTACCGACCATGGAGTTAGTTAGTCTTATATCACAAAGACAATTCTACCCACAATTGGTTCCAATTTTACTTTGCATTTGTAACGAGAGTGTTGTCCGGGAAACGTGACCTGATGTGACACCCAAAGGAACAAACACTATACATGTGGTCCAATCAGCGCATGAAGAAGTGCACGTGGCAGGAGAATGAGTAAGCGGTTTTAGGATTTTTGCGTATTACTGTGGGTGTTGCTACAGTGGAAATTGCTGGCGGTTACAGTGGGCTTCGCGCGCCCATATGACCGGCACCAGGCCTTTCGCTCTGTCGATAATTACTTGTCTATCATAACAATATCCGCGAAATCACAGTTGCAGGTAAGCCTCTCTTTGTAAACAAACAACATTGAAAAGTAACCCTAACTTTCTCTCTCTAGGATACGCGTCAGATGGTTATTGGTTGCTTTTGTGTTTATCGTGTTTTTTTTTTTTTTTTTTTTTTCAGACAGAGGTTGGTCTAATGATTAGTTTTCCACATTCAGCGAAAACGAAACTTTGGCGGCTCGGCTTTCACACCAGTCAAAGTTTCAATACAGTCTCCGGCTCGTCTCGGGTCGGCTCAGCTGCGCTCTTTACAGTTGAAGTTGGCTCCGTCTTCACTGAATGAGAAAAATCGTATTTAAATAAAACATTTAAATAAAAAGAAGAGTCTTAACGTAACTCCGACAAATTGAATGCGTAAATTCTTGTCCCGTTCATACTACTTTTGAGATGATACTTATTCTATAAAGTTGGGTTTCATTTTTATTATTTAATATCATATATTAGAACTTATATGCATAATTTAAAAATATATTTGAAAATATAAGTGTATTCTTTTTGTAGTGGTAAAATTGGTGAGAGTGAATAATAATAAAAATATAAACATTAGCATGATGTCCTGATAATAATAATTAAATAAAATATATAATTAACATAAATAAATAACACACTTCATCGACAATTATATAATAATATCAAACCAAATGGTATCGTTTAATTTATAAAAGAAAATACTAGTATATATATATTAGAAAAAATACTAATCAAATTTAACTTCAATTACAAATTGTTTTCAATTATAGTTTAAATTAATTGTGTATTATATTTCTTTCTAAAAAAATTATATTATATGAAAAAAAAATAAAAACATTGGAACAAAAACAAAGATTCTTGATAATTCATAACACTTAAAAAAATATTTTTTAAACTATTTTTTTAAAAAAAGGACCTTGGTGAAACAAAAATGTTGGAAAAATAAACTCATTAAATTATATATTATTATAACCAAAATTTGATTCCCCAAAAGCAATTTATTCTATATTCATGAATTTTCTGAAAAGAAAGCAAAGCATATTTCTTGCGAATCATGTTTTGGGGCTATTTCTGAGTTTTCCTTTTATCCTTTCCTTTCCTTTCGGCGGATAATGGTTAGGAAATTTGTTGCTGCAATATTCTGAGCACGAAATGACAAAGGATTCCTTTTTGATTTTTCAAAGTAACTTGCCCTTAAAATAAAGGACCCTTGATTCAGCTAGCTAAGCTGCCCTTCGACTTAAAGGATAATCTCTCCTAGGTTGCCTGTGAGGACAACAAACGCCCAGCCAAGTGCGGACTTATGTCAAAATTTGGACGGCAACTATGTAATTTCCGCACTCACCAGTGAGAATGCGAGTTTCCTTAGGACTGGGGCGTCAAGGACAGTGCAAGATAAGATCAGTTTCTGGAAAGTTCTGGAAGTGACGAAAATGCCAGGATGAACAGTTAAAAATTCACGTAAATACCTTCGAACTTTTTGGGATGCTGTACGGTAGAGTTTTGAGTTTGGATCAGGTGTAACTGTACCTGTCCTTTTCCTTTGGACCACAGAAACAACCTGCCTTGCTCCATTCTCCACCGTTGGAACTTTCTGATCTGACGGAAAAACGAGTTCTGATATCATGGGGTCCATATGGATTAGTTTTAGAATGCTCGCTCTCTGTCTCAAATTGATGGGAATTTTATTTATTTTATTTCGAGTGGGCTTTTAAAATAACAAGTTGGCAATAACATTTTAAAATAAATTAATTTATTTATTTAATGTGATTAATATATTAACAATCATTGGAGGTTTTGGTTGACCCAGTCATTTTCCAATCATAAAATCAAATGGTCACGTTGAGTCAATTATTTGAGACGTTTTCAATAATAATTATGGATTAAAAAAAGTTTATTTAATTTATCTTAATCATTTTAGACTTCGGGTTCTTTTTTTGGTCAGCATGATAAAATTTACGCTTGTTGAATTTTTATTAATCATTTTAAAATAATTATTAATATTCATAAAATAATTTTTTTCGTGAGAAGGTCCTTATTATTATTTATGTCACATTTTTTATAATAAAATAATATCAAATATTTTAAAATTTATCTCGAAATGTGTTACTAAAAATGATATAGTATTTAATAGTTAAATAATAAAATTTTATAATTTTTAAGATTATTTACTTTATATTCATTTAATTTTACTCTCACACTCCCATCCCTTGGAGCCTGGGTTGACAAGTCATATACAAGGAGGTTATTAATTCATTAAACTAGAATCCCTTGAATACATCATTTATTACATATTTTATCTATTAATACTACCAAAGATATAATTTTTATTTACAAAGTGATATAACGTGACATAATTATGTTATTGTCATATAATTTATTCTTTTTTACTCTCGTATGGTCATATAATATATAACATGACATGATAGTATTGAATCATAAACCTGACTATTTTGAATAAAATTATTTGAGAGTGACTGTGATGTGTGAGCTAGTGACAATAATCAAAGGGAAGATTGATCTCTTAAAAACTTTCTTACAAATTTTAATTTTTAAATAAAAATGTGAATAATTGATAAAATGAAATTCAGCGAGATAGAGATGTGATAAAATAATAATATGATTTTTTTATATTAATTTATATAATTAAGATAATATCTTAAAAGTGTTTTCTAATTTTTTTTATTTAAAAGAATTTATTTTGTATCTCGTAAATCAATTAATGCTAATTCAATTGAATTATAATCAACTATTTTGCTCTAAATTGATGGGACAAAATGCTTCTCTAAATTAGTGGGGTAAAATGCATGTAAGATTCGGTCTTTCTTATTATGGTGAGAGTCATGTTTGACGGTGCATGCATCATTTATATCAATCTACCAAAATTATCAACGACAACAAAAAGTTAGGGAAGCTAAAATAGGTTAACAACAATCTAACTACTAAAAAGGTTGTGTAAATTTCAAAAACACCAATGCAATGAGGTGGGAATTTATTACAACGAAATAATAATAAATTAGGTATGACTTTTACGTTTTATCGAAACTTTTGAGTACAAATGTTCTTTAAAAAGGAAACATTTCACATTAAAAAGGTCTAATAACATATAAATAAAATAAATAACTGGATAATGTATTAAATAAATAATTGGATAATGTAAAAAAATAAAAATAATGATTATGTGGATATTAAAAATTCTATTTTGGAAAATAAATATTAATTTATATATATTTAAGTATAAAACAGCAAGTTGGGTATATGCCATTTGGTTTGACCGAATTGCAGAGTTGGTAAATAAGACAGACGGCAATCAGCAGCAGCATTTTTTTGGCATATGGCTAAAAAATTAATAACTTTATTTGGTGCAATGGAAATTAAGTGAAAAAATAGTAGATAAAAGATATATACCCCTTAATATTTAGTCAAAATATATATTTTAATTTTAAAAATACTCATAAATCATACAGATATTATAATTGAATGAATTAAATTATCTTTATTTTTTATTTAAACTCACGAATTTTAAACTAACTAAATCGGGACAATTGGGAATATTTTTAAAATAATAAATATATTTTAACCAGATTTTAGGAATTATATGAATATTGATTTGTGGTTAACATATCTATTGCATTTTATATAGGTTAACTTAACACCGAATATGATTAATGATATGATCTTGTTGGTCACAAATAAATTTGGGTAGGGCTATATTGTAAATTTATTTTTGGTTATGTTTTATAAATTCAGGAAATTTTGAAAATTATAAAATTATAAATTATAAATCATAACAGAAAATATTGAAAAAGAAAAAAAAGAAAAAAGACAAAGATATATGATTGTCCGTAGCATGAGCTGTTCGATTTAGTTTAAATATGCGAATACGAGTTGATTAAATGGGTGAATATAAGATTGATAGATATATATATATATATTCCAAGAAGTTAATTAAGTATTTAATAAATAAAATAAAATATCTAATTGCTTCCATTGTGATGCATGATTTTTGCATCCGAATATATTAAAAATTAAGGATACGGTTGATGTCTTATTTTTCTACTAATAAAAAATTTAGTACACCACACAGATTTTACTGTTGTAGTTGATGTAGAAGCTCATGGATATTACCTGAATTCAAATAAAAATAACTTAAAAGTGAAGCCGGATTATTAGGGAATAAATTTCAATGCTCAAGTCA
>JAWDEX010000002.1:2139693-2152972 GCA_035221805.1 Trichilia hirta | reverse complement strand
ACTCACCTGCCACTCATAAAAAAAGTGACTCTGTCATCAGCATCCCACTCAGCAAGACGAAGAGGTTGTACTCTAGTCGTAAACTTGAATCCCGGTTTCTCCTTCATCAATACAACCCCTGCGGGAACAGATGTGCTCAAAGGGGAAATAATCTTGCACATACCTGTAATTTTAGGTATAGATCCAAGAAAACAAAATAAAAAGTCATTCAAATTTGCATTCACATGAAGAGATAGATAACTGGAAAATTATTCCAAAGTTTGAAATCAAATCTATTGAATGAGATGAATTTTCCAAAAAAGAATACGTTATTTCCTCCATGAATTGTGTAAATAAGAAATCCTCGTGTTGATTGTGTAAATAAGAAATCCCAGTGTTGACATCCAACAGGCAATTTTACTTAGAGGACCAAGCAAAAGAAGGCTAGAAATAAAATGACAAAGAAGAAAGTTTTGAACCCACAAGTTCACAACACATCTACATCGATACCCATTTTTCTTTTCATTATGACTAGAACATAGTTCTATATTAAGAATATAGAGTTGGTTCGTCCATAAGAAGACAATTTGCTCTAATGACAGAACCAATTGTTATTGGAAATTTATTCTAGTTTAGTGCCAAGAGAGTAGCATATAATTGCTCATTGCCACTTGCTAAAACAGAAATCCATTCATTCCAATACTTGAGCAGAAATATAAACACAAAGCCCAACACTTTCTAATAGCTTTCATCAGGTATAGGGTACGGCAAGCGTTTAACCATTAAACTCTATCCAATATAGTTCACATTATCCATTACAGTAATTTTTTTATTGTTTTGATTTGTTAGCCAGTGAAATAGACGTCCCGATATGTATCCAGAGCAGAAACAATGGAACAGAGAGATTCTAATAGTCAACTGACATAATCAATAAATCTCTCGAGATGAATCCCAAAAAGAATATTTTTACTGTTGAATCATCAATGAAAACAAATTCCAAGTAAATTAAAACCATGCCAACATTGGTAGACCACGTGGTAATAGATTAACCGTCAAAAATAATGCTGACTGAGAAGCCTTATAAACCTTGACAACAAGTTGGAATTTCAAATTTGTCAGAAGTTGTTCCATAGTTCCAGATTCAATATTCCACAAAGAAAAAATTTCCCCTCTCTCTCTGGCTGTCACCAAAAGTAATTGTTGGCATCTTTTTTTTGGACACAACCCACAGTGCCTTTACACTTAACTAAAGGGTCAGATAAACGAAAAAGAGAACTAATACAGCATTACGTTCTACGCACAATGGAAATTTATGGATGCAAAATAAAACAGCACTCAAAGCACTCAGTTTTACTTTAAGAAGGTGAAGATGTTCTCAATTTGTGAAAATTCCAGTGGGTTGATATATAACATGAAACTTTTAGAATAAAGTAAGCAATATTACATGACAATGAAAATGTTATTCATATAAACAATAGAAAGGGGGTTACCATATCTTGAAGCTTCTGGAGCTATCTTTTGCAAATAAACTAAAGGATCTTCAAATTCCTCCTTTGTTGGGCAATACAAAGGACATTCAGGAATTTTGCCAGTCCATTCCAGATCATCTGTGTCAAACTTATCTACCTTGTGCTTTGAAAAGACATTCTTTCCGCTAGGTCCAGTACTTGACCGAGAAAATGAATCTGCATTACCATGTATTCTAATACCACATGGAGCCGAAGCTCTTAAAGCATCTCCTCCACTTCTAGACATAGTATTGGAAATACCTATAGTGTCAGTGACAGTTTCTGATTTCATTCGCAGAAGCCTTTTATGCTTCAGAAATCCTGATCCATTCCTAGCCTCTTTCGACAAACATACCTTCCCTTCCACCTGTCATAAGTTGGCACAACAATTATTTTAAATTAACCAATGTTTCAGAAGAATATAAGTAGATATGGCATGCACAAAATTCATGTCCAACATTCTCCCACAAACTATGAATACCAATAGCTTGAAAGCAAAACAAGGAAACAACAAATTACCAAACTACATACAAAGTCCATAAAGTGATTGATCTTTTTAGTTCTAACTACAATTAGAAGAACAATTTTTACAACATTTTCACCTGGAAACTTTCAACATAACATTTCTGCATCACATTCAATGTATAACAGCTATTAAGTCCACTCCATTTGCAATATGAAAAATCAAAGCATCTTTCAAAGAGCTTTAACACAGCCAACATTGCTGATTTTGCTGATTATCAATATCAAACAAAATTTTAAAAAAAAAATTAAAAATTGTGAACATCACTCGCAAATCCATATATAAGACTAATGAATTACGTCAGGTAGCAAAGAAACACCAGGAAATATTGGGAAAATCACTAATTCTGGAGCATGAAAAATGTTAACAATGGCATCCATATTTACCATTGCTTCAATAGAAACTGTAAGTCTGATCCAACAATTTTAAAATTGAGGAAAATAATGAAAATAACACTAAACGGTTTCAAGGTACTTAAACACATTTGTTTGCAATGCAATTCATAATATTCATAAGCCATTTCTGTTGACTATTTGATTATCCTAAACTAACAGAAGAAGATCCCAAATTGGTGCAAAGCAGAATCAACAGAGCAAACTAACACAATGATAATGACTTCCTTGGGGCTTTGCAAAAGAAAATTCACCCAACTAGGCTATGTAAGTAATACACACACGCGCACACAACCAAATTACCACGTTATGCTTTATCCAAAGCCTCGATCAAAGATAAATATTAAGCAAAATTAAAAAAATAAATAAATAATTTTCAGATATTTTTCCCACAGGGAGAGATTTTAAACAAAAAATATAAATATGTACAACTAATATTTTCCAAAGTCAACTTTAGAATACCATGTCAAATATCAATATTATTTATCGGCCCTATTGAAGTCAAAACTGAGTAACTGAAGCACTTGAAAGTTTTAGTCTAATACAATCCGTACTTCCTCCACAAATTTTCAACAGCAACAAAGTGTATATCGACTGAACTGGGGTATGAACGAGTCCCCCTGTCCAACAAAATAATAAATAAATAAATAATACTCATAGCCCTCAATCTAATCCAAATGGTCAAACGATCAAAAACAACAAGAAAATTTCAACAAATAAACGCAACTCTCATTGTCAGAAAAAAAAAATGAGAGAGAGAGGCATTGAATTTTCCCATCTACGCCTATGTTAAACAATCGCTCCACGCAAGCCCAGAACCGAACAAAAATCTAAATATTAAATTTCTTAATTTTGATTTAAGCAAATTAAATCAACAGATCAGAAACAATTCAACTGCACTGAAATGCATCCACAGTCTTGATTCATATAATGAATCTTCAGAAAAGAAAATCTAAAAATAAACAACTACAGCAATTCTAAAAAAATAAAAAATAGAAGAGCAGAGAGAAAAACAAAGGATACGACAAGAAGTCAAGAAACCGTGATAAAATCACAACAATGTATAAGATCTGAATAACAAAAAAGAAGACAACAAATTCATAGAATTTTCATCGAAAATTTCGGAAAAAAATTGATAACCAGAAAAATGAAAAAAGAAGGTTGCACGAACGAATGAACAACGTACCATTTCATTCCGCAGTACTTCACGATAAGCCTCCGTTCTATCTGTCAATTCACCGAACAGATAGAAAATAAAAACAACAAAAACCGAACGAAATCCACAAAGCAAAACCTAGATCACGATCTCAACCATTGAACGAAGAAAAACAAGCCTTCATCGCCAACCACATTCTCTCCAGAAACGAATAAACCCAGTCAGAATCGGAGATCCGATTCCGTCAACAAATAAGTCGCTCCAAATGATTAAAACAGGTTAAAATAATAAGAACAGGTGAATGAGCGGTTTCCAGCGATAAGAAGAAAGTCCTCACCGGAAAAATTAGTATGCCGGCTAAAAAGTATTTTCCGGCGACAAATTTGACGAGGGAGAAACTGTTGATGAGACAGAAAGACAGAGAAAGAGAAGGCTTAGAAAACCGAAAAAGAGATAAGAGAGGATAATTTATAGTTTTATAGGGATAAATAAATGGTATTATAACTTTTCAAGAGTTAATATTTTTATTTTTAAAATGATTAAAGTAAAAAATTAATCAAACAAAATTAATAGGTAAAAGTGCTGTGCGAAGGAAAGAAAGTGGTAGTTGTTAGGTGGTTCAACCAAACACCTTGCCGGACAAAACGCGTTTTTCTCCACCCCCGTTTCGCTTCTATTTGGACCTTTCCCGTTTTCAACAAGTTTACTATTTTACCCATACAAAACTCCTTCTATTATCAGAATAAACGTAATAGAATACAAAGTATTCTCAAATAGTTTTAATGGTATTATTGTCCGCTGGAAGAGACGGCGTTATCGAAGAGTTATGGTTCTGTTTCGGTCAGAGTAGCGAAAGTTGCAAGAAAGACGGAACTATCACGTGTGTAAATGCTCGCTGGATGAATGTGTCAAAGACTTCATCTGACCGTCTATCATTTTATAACGCTGTAATTTAAACGGTCAAAAAGTCGTCAACTCTGCAAACTCTAAATCGAAATTGTGTGCACCTTTTGCCCTCAATGTGTCGACTTGTACAGAATCAATTTCGCCTACCATCTAGTTAGTAAGTCTAATGTCATAAAGACAATTCTACCCACCGTTGGTTATAATTTAATGCTCCAACTACGAAGGTCATTTTAGGCTTCTTATTTGCATTTCTAACGAGAGTATTATCCGGGAAACGTTACCTGATGTGACACTCAAATGAACAAGAACTCGACATCTGGTCCACTCAGTGAATGAGGATGTACACGTGGCAGCAGATGAGGCGGCGGTTTAAGGAGTTTTGCGGACTATGGTGAGTGTTGCTACAATAGAAACAACTAGCGGTACAGTTGGCTTCACGTGCCCGTATGACCGGCACCAGGATTTTCGCTTTTCGAGAGAAATCGTTGTCCATTTTAACAAAATCCGTGATATCACAGTTGTATACGGTTGCCGGTAAACCTCTCAACTTAGACAAATAACATTGAAAAGTAACGTTTACGTCATCTCTCTAGGGTACGCGTCGGATGGTTATTGGTTGTTTTGTGTTTATCCTTTTACTTTGTTACGCGGAGGTTGGTCTAATAATTAGTTTTCTACATTCAGCGAAACGAAACTTTGGCGGCTCGACTTTCACAAGAGTCAACGTTTTACTCAATTCTCCAGCTTGGCTCAGGTCAGCTGCGCTGTTTACAGTTGAAGCGGGCTCCGTCTTCGCTTAACGAAAACAATATTTTAAAAAAAAGTATTAATATGGTGTCATTAAAAATATTAAGTTTTGTAAAACAAAAATATTGGAAATTCAACTTCTTAAATTCTATATTATTGCAACCAAAATTTGATTCCCGAAAGAAATTTATTCGATACTCATTTATTTTCTACAAAGAAAGCAAAGCATATTTCTTGTGAAACATGCGTTTGGGGTTGTTTTTGGGTTTTCCTTCGATCCTTTTCTTTCCTTTTGGCGGATAATGGTGAGGAAATTTGTTGCTGCACTAATCTCAGCACGAAATGACAAAGGATCACTTTTTTATTTTTCAAGTAAGGTAACTCGCCCTAATAAAGGACCCTTGATTCAGCTAGCAACTTAATGGATACCCTACCTTACCCTCCGTTGCTTGTAAGGACAACAAACTCCCAGTCGCGTGCTGACATCAGTCAAAATTTGGAGGTTGATTATGTAATTTCAACATATTCTCTCGAGTGAGAACGCTAGTTTCCTTTGGGTGGCGAACAGAGTACGAGATAAATCAGTTTCTGGAAAGTTCTGGAATTGACGAAAATGCCAGGATGAACAGTTGAAAGCCATTTAAATACCTTCGAACTTTTTGATAGGCTGTACGGTAGCGTTTTGAGTTTGGATCGGGACTACCTGTACTCGTCCTTTTCCCTTGGACCACAGAAACAACCTGCCTGACTCCATTCTTCACCTTTTGATCTTTCTGATCTGATGGAATGACGGGTTCTGATCTGATGGGGTCTGCATCAATCGGTTTTGGAAAAATACTCTCTCGCTAGCCGCAACTGATGGGAATTTATTTATTTATTTCGCGTGGGCTTTTTTAATTGCAAGTTGTTAATAAAAATTTAAAATTAATTAATTAATTAACTTAATACTATTAATTAATTAACAATCATTGCCGGGGGAATTGGTCGACCCATTCATCTTGGTATCATTAAAATCAAATGGTCACGTTGAGACAAGTGTTCTATACGTTTCAGATATAGCAATAGAACAATAATTATGGACAAAAAAAAAAATTTATTTAATTTATGTTAATCATTTTACAATCTGGGTTCCCTTTTTTTTTTCAAAGATAAAATTTGCGTTTGTTTAATTGTTAATAATAGAATTAGAAACAAACTACTGACATATTATTCTAGTGAATGATTTTTTTTATATGAGAAGGATACTGTTCTATGGTTTGATAGCAAAATAATATTAAATATTCTAAAATTTATTTTAAAATATATTATTAAAAATGATATAGTCTTCATTAGTTAAGCAATAGTTTTTTATAATTTTTAATATATATATTCAATTTTATCCCTACTCACCATCCCTACAAATAAAATTTAAAGTACTATTAATTCATTTGAAATATATATATATTTTCAATTTTATCCCCACTCACCATCCCTACAAATAAAATTTAAAGTACTATTAATTCATTTGAAATGTAT
This sequence comes from Trichilia hirta, assembly GCA_035221805.1. Classification (NCBI taxonomy): domain Eukaryota; kingdom Viridiplantae; phylum Streptophyta; class Magnoliopsida; order Sapindales; family Meliaceae; genus Trichilia; species Trichilia hirta. Next base: position 2,146,246 of record JAWDEX010000002.1, on the reverse strand, counting down.
CATTTACTATATATTCTAACTATTAATAATATCAGAGATGTAAACTTTGTCTATAAAATGACATGATAATATTATTATTACATAATTTATTCTTTTTATTTTCATGAGTAACTTAAAAATATAATTAATATTGGACCACGACTTTGACTTTTTTTAACAAAATTATTTGAGAGTGACCGTGTGCAGGGTCAAATGATAATAATCATGGTAAGCACTAATTTTTTGAATATTTCTAAAAAATATATATATATCTGTTCTTGAAATTAAAATACGAAGAATTGTTCAGGTTGAATCTTGTACGATAAAGACCTGATAGAGCAATAACACAACTCTGTCGGATCAATTTACATAATTAAATTTGCATCCTAAAAATGTTTTCTAGTTTTCTTATTACGGTGAGAGTGATTGTTCAACGGTGCACTCATCATTTATATCAATCTACCAAAATTACCTACGACAACAAAAAGTTAGAGAAGCTAAAATGGGTTAACGACAATCTAACTACTAAAAATGTCGTGTAAATTTTCGAAAGCATCAATGCCTTGAGATGGAAAATTATTAAAAATAAATCAATAAATAAATTAAGTATGACTTTTACTTTTTATTGAAACTCTTTAAGTCCAAATGTTCTTTAAAAAGCAAATATTTCACATTAAAAGGGTTTACCAACATATAACTAAAATAAATAACTGGATAATGTATTAAAATAATGATGACGTGGATACTAAAATTCTATTTTTGACAATTAATATTAATTTATATATATTAATATATAAATTAGCAAGTGGGGTAGATGGCATTTGGGTTGACCAAATTTCAAAGTTGGTAAACTGTACAACCGGCAATCATCATACAAGGAAAAATAAGAGGATGAAATAAATATATATATTTTTGAAAAAAAATTACTTTTTTAAATATAATTATTTTAATAATTAAATGTATCGAATTATGTTTATATTTATTTAAATTTATGGATTAAATTAACAAATTGGGGTTTTGTATATATTTTTAAAAATAATAAAATAAATATATATATATATATATATATATATATAACAATATTTTAGGAATGTATATATAATTGTTCGAAAAAATAATTAGAAGTCATGTACATTGATTTTTGCATAGCACGTCTATTGCATTTTACATAGGTTAACAACCGATGTGACATGATGACGTTCGTCAGAAATAGATATGGGCAGGGCTAAGCTGCATTCAGCAATTGCACTTACAACGATTATAACTCTTCAATTATAAATTTTTTTTAATGTAATTTTTATATATTTAGTATACATTTTTTGTTATATTTTTAGAAATTAAGGATAAATTTGAAAATTATAAAAGAATATTTAAAAATAATATAACAAAAAAATAAAAATAAAAATAAAAAACATAAAAATGTAGCCAATAGTATTTCTGATTTGTATTTAAATTCAATTTTAAAAAATGGTAAAGGGCATGTATATTTTAATTTCTCTAATTTTAAAAATATTTACTGAAACACTTACTTATTAAAATTTTTTTATTAATTTAAATAATTTATTTATATCAATTATTTTAATACTCTCTTTTTTTAAAATATCATAATATTTTATTAAATATAATTATTCTAAAAGTATATATCAATTTAATTTTTTATTTTTATTTAAATTTAAATATTAAACTAATAAATTATAATTTATATAAATATTTTTAAAATTATCAAAATTATAATATATATTTAACTAAATTTTTTAAGGGCACATATGCGTTTTCGTCCTATGAAAAATAAATCTAAAAAATATATCAACTGTTTGTAATGAAAAGTAAATTTCTTATGTGTCAGACGGTAAATGGATGATATGTATACCTCAAGGAATATTCCCTTTGAAAGAATTTAGTTGTACAAATACATAGTACAATCACGCTTTCACATAAATACACTATTCAATCATGCTACCTTATCTTACCCACTATTCCATATCCACATTAAATAATAAAAGAAAAAGAATAAAGAAATAATATTATGTGAAAAAAAGAACTACTGACCAACACCACCTACAACAACGACGATTATTATGCACTAATTTTAATTTTGGAATCTATTTGATGACGTGGAAGTCAAATGAAGGTATGTTTAAACAAAACTATAACAACTTTATTTAATTTATTTCAAAAAGTTTAGATGAGATTAACCTATTATGTCAATTTAATAATTTTTTACAAATATATATTTATTTAAAGTATATTAATGATGATTAATTATAATGATAACAGAACAATATAACATATTACGTGTTATTTAAACAATTTTATTAAATCCATCTTGCCAAGGCTTTTATTAGATTATAATAAGTATTACAAGCTATAGTAAATATTAAAATTTATATACATACATTTTAAAAATATATATTTATTAATTAATTAATATTATTTAAATTAAATATTAAAAATTGTGTTGAGATTAATTAATTAATATATTTTATTTAAAATTAGTACATATAATTCTGTCAAATAATTATTTTTCTTTTAATAAAAAATAAATTTGTTGACTTTAGAGGGTTAATAGTAAGAGAGTACAATTGCCTTTTATGAACACAAAATTCTTAGCAACCAAGTATTATATAAGGTAACAAAATTTTGAGACTTTTCATTGAACGCCGCTATCTTTTTCGCCTTTTTCAATTTGTTTACACACACAACAAAGTAAGCACACAAACGAAAAAAAAAAATAATTATTATGTCTTCATAACTAAGGTACATATGAGCCAACAGGATTCTGAATCCCATTTTCTTCGTTTCATTGTCTAAAAAAAGAAAAACAAAAAGTCATATACAACGTATCTTATTCATAAATAATTAAATTATCGTTCTCTAATTCGAACATTTAAATATTTCAAAATATAAATTCAAGAAAAATAAAGTAATTTTTTATAAAAAATATTCATTAAAAAAATAACATAATTTTCTGTCAAAAAATATTATCTATCTCTTTTACTCTAATAAATTTTTTGTTATATTTCTTAATTTATATGTTATAAATTTTGTTACATATAATAAATTAGAACTATAATTCAAAAATTCTTATACTATACATTATTTGCATTATAACCCTACCGTCATAAAAATTGGAAGAGAACTTGGAATCGATACATTCCATGCACAGGACAAGTATAAAAGTCAGAGGTAATTTTGTAACGTTTAAATTTTAGAGAGTCAAAAAAGACAAAAAGCTAATACATGTTGCATTGAAAGTTCAAATCCATGACCAAAATGCTTTGAATTCAAACAACGATTCTTCAATATTCTTTATGATCCCTCAATCGCAATCGAAGTCTCAATCTCTCTTACCAAGAAGATGACTATTCGTTACTGAATTCTTCTTGGTTTAAATTATGCAATCAATTATTGAAGCAATAATGCATTTTATATATTAAATAAAAGAAAAATTATCACAACATCAAAATATATATATATATATATATATATATATATATATATAATTATGAAGTATTTTACAGTAAATAATTTTTAAGTTATTCAAAGGAAGTTCTTAAAATTATAAAATAAAAAAGATTATTTGGTTGTTTCGGTCTTTTGAATTATTAATTTCTTTTATTATAAGCAGATGATTTTAAAAATTAACAATAAAATAATTTTGATGTTAACAGAAAAAAGTTAAGGTTTAACTCAAAATTATGGGTGAATTGTAAAGAGTAATATTATTTTATAGATTTATTAATTAATTAAATTAATATTATTTTTTGATCTTAAATTAAATTATCCTAAATAATAAATTACATCACCGATATTTTTATAATAATTTTTTTTATACTAGAACACGTGTTTCTAAACTATCTTTTACCATATCAATAAAACCAACACTTTCATATTGAGTACTGAATTGTTTTTATTTCATACATAAAAAAAAAAAAAATTAATAAATTAATATAATTAAATTGTTGGGTTGACTTATTACATTCTATAATAAGAAGTCAAATTAATCAAACAATTTTTTTAAATAATTATGAAATTTGTTTTTTTTGAATACAAAGAAGCTCTCGTACTCTGCTATCATTGCAGCGTCCAGTCATATACGGGACCAAGCATCTATTTTTTAGGGTATGTATCTGTAGATCACACAGCACCTATCATAAGTCAATTAAAAGGCATGTACAGAGATCACTCTGTAATGATATTAAGTACGAGATAAAATTCTGATTGTACTAAACTTTTACAAAAAATACACTTTTAAAAATTCGAATACCAAATAGACGTACACAAAATTAACTGTTACATCGTGACGGAACCACTAGGTTACATCCTTTGAGTTCAATTGTGCAAATTTATCTACGAGTAGTTGATAAACGATCCCACATTTGCAAAAACAAAACCATTTTGATCTTGAAACCTTTTCAATCATTAATTTTAAGAAGAGAATTGTTGAAAATTGATGACAAATTAGTTTTAACAATAAAAAAATATTGAGGTTTACTCAAAAAATTATACGTGAATAAAAGGAGTAATATTATTTTATAACCATAAGTTAAATTGTCCTAAATTATAAATTACACCGTATATATTTTTATGAGAATTTTTTTATTAAAAATATGTGCATCGAAGGTATTTTTTGGGTACAAATAAATTCATCTTTTCTATTTTAACACACTCAAACTTTTTTTCACCCGTACACAAATATATATTAAATAAATTAATATAATTAAGTAAAGTAAGAAGTCAAACTAATCAAACCATTTCTTCGAAAACAAATATGCAAATTTATTGATAAATAAATAGTCAAAAACTTAATAAATAAGCTCAAATTTGACAATTCTTGTATTTGTAACTTACAATATTCAAATTAATAAGCCAATTTTTTCTCTTCATCGTATAAATAAAAAAATGCCTACCAAACCCAAAATGAGAAAACAAGATTGAATTTGGCTTTTAAGGTCACTAAATATCCCACGTTGCACTAAAAAAAAAGGCAAAAAAGCAAACGCCTACTTTTATTTCTTTTTGGTTTTTGTTTACGCTGCAATTGAAAAAAAGGCAAAAATGCAAATGCCTACTTTTATTTCTTTTTGGGTTTTGTTTGGACATTCAAATGATACCAAAATAAATTAAATTTGCAATAAAGCAAACGCCTACTTTTGTTTCTTTTTGGGTTTTGTTTGGACATTCAAATGATACCAAAATAAATTAAATTGGGTATGTGAAAAGTCATCATGTTTTCACACTTCAATAAAATAAAAATAAAAATGCAACAAAAATTGGTACACAAATTCATTTGTAAAATAGGATAGCAATAATATATATATATATATATATATATATATTAATTTTACATGTAACACGAAGATTCTCATTTTGTCGCTTTGTCAGTTGTACCCACAAACTAACCTACTTCCCACCTTCATATTATTTTATAATCATACTTATGTGGATTCCATCCCATGCGACGTGACTACCAAAGCTTCTTCTTCTTCTTCTTCTTCTTGTTCCTTTTTTTTTTCTTTTTTATATGTAAAATAATATAAAAGGTATAATTCTATTAATAAATTAACCTTATAATTAATGTGATATAATTATATTATTATTCTAAAAAATATAATTAAAAAAAATATTCAATAATATTAATTTTTAATAAATTTTAGTTAATTATGGTATGAAATGAATAATTAATTAGTTTGATTGTGAAGTGGATATGAATTGGGAATTGGGTACCTAATTGTCCAAATCCAATTCAAATATTTTTTTTTCCTAAAAAATTATAAATGTTGATGATATCTGTCTATTTGAAATTGATTTTTGTCAAAAGATTCTTGATTTCATATTCGACTAATCAAAAATTGTAATTCGGTATGATCGTCTCAGTCTTTCGGCACTCATCTTAATCTTTGAGTTGATCCTTTTCGATTACTGAGGCGACCCTTGCACCTCTTCCAAAAACGAGAATTGAGAATAGAACCAACTACTACGCTGTTCAAATAACTGTTCAAGCATCTCGTCATAATAGGTAACGCTGTGCACGGTAAGTTAAAGGTACTCATTGCTAGGCTAGACCTAACGTAAAAAAGTGGTGAAACGATTAATTCAACCACTATACTTACTCTTATCTAATCAAACTCCCGTTCTCCGATGCTCACACGTGCAGGAGCTCTATAAAAGGTAAAAGCCATCCATGTAGCCGGATTCAAATTTTTTCTTCTTCAAATGGACATTATTCCTCTTTCCACTTTGGAACTTTTAGAGAGGACTTCCTCTGAGTAGTTAAGAGAACTATTGCCTTCATGAACTTTTTTTGAGCCCAGCCCTCCGGATCGGTAAAACACTCAAACACTCGTAGTTCCTCACTTTTTATTTGGCATTGCACTATTTTACTGACTTGAGTGTCGGAGTTTATTCGTCGATAAGCTGACTTTATTCTTATCTCATTTTTCTGTGATTTCAGGTAATCCCCAAGATGTTTTTACATCGATCATAACAGTAAATCTATGTGGTATACTAAATCTTCCGACTTTGAAAACTTTAGGCATCAAAAGTTGGCGTCGTCTGCGAGAAATAAGTAAAA
>JAWDEX010000002.1:2066468-2084943 GCA_035221805.1 Trichilia hirta | reverse complement strand
TTGAGCTAACAAAAATTTCCTAAAGCATACTTTTCTTTCAGACCTTAATTCCTTATAGCCAGTATATTTATGGTGAACTAGCAGCTGAAGTGGTCTAAGAAGGATTACAATTGTGTATGAAATTAACCTTAGGAGAAGAAAAGTGTTGCCCTATTATTTGATCGATTAAATATGTGTGATGTGTTGATGTCATCATTACTTACAAACAAAGATAATAATTAATTGTTCATGGCATAATTTACTACTTTAATTACTTTGGCTATAACTTATCAAAATATTATCTTCAGAGTTGGACCTAACAAACATTTGTCGATCCCATTTGTTCTTAACTTTAGAGCTTAATGCGAGAGCCTTTCTTTTCACAAAGAAATCTTATTTTAATAATTCAAGTTGACTAAACAACTAATCAAGATTAACTACCTTAGTTTTTAGGCTATCAACAAAATTTTTTATTAAAATTTTTAGAATAAGGTGTAACTATCCTTATTCTTATCTACGTATGCAAAAAATAATTTAAAATTTTCAAAATTTTCATTAATTAAATGGTCAATGAGTGTTTTATTCTACCACTTAACAAATATAGCTTGAAGAATTCTGATTGGCTCTAATATCAATTGTGAACCAAGTAGCAAGAATAATAGGAAGATAATATTAAATTAATAAAATAATAAAATGATTTCTAGGAGAGAATTAAAAAAAAAAAACAATGTGCCTTTATAAATTACTATGATGAAGTTAACAAGGATTCTAGTCTCTTCCTATTAATTAACATCAATTGCAATGGTTGATATAAGAAAAAGATACAACATTAATTGCAATGGTTGATATACGAAAAAGATACAACATTTGACCTGTTATTGTAGAGGAGTTTTCTAAAACCAAACAAGGGTTCACTTAGTAAGTTGACACTTGTGTTGTCCTAGAGGACATCACCCAAGAGGGGGTGAATTGATTGTTTTAAAAATTTGAATACTATTTTTTTAAAAAAACTTTTAACTAGTGAAGTGCAACGTCTAAAGACTAGTGATGATATAATAAATGAAGAATAATCAAGAAAGAAAAAAGAAGGACTTAAGAATTTATAGTGACTCGATAATGTGCATACTTTCACTCTCTTGATGATCCTACATTGAAATTCTGTTGACTCTTGTTTGCATGAATCAGTGTAACCCAAATTTACAACTCTTTCTTTAATGATGAAAAGCACCCTTACAAACTTCTTCTTATTAGGTGAAGAAAAATCTCTCAATAATCTTTTTCTTTATGGGTGAAGAAAAATCTTACAACTATCTCTTTTTTTTTTTGTGAAGGAAAATCTTACGAGGTATATAACAACACTATTAAAGTCTATGAAAAGATTAGATATTCAATACAACTCAAAATAACAACACTACTAAAGTTTATGAAAATACTAGATATTCAATACAATTCAAAATTTTGATAGTATTCTCTCTCAAAAATTTATGAATTGCACTAGAAAGAATATTCCTTGAAAGAATGTTCAGGAATTGTGTATTTCCTGCTTAAATTAAAGAATAATTAAAATCTTCTTCTTATTTATTCCTCTTTCTCTGTTCTCTTTTTTCATAAGAAATTTAGAACTTTTAAATGTCCTCTTTTTCTTCTTTAACAGCTCTCTGAAACTGTATTTAATACTACAGTTATGATTGTTTGAGTTAATTTTCTAGAATATATCGATACCTTTAGGCAATGTATCGATACTTTAATGCTTTGAATTTTAAGGTATCAATTCTTGAAGATGGTGTATCGATCCTTTTGTTATACTGAACCTTCTGCATAATTCTGAAAAATTTCTTCTGAATAATATATCGATACATTTGACAAGTGTATCGATAAATACTTTTCTTCCTGAAGCCTTGTATCGATATAAGTCACATTTTGTATTGATTTTATATTACGATGCATACTTTGTGATTTAGTTCTTAAGAATGTATCGATATATTTATATAAAGTATCAATACTTTTCCCCTTCAATCTTCATCATATCGATCTGTCTTAAGTCCTGTATCGATCTTTGCTACTTCTCAGAGACTTCTGACTTTCTTTAAAAAATTTGCTCGATAAAATATATCAATACTTTAATTTGAAGTATTAATACTTTTGCTTTGTGCTTCACTTCATATCAATCTTATGTGCTTTTGACTTTAACCCTTGACTTCTGATTTTCTAGACTTGTTACTATATATCGATCTATTTGTTGTGAAGTATTGATACTTATCAAAAGGCCGATGTGTTTGCGCTTGAGTATCGATCCTTAGCCTTCCTGGATTTGGTCTTTGATAAAATATATCTATACATTACTGCTTCTTCAACTAAGTATCGATTTCTTTAACCTTTTGTAACAATCCTTTGGTCTTCTTCATGATCTTTTTAACAGATTGTATCGATACTTTGCCTAAATGTATCAATACTTCTTTGTAAATTCAACCAGGCATCGATCTTGGTATCTTGCAAAGACTACCTTTCTCAACCTGAGAAATTAGCAAGCGCATTTATATCATCAATATCATCAAAAACTAGTTTTATCCACATTTTGAATATGTTCGGGTCATTATAAAAAACTTGTCGTGAACAACTTGGACATTATATTTGTGCTTTTCCTGCACCATACAAACCAAGATCATAAGATAAGGACATCCTTGTTTTGGTATTTGTACACCATACCCTAATAATTTGATTAGATAAATATGTTAGCTAGTCAACCATAATGAGTTTCAGAGACTTTGACTCTATGTCTGAGAACATAAATTTGTTCAAACGTCACCAAGAAAGGACACAACCTTCGCAATAGAAGACATACACTAGTATAGAATGTGAAAATACTTGACTCGATAGTTATCTTCTATTGGATAAAAATTGTTCCTAATCCTCAATAAATTTGCATTGCTTCATATGCTTACACATAAATTAAGGCTTCATTTGGCACTAAGGTGCTTTTGCTGTGCTTTGAAAGCAAAGCTAAGAAAATGTTTGATAAAACATTAATTTTTAGTGGGACTAACATATTTTTACATTAATATTTGATATCTAGAACTTTTATCCCACAGTAGGTGTGGCTTAAAAGTAACCACAACACACAATGCCTAAGTGATTTACTGACAAATTAAGCAGCCTAGCTATATACATATACATAGATAGAGAGAGCGTTTGTTATACCTAGTAATTGCTTGACCTTTATGCATTCACTGAGTTATTCAGTAACTAATAACAGACTCTACAACTTGGTATTCAGGAAACTAATGGTATATAAATAAGATAGGTTGCCTTAAGGGAATTTGAACTCCTGTCCTCCTCTTGGTTGTAGCCAAGTCTTTTGCCACTCAACCAAACCCTAAGGGTTTCTATTCCTCTATGTTATCACATCACAGAATGAAAATGGCGAAATTACTATTACGTGCCTAGGGGATAATATTCTAAGTCCGAAAAGATATGAGCAATCTCTCGTACACCATATGATGTTAAGTCCATGTCAAAATTCAAGTATAGACAGAAAAAGGCACAAACAGAGAAAGGAGAAATATTACTGGGATCTCAGAGTTTCAGACTCTTTGGATAGCATTCAATTACATCAGCATCCAGAAATTTGATATCTAGAGGAGCTGAAATTATTCACGTCAGTTTACCTCAATGCTATAGTAGTGTCTTAGTGAACAATAAAGCAGCTGATGTGCTAATCTAAATCTCCCCCATGCATATAATAGAAATAAAATAAAGTACAATACATGCTTCTATTATTTTTTATGTGCTGCTATAAAAATCAATTGAAACCCTCCCAAACCCTCAAGTAAGCGAGATTCAAAATCCAACCCCCAAATACCAACCCAAAAGTTATTACTGCTTGGAACCAACTAGCTAGTAGTTCCCACATACTTGAAATGAAGTTCAATACTTTGACACGGCTTGCACCCAAGCAAAGGCCAAATAGAAACTCACAATCTCCTCAGCTCCACGACCCAAAAAGCAGAGCCATTGAGTCCCGCCCAAATGATATTTGATTTCATAATATAAAAACTGAAAATTCAAATGATATCATTATTTCCAGCCTAGTTGTACATTTACTCTCAAAAGAACCTTGATTATTCTTTATGAGAAATTTCGTAGGAAACTACTTCGGTTAGAACACTTCTGTCAAATTAAGAATAGCAGTTTAAGCATAAACAGTGAAGTATTGATCTCCTCTCAATGTCCAAAACTCCAGAATATTTACTGCAAGTCTGATTCTGTCACAAATTTACATAGCATTCAAAAGTAGATAAACATATAAATGACACTTATGCAAGGATGATAGACCATCGACCGTCCAATAAGTAACTTAATAGTAGTTTTAAAATTCGTCCCAAATGCTACTTAAACCAAAAACACAAACTTACTCATCTCAACCCGTCTTTTGATATTATCCAAGAACTACGAGACTTACAAATACCCCAAAACTCGAACTTTTTCCATCTAAATACCAATTATAGACAATTTTGAGTTCAACCGATGACTAGACACGCAGACAATTGTAACCCAATTATAACATAGCTACTAATAACTCCATGATTAACCAAAACAATTGATCAATTGATCAAAATCAAATTTGAACAAAACGAATGAAAACTAATCAATCCAAGAGAAAACACAGCAGAAACAAGCAACCTATATAAAAAAGAAAAGGAAAATAGAGAGGAATTCGATACCTGTAAACAAACTGACAAATCTTTGGGTATTTGGGGCTGACGATACGACGCTGAATCTTCAAAGCTAATCTGTAAGTCCGTTTCAGCCCCAAGAAATACGCTGTCCCCAATGTGATCTCCCAAAACACCATTTCCTCTCTAGAACTCTTTCTGTGCGCATGGTTTATGAGAATTTATGTTTCGGCAGAATATTTTGTTTATTTATTTATGTTTCTTTTTTCCGAAGTAAGAAATCTGTGAATTAGACCCAGCTAATTCTCCGAACACACCTGAAATTTCGATCTCGTTTAACTCCGGTTTTCCGTTTTCTGTGGCACCATAAGAGTATACAGCTACTTCAACTTCTCCCAGGCCGAAACGAATCAAAGCCATTGGGTTGTGCTACCTTCTGATCCGCACGATTGTTCTAAATACAGTATTGCAATTACTAAATACACCCACCTCAATACCTAGAAACTTCTAATGTTTCCGAACCTAATTTTTTTTATCTTATAAATTTAGGACACAAAATCCCGTAAATTTTCAAAATTACAAATTAAATTTTCGATAATTGTTTATACTAAGATATTTTTTCACCACATTGTGCAATTGTTACATGATATCTTTGATTAACAGGGTAATGTTGAGTAAGAAGATCCCCTTTCTTCTATCTATGGCTATCTTTGCAGTATATAAAATTCAGACTTCTTATCTCGTTTCTTTCTTCTCCTTCATGCTATAATGCAAACTACAGCTTGAAATGGAAGCTGACGTTCAATTCCTTGGATGCGCAGCCGAGCATGTAAGGCACGAGCTAGAACTGTTTTTAGCTGCATTAATGGATTTAGTAACCAAAGTGATTGTCGACTAACTTGGGAAGCCATTGCTCAGTTACCATCTGCCTTCCCCAATGGCACATTGCTGGTGGGGAATCTGCATTAACAAGGTGGTTAACGGGACACCATGTGAAAAAGGGATTGTTATCAGCATATTCTTTAGTTATATATGTAAAATGCACTTCAACTTCAGAGCAATACAAGATAATCGATATATAGTTAGCATCTCCAGGATTCAGAATTAGGATTCGAGTGATACAGAATGTCTCTTAAAATATTCTTTCTAGGATTGACTGCGCTATTCTTGAATTTCTTGTGGAAGTTCAAAGCGCCTAAGCCCACTGTCCATGCCAAATTCTGAATCATTTCTGCTTGGTTGGACATTGATAAAATCTTTAAAAATCAAAGTGTCTCTCGCAAGCAATAAAGCTAGACAAAAAGTGTGAGAAAATGAAGGAATGTCAGTAGATGCAGAATTAAGTAAATCATAATCCAATTACAAGCAGTGGTTATGGGTTTTGGTGGGTAAGTTTCTTCGGGGTTTTAATAAGAAAAGCGGTAATTTTCTTAACCCTAAAATCTCTCTCTTCCTGCATTCTTATTTTATTCTTATTCTAATAGTTCTATTTTTCATCTACTAGTTTCTCTAATAAGAAAAAAGAGGTAATTTTCTAAACCCTAGGATCTTTCAAAATTAAGTAAATTGCAATGCACTAATTGTACGACGATAAAATGTAATGTCACAGAACTCTTCAGCCCATGTTTGGTCAATTTTAATCTTGTACTCATAAGCGTAGGAGTTGAGTTGCAGTTTATCAGCTTATTCGTGCGTTTTAAAAGATCTACAGCATACTTTGTCTAAGATAAATACAACATATTTGAGTCCCTGTAGACGTCCAGACTCAAGAAATAATTTAGTGCTCGTAACTCTGTAAAAGAAAAGAACTTCTTCAGCATCTGAAACATATCTTGAATCAACCGTACATTATTTCCCGTAAAAATGACGTCATCTATGTAAATCAGAAGTATAATAGCATCACCATTATGCTTCTTAATAAATAGTTTGAGTTTTTAAATTGTCAATTAGACAAAGCTGCTTTCAATTTATCAAACCGGGCACGTGGAGCCTTCTTCAAACCATGCAAAGCCTTCTGCAATTTGCAGACAGAGGATGGTTTTTCTTTGTCAATAAATCACTCGGGTTGTTGCACGAAAACTTCTTCTTTATGATCACTGTTTGGGAAAGCTTTGCTTACATTAAACTGTCTTAACTCGCAATTGTCCAACACTTCTAAACTCAACACTGTTCTAACAATAGTAGACTTTGCCACAGGACTAAACTTTTCAAAAACATCTAATCCTGGAGTCCATTGAAAATCCTTTCTACCAATCACGCTTTATAACATGCTACTTGCCATCGGGATTGTACTTATATTCTAAACATCCACTTGTTTTCAACTACCTTCATGCCACTTGTATAAGGAATAACAGACCACATTTGATTTTGCTTCAAAGCCTTGAACTCAGCATCCATAGCTTCGTTCCACCGTGGATGAATCAAGGCTGATCCAACATCACTAGGTTTAACATCCCGCATACGCTTAGTAACAGAAGATGTTGCAACAAAAAGTTTTGGTTTAAAGATAACAGATATTGACAAAGTCACCATTGTATGTTGCGAGTTTTCTGGTGTAGTAAGCAAAGATTCTATGCAAGTCATGTTCAGTAAGGACTCCACACATTTTGTATTTGGGAAGGTTGGGAAGGTCTGTACAAGCAATGATTGGTGAATTTACCGGATGATCAGGAACTAAAATTTCACAATTATTGTTAGATTCAGGCATGGCAGTTGCAGTAATAGGAATATTACCATTTTCAGGATTCCTATGAATGTCTTTTTATAAGCACTTGTCCTGTCATGGATATTTGAACCTGAAGGAATTTGACAAAGAGATAAACTACATACTAAAATAGGACTCTTGGAATATTTAATCTTGCGGTAGAACAAAAATTAGACTCAGAGGAATTAAAATTCTTTTTCATTAAAAACAATATGTCTAACAATAAATTGGTAAACGATCAAAAAGATTTTTTGTGATATTGGGTACACGTAAAATTTTCTTTGAGTGCACATTCTGTTATAGATTGGTAAAGCAGAATGACCAACATGGTCAATAGACAAACCTTGTCCATTATCTATGGTGACCTTTTCAACTCCAAAGGACTGCCCTTGAACATTGAGAGTGGACAGGTCATTTGTAACACAACTAGTAGCAACACTATCAAAATACTAAGTAGGATCATTTATATTTTTAGTGTTACAACTAAAGCTGAATTTTGCTGATGCGGTTGAGTTACTGGAGTTGCTGTATTCAATTATTCAAGACGACTCCCTTGATTTAACAGCAAGGAGTACACTTCTTGCAGAGAAAATGCCTCCGCTCTAGCTATAATATTAACAACTGGATCATATTCAGATCCCAAACCGGCCAATAGATATTGACCCTGTCCTCCAAGCTCCATAGGCAGGTATTGGGTGATGAATTCTCAAATTCTCAGCAAGAGCTCCGCCTGGGTTTGGGTGATGAAATAGTTCTGGACAGGTATTGGTTCTAGTAATAAATCCGGTAGAATTTGTGATTTTCAAACATGATAATGGCTTCTGTCTAATTTTACAGAAACAGGGAAGTTAAAGTTGGACACTGAAGGCTCAAGACTAAATGCATCTATAAGTGTTGTATCGCTATGAGAGCGGGCCAGTTGTGCTCTACACCAAGATAGAAACTGGAATTTCGGAGACGTTGATAATGATTGACTAACAGTTCGTAACGGTTACGAATATTTAAACTGAATCATTACATTTTAAATCTGTTTGATAGAATTAAAAAAATAAAAAATAAAAATTTTCAGAGACGACTAGTGAATTATGTCATTTTTATTATTTAAGTACTAATTTCCTTTCTTTAAATGTTACATTTTATATTTTTTAAATATTTTAAGTGAATTATTATTTTCCTCTTTTAAAGTTTGAGGTTTTATTTTTTAAATAATATTTTATTAAAATTTATCACTTATTTTTTAAAATTAATAATTATAAAAAATTATTTAATTACTCTTAAAATTTATTATTATTATTCTCAAATTTTATTTATTAATTACTGATAATTTTTAATAATAATAAATATTTTTTAAAATTTATTAAAGAAACTCGATAGAATATAAATTTTGGAGGAGGTAAATCCAAAATTTTTAAAATTCATTGCTTAAATAACAAATTTTAAATTTTAAAGGAAGTAAGTGATAATTTTTTATTTTATTAAAAAAATTAAAATCTAAGAAAACCACCTGCATTAAGAATCCGAAGTCTGGAGCCCAACTAAACAGACTGCAGCTGTTAAACCAACCCCTCTCTCTCTCCTCGTTCTCTCTCTACCATGCAGAGACAGTCTCTCGGCTCACCGGTATCCAAGGGACTTCCAAGAGAAGACTCTGACTTAACTGAACTCCAACCATCTTCGTCTTCTTCAGTCGCGGACTGGTACGACGACGATAACAAAAAGGCTAAACCTCGCCGACACTCTCTGTCGCCGCCACCGTCGTCATTATCAGCTCATTCCCGGGCGGAAAAACTCATTCACCTCATTCCTATACTCACTCTCTTTTGCTTTCTCGTCCTCTATCTCTCCTCTGACTCTCCTTCGCAATCAGGTACGTAATACCGATCAACCAAACATTTACCTACTGTCCTCTTCTCTTTTCGTATTTGATCTTCACAGTCAATTTGTTTTTTGGTTTCGTCGTTACAGAGTTGGTTCAGTTTAGTGGATTCAAGCGGCCTGCAAACCACATAGGTGTAATGCAGCTTTATTAATTCATTTTTTTTCTTTTTAATTTCTGAAAGTGTTTTCTTTTCACCGTTCTAATCTTTTTCATTCGATATTTGTAGATTCCAGCTCTAACGAAGTCGAAGACGTCAGCCGATTTATCGAGCTGCGCAGAGGCGACTTTTTGGCGATTCGAAGCTTGAGGAACTTACAAGAAGTTGAAAAACAAGCTCCGAAATATCGGCCACACCGAAAAATCGCCGATTTCTAAGCAGCATTTACGGGTTTTCCACTTCTCTCCCTACTCGGCCGCTACGTCCTTCTTCCTCCGTCGTTCTCACTCTCTGAGTGCGCACGCGCGACTCGGCTCGTACGTGCGCTATCTTCTTCACATATTTTTTTCGCAAGTGTCATTGAATTTGCGTTTAAATTTGTTGTTTTTATGTAAAACGGTACACCGTCAATCTGTTTCTCTACAGCGTCTATTTGACGTATGTTTCTCAGTTTTAATTCAGAAAGATGCAAAAAAAATGTAGAAGATAACAGCACTCGGATCGATATTTTGTATATGCTAACGTGCACTGTTGTGGGGACGAAGCTTAAGTTAGTGAGAATGATTGGGCTACAGCTGGATTTTACGATCGTTACTGCAACTTCGGGTTCTCTGGTTGGGAAGCCAGCTGGAAAGCTCTCTTTGTGGTGTAATTATCTACTGCTACAGTGGGGCACTCACGGCTGCTTGCATTAGGGCCAAGTCCATCCTAGTCCATCCTGTGATTAATTCTTGTTGTCATATGCATGTTCTCTTTTTGTGATGCACGTGTGCCATGAACGAAGAAAGCAGCATTATTCTGTTTTTCGTTGAACTGGTAAATAAAACAGTATAAAAAACATTTCTTCCATTGTTATCTATGGTAGGAAATCTTCAACCATTTCAAATTGAGGCTAATTGAAATTTGACATATTCAATGGATATTGTTAGCGATTGTTTAAATTTTAGATATTAAATATTACATATCACTTTTTTTCCAAATTTTACAGTGTCAAATGTGTTTTTGAATAACACTTGTCAATTGACAATTGGATAATTTGGAATCACAAATTCACCATTCAATAGTGTAAAAGATCACCAGAATTTGGGTTGAATGCGATATTATTGACCTTTATATGATTCTTCATTTTTTGGTGGGGACTGCTTAGATGTAATTATTCCAACTTCGATTGTGCTTGCTTTTACTTTTTATGAGTTTCTTTCCAGGTTATTATCACTTTATGCTCCTTGAGGTTTGAAGATATTTTATTTATATAAAAAAATCTAAAAATAATACTTAGTACCTCTTTTTCTTAATATATATTTTATATTTACTTTTATATTTTTATTTATAATAATAAAATTTAATATAATTATTTATTAATTTTTATAATTAAATAATATATTTAGTTATTTTTATAAATACAAAAAATATATATTTAATAAATTTATATTAATTTTTTAAATCACGTATTTTAATTTTTTCTAATCCTATTTTGTTATTTGATTATATTATATATATTGGTGAACCAACTTTAAGAATGTAAGGAGGCCAATGTACAAATATTAAAAAATTTTACTTTTAAAAGATAAAAATAAAACAAAAATTTAAAAATTTTCTTAAATATGTAGAGGCAGGGCTGTGCAATGACTACTTCCCTAAATGAATAAGATAAAATTATTATTATTAAAAATAAAAATAATAACATCATAATTTTTTAATTACTAAATATTTAATTAATTTTTATTTAATATAATAATTAAATATAGATTTTGAATAAAATAAATATAATAATATAAAAGTAATTGTAAAAGATATTTTAAAAAATGAAGGGAAGTAAGAGTTAGTTTTAGATTCTCATCACCTAAGTCAACTTATTTAAACCTCAGGGGTAGTAAATGATAATAACCCATTGCTTTCCTTTGAATGCCTATTTCCGCGTGTCCAAATCTAAGCATGGGTTAAAGGCAACGCCATCGTACTACTGTACAAACAAAAAGTGTCGGCCGGTAACCAAGGAATGATATCATCACTCCCTTATTTTTTTTTACAGTGGGGGTAAAACTGTCAAACAAAAACGTGGATCTGACGATGATGATGACCACGATCACATGCTACTGTATAATGACGGGTGTCAAAACCATTATATATATGCGTCTGTATAACGTAGAGGTTTGATTGATAGATTAGTCGAATTGATGGGTCCCACTTTGCTCTGGACCCACGAGTATTATTATAATACTGGTATTGGAGGTGGTCCCCACGGCCATGACAAAAAGAAAAGAAAAGTTTGCTATTTAAAGTGGATCCGTGATGATGGTAACGGACGAGTGCATCTACGGTATTTTATTGTGATCCTTCGTTGACTATGTAACGTATAAAAAATAATCATAAGCGACATAATTGGATACTAATTTAATTTATGATACTGATAAACCGTATGAGATACTACACACAATATTTTCTCTATCAAGAATTTACTTGTTTAATAAGGATAATACAAAATTTAGTATAATTTACTTTAAATAATTGAGTATATAAATTATTAATAATAATTATTTGTCATCATCATTCCAACCAACTAAACCAAAGCTGTCCTCTCCTTTAACAAAACTACCTTCCTTTTTCGTAAATAATTAAATAATTAATTATAAGATAGAATCGGATATTATGAATACGATGATGCGGAATGAATTCGATAATTAATATTTAATAATATTATTTTTAATCAAATTACTAAAAAATTTCCTTATGAAGTTATGTGTGTGGTGGAATTTGATGGGTTTGGTATCATAGTAATCGCATTTATATTGAAAATAATAAATAATTTGTATTCATGTTAATTATTTTTTAAACGAATTATATTTATATTTAATTTTATTCACTTGTCAATTCGCTTGAGATACAATTAATCAAATGACGCACAAAACTTCCCTATTAAGATTACAAATGTTGAGATTTAAAGTCTTAGCCTTTTAAGAGCAATATAAATGACAGATCGTCATATTCAAAGTTCAGGGATATGAATTTGGCATCACAAGCCAAAGCTTCGACTTTTCTCGCCACCTACTTTAGTTAAACACATTATCTGAATTAGATGCTTTGTACTGAAAGAGCCAACAAGGGCATCAAATTTCAAAACTACTTTTGAAAAATTAAAAATAAATAAATAAAAAAACTTTAAAGCTTTTCTACTAACGTATTTAGTTACCGGCTCTTCTTGGATTGTCTTGTTAGGGTTGGTTTACGTTAGTTTTAAAGTAATTGCGGTTCTACCATGTAAAGCCTAAAGGTCAAATAGGTTCGGATGGTTCAATTATGTGATTTCTAATATTCTAAGATAGCTATTTAGATTGCCGTCAAAATAATTCAAAATAATTTTAATTAGTGAAAAGTTATTTTAATTATTTACTTTTATTAAAATCAACCAATTGAACGTTTGAGAAACAATTTTATTATAAATAAAATTTCAAATATATTTCCGTATAAATAACAAAAACCCAAAATTAACCTTAAACAAATTAAGAAATTCTACTCTAACAATAAAGTTAAGACTAATAAGAAGAATAAGAAAAAAGAGCATAGAAAAAATAATTAAATTGAAAAAAAAAAAACATTAACAAAGGGCTAACTAAACAAAAACCAGTGAGGCCGACATTAAAGCACTATGCCAAAAGAAACAACAAATTAAATGCCAGCATCTGTCTTCTATGATCTATAATCTTTCTTCAACCACACATAAAAATTAAAAAAAAAATAAAGAAATAGTACACCATAGTATATGAAAACATCCACACTAACCATAACCACACTTGTACAATGATCTTCACTTCCTCAAAGATGGAATTGGACGATAATCTGCTTCTAAATAATATCCAACATGCCAAACAAGCCCGCCTTATTTCATAATCAAAGGACATGTAGTACTGCTTGCTTGGGCAACAAATAAGAACTTGAATAAAGGGAAGGCCATAATTTTGAGCAAAGCCGTTAAATACATCAAAATGTTTTTAGGTAATAATAACAATGAAGGAATAACCTATTAACTGGTAAAAGAGGAAAAAATATTAATAGGCGTGGGTTCCTTCTGTATTACAGCCTGATATCCAGGTATATAGTTCCAACCCTTGAGAATTACAGTACAACACAACCATAACAAGTATAATGCAAAACTAATCGAATTTCCCATCTAGGCTGTTACATTATCATACATGTTCAATGATCTATTCTCTAATGACAAATACGAAGTCTAAACTGAATGTTAAAATCATAATGGTTAGTAAAATCAATTGCCAACAACCAGGGTGCAGGAACTTTATAACCAATTTAATGTTACAGGGAATGTTAAGCTTACATTTGACACCATGGCTGAACATAAATTCGTTGATTACAATAAGACACCAGTTGATCAATCTCCACTTGAGCAGCCCTTACAACCGCGATGAACACACTCTATGACCTTCTCCTCCCTCAGGTTCTTTGGTACTTGGCAAACGCATGTGGTTTGGAAGTTGTGATCACGGGACTGCATGCACCTCAAGCAACACAGACGTTCATAACCTGGCTGCAATTTAAACAGAAAATATGTGGATAAATACAATACGATTAGATTATATTTAAGGTAAAGCAAGGGGGTAAATATCTTGAAGAGGAAGGAATTTGAGCTTTTCGCAGCATTTCTAGAATAATTCTCTTGACATTTATAATAACGTAAATATGGAAAGGGATCTTAATAATCTAACCTAAAATTTTATCCCTAACTGAATCTAGCTAACATTTCACACTAATTGCAGAGCTTCAACTTCAAAACTTTACAAAGCAATTCTGTTCCAAGTTATGGATAGGACCATTACGCAGACCCATACATAAAGAAACACAACAAATACTTCATATATAGTATGAATTTAGATAAAGACAGGGGACAAACATTCTTCCATTTTGCAATAAGATTGCGGTCCCCATAACCTTGATCCAAACAGAACTCATATAGCTCCTTAGATATTTCTTTCCTTCAGTGGTACAGTTCAAAAATATAGCGGCTCTTCTGATGAGCTATTTTGAAAATAGACCACAGTGTCTCACATTTCCTCTTGCCATCACGTGGATCATTCTCAGCTGTCCAGAAAATAGGCATAAAAGTTAGTTTCAAAAGTTCAGAAAACAAATTGTATTAAACAAAGTTATTTAATGTGAAGATCACAACATTCTCTCATTTTTGCCCACAATTCACAAAGAGTAGGCTCAATCACTTCCCATTCCTCAGGATACTTGACTCGGTTTGTCTTTACCTTTGGCATTCTTCTATCTGCAACTAGCAGCAAACCACAAACTAAAAAATTAATGCCAGTACCGAGCCTTTCTCCTTGTAAATCTTTAATACCATTCGGTAGATTGTACAAAGAAAACAAAGCAAGGCATAAATCTATAAGGGAATAAGAAGAATTAACCATTTTTTTTAAAAGGCATACTTATTTAATAACTTGGACATAATACCACAAAACTAATTCATATAAAGCAGCATTTGTTACACTTAATTTTAAAGTAACAAGCATTTTGTAGTTGCACTGAACAACATTTAAAATCACAACAAAAGTTTTGATTACACTAAATCCTTATGACATTATACATCATATTCATTTTCCCATTGATTCCTTCCAACAAAACAAACCTAGGAATGCTGGTTCGGCTTGGTCAGGCAAATTACTGGAATCAAATCAAAGTAAACATCAAAAATTCACAATCATAACCATTACATTACAATCTACAGAGATGCTCATGGCAAAAACGTCATCTGCTCAAAAGAGATCATCGGATCGCTTCTTCATCATGTTCAACCAAGTTCAACTAACATATAGTAAAATTCATTTACCTAAGTATGCTACTGTATCGGTAAGACATAAGAATTAAAAATATCAAAAATTAATATTCTTTCACATTATTATCGCATCCAACGACATTATAATAATTTTTAACTAATATTTTTTCCACTTTAATCAATTAACCTAATAACAAAAAAACGTAAAATCATGCAATGTAATAAAAACTTAAATCAAAACATTAAATAATGAAAGTGGCAAAAGGAACAAAAAGAACTACCAATTTAAGATTTTCGGAAATTGGAGTTTGCTTCGTAAGTAACCGAAGGCGAGAACAGACGAATATCTGTAGAGCGAAAGTCACTGGTGAAGGCTAATGGCAGACGCCTTGGTGAAATGCCGAAACGACGCGGCGGAAGCGCCGGGTGGTCGGTTTTGTTTTCCGACCGTAGAAGGAAATCGATTCTGGGGTTCCTTTCCTCTTATTTTCTTCATTTTTAATTTTCTAATAATAAAAAGTAGGGGTAATTTTTTTTTTTCTTTTCAAAACTAGGATAATAATAAAAAAATTTTGTTGGGGAACTTGAATCTTCTGGAGGCTGGCGACAATACGAGAATCATTTGAACAGGAACGGGGCCTGTGAGTGCGACAGTCAGGACTTTTTATGATTGGGGCAAAACTAAGTTGCAGTTCTGCATGATAGCCTGATAATATGATTATCCAAGTTGCTATTGGCTGCCACTTGTAAGAGACATATTATTGAAATTTATTATTATTTGTTAATAATAATAATAATAATAGAAGAGTTATTCAATTTCATTACATTATTATTAGAAAAAATATTTATTACTATAATTATTATATTATTAATTAATAAATAAATTTAATTGATTCAATTGCTTACCCCCCAAATACAAATAGCAATGTATTTTTATTATAGATAATAATTAATTTTATATTCAAATTATTCTTCTTGTAATTTGAATGTTATATGGGATGACCATGAAAACTATAAAATAATACTTTCAAAGTATTTGTGCTCGTGAATTTAATTTATTTTAATTTTATAATATTATTAGAAAATGAGCTAGTCACAGTTAGGTGTTATTTTTACTAAATATTTTGAAATAATAAATGAGAAGTGTGAATTAATTAAATTTAATAGGAAGTTCTTAAATGTACTAATACTTAATGAAGGAAATTGTATAAAAAAATTAATGAAATATGTTTGTTATTTAATAGGTAATTTCTTTGATATTATATATATATATATATATATAAGCTATTTATTCTCATCATTTAAAAAGAAATAAGTCATAATTCTAAACAATTTCATTTTATGAACTGCTTTAATGATATAATATTATATTGTATAAGAATTACTTGTTTTCAAAAAATTATAATTTTAATCTAAAATTTATAAAATAGTTATAATAATTTATATTTTTATTTACAATCAACGGTTCTAAAATTTGGCGATGTCGGCATCTTTGATTTGATTCAAGATCAAATTAAAGCTCATTTTACCTAATTAATGAAATAACATAAATATCTATTAAAAATAAAGAATTTAGGATAATGCCTTGTCTGTAACCCTGTATCTGATTTACAAGTACCTAACTGAAATGATACATTAATTTCGGACACAGAAATGGAATTAAGAATTAATAGAAGGTGGTTTAAGTTAATTAGTAATAAACTAACGGCTCTTTGGGGCGGCTAACAAATGGCTTTGCTTCTATTAAACGTCAGTGCTACCTAATTTCCAACAATTCTTGCAACTAACAACCCTACTTTACTTGACTAATGAAACACAAACCAACATCCAATCTTAAATCATTAATCTTATCGATCAATCCAAAGTGATTTTCTTCTTCTTCTTCTTGTGTTTTTAATGTTCGTCATGTGGTGTTACACTTAGAAGCCTTGAAATCAAGTGTTAGTCAAAGATTAATCTCACCATTTGAGCATCTGATCTTGTTAACAATATAATCTAATGGTGATTTAAAAATATATAATCATCAAGTGGAAGAATAACGAAACTAATACAACTTATTTATTAAACCAAGGTCATGGATCACAAATTCAATACAACGAACTATATATATTGCTTACAGATATATGGTGTAAACGAATTTTTATGGAGTATACATATATATGTAGCTGAATCATTGTTATAACGAGCTCAGTCAATGAGCAAAGTAAATGAAAGAACCCTCTAAAATCAAAAAAGAAGAAAAAAATGGCTGATGGGTCGTCTGTTTTTTGCTGTATCTAGTTGCTTATACAATGAAAAGGTTAATTAGAAAGTAGTCAATGGTGGTACTGGCGATGATGACGACCACGTTGAACTGCATGCAAAGGAAAAGAGAAACGGCCAATTATTGATATATTTAAAGAATTTAATAATAAATCATGTCTCAAATTTTCGTGTATGTTTTCGTTTTGAATGAGAAGGGCTTACTCCAGAATTTCTTTCCAGTAGGAATCGCTGGTTTCATCACCATTCATGAATTTCTCCGGGTCTTCAAAAGTTGTAGATATTGGATCAGAACTGGTTGACAAATGATGAATTTCACTGCTTTCCTTTTCCATTTTGCAGAGAGTTGAAGTCTCATCAGAAGAGGCAGAAATCAATGGAGGAAGCTCGTTTTCTTGTTGAATGTACAGACCCTCCATGTCCAACCCACCCTCGAACCATGACCAAGAATTCGTCTGACCCTGAGGTTCACCAGAAGTAGCTCGAATGGTTGAACCAGGGTTCACAGTTGCATGAGCCTCAAGTCCATTTGGCTCAAATGGGTTAGGTTTTTGGAACCCTAAGAGACCAGAATTATTATTCTCAAAGCTTTGAAATGAGTTTGTAGTACTGTTCATGAGCTGCATTATATTTTGCAACAACTGGATTTTGGCTAATTGGGTTACATCTGTTTGCAATTTAAGAGCATTAATATGATCCCAAGGACTAGTACTACTACTTTTACTCATCAAATTTATAAATGGGGAAGAGAAAATCATCTGAGAAAGAATCGAAAGATGATTGAGATCAGTTCTTGGTTTGTGTGTAACAGGATCAATACCCATTTGAAGAAGCTTCTTCCTTATATGGGTATTCCAGAAGTTCTTGATTTCATTATCAGTTCTTCCTGGAAGATGGCTAGCTATCCTCGACCACCTGAAAATTAACAAAATGAAACAAATATACAAGTAAACAAGCACCATTAAAGTTTCTTATAATTAAGTTCATATATATATATATATATATATAAGGACATGGGGATTTGAAG
>JAWDEX010000002.1:2055372-2066368 GCA_035221805.1 Trichilia hirta | reverse complement strand
CAATTAGTCGCTAATTAACTAAAAGCATTAAACACAAAATGGAACAACCAATTAAACTAGTTATCAACAAATCAAATAGAGCAAAATAATTTAAAATTCATTAATAGGCTCCATTGAAGTCCTAGAACAACCACTTAATTCATGAATAAAATTAAAATTAAACAATTTAATCATCATAAAAAATACAAAATTAAAAGGATAAAGAAAATAAGAAAGAAAGATCCTTGAAATTGTCCCTGGCCTTCAAATTTTTTCTCCAAATTTCTCCTCCTCCTTTTACTTTCTAAGATGAAATTTCCTTTTAAGCTTACTCAAAACAAAATTCTAAAATTAAAAATTAAAATACTAAAAATTAAATCCTAAACTTAAAAATAAATATATTTATATCTAGATATATATTTTAATTATGAGAGGAGTCACAAAACAACCGCCACCCCCTCAAATAAGATGCCTCCTTTTGTTTTTATAATGGATTGGGAACTAGTAATCACACCCCTAATTTTATTATCATATATAAGCCCTTTTACAATATATTAAATATAGCACTGACCTCTAGTTTCTCTTCATTTCGACGTTGGCCTTTTTCAATTTCCCATATTAACTAAACCCTTCTCACAGATATTAGCACAAATAAGAATGAAATAATTAATGTAAAAGAAATAATTTAATTAAAAAATAAAGACTAAATTAAACAAAACAAACTAAACTAATTAAATTAAATTAAATCGACTAATCTAAATTAAAGTTAATTAAATAAAATACAATAAATTAATTAAATTAAATTAATTTAAAACAACCAATAATAAGCTAAAAGTCTCAAGAACATAACACAATTAAATGTTGAAAAATAGTAAAATAATTCTATTTTATAGAATTATTATGCTACAAAACTATGACAGATATCAACTAACACGTTAAATTTTTGTAGTTTAATATGATATTTTCCACAATTTAAGCTTATAATATTATATTTTAATGCATGTTATATCACATGTATTAAATCCTTTTAACTTTTTTTTATTTATTTTAAATTTTAAAGATACAAATATTATTGCATGTGTTTATGATGGCTTAGTTAGGACCATTAAATTTTTGTAATTCATTATAATATTTATTATAGTTTAGGATTATAATATTATATTTTAATACATAATATATCACGTTGTTATTTTTAAGATAATCAGATGAAAATATTCCTTTACCATTTCGTTTGATATTGAATTTGATGAAATTAAAATAAATTCTAATTTTTTGCCTAAAAATTTCATTTTAGCTTTAATAAATGACAAAAGGGTGAAAGTAAATGACTGCAATGGACAATGCAAATAAAACAAACAGTCCAAAGGAATTATGCCACTATTGCATATTTTTATTGATTAGAAAACAGAGCAAGGAAAGATAAGCTGAACTCTTTAAATTTTATTAAAGAAACAGTCCAAAGGAATTATTTAATTATTCTTAAAATTTATTAATTATTATCTTTAAATTTTATTTATTAATTATTGAACTCTTTATGATAAATAAATAATTTTTTATAATTTTATCGTAAAATTTGACAAACTGTCAATTTCAGGGAAATAATTAATAAATTTTGAAAATATAATATCTAAGTGTAAATTTCAAACCTTAGGTTAGATAAGTGAAAATTTTCTTTTATTTATTATAAAATTAAAATGATTAAATCTGAAGGAAAAAAGAAAAAAAAGAAAAAGAAAAAGAAAAAAACACTCGCATCAAGAATACAAAGGCCAAAGCACGACAAAACTGCAGCTGCTACACCAACCCCTCTCTCCTTTCACTCTATCTACCATGCAGAGACAGTCTCTCGGCTCACCGGTGTCCAAGGGACTTCCACGAGAAGACTCCCGTTCAACGGAACTCCAACCGTCGTTGTCTTCTTCAATCGCCGACTACGACTCCGACGACAACAAAACGGCGAAGCCTCGCCAACTCTCACTATCGCCGCCACCGTCATTGTTGGCTAGTTCACGGCCAGAAAAACTCGTTCACCTCATTCCAATCCTCACTCTATTTTGCTTTCTTATCCTCTATTTCTCCTCTCACTCTCCTTCGCAATCAGGTACGTAGCATCGATCAGCCAAATATTTGCAGCTTATTACACTTCTTGTTTTCTTCGCTTTTCGTATTTGATCTTCAGCTTCGGTTTTTTGGTTTCGTTGTTGCAGATTTGGCTCAGTTTAATGGATTCAAGCGGCCTTCAAACCACATAGGTATAATGCATCTTTATTAATTCACCCTCTTTCTAAATTTTGAAAGTGTTTTCGTTTCGATGTTTTGATCTCTTTCATTTCGATTTTTATAGATTCTAGAACTACCAAAATCGAAGACGTCGGCCGATTTATTGAGCTGCGTAGAGGCGACTTTTTGGCAATTCGAAGCCTGAGGAACATACAAGAAATTGAAGAAAACGCTCCGAAATCTCGTCCACACCGAAAAATCGCTGATTTCTAAGCCGCATTTCACGGTTTTCCACTTCTCAACTTCCTGCGCCGCGCTCACTCTGAGTTCGCATTTTCGACTCTGCTCGCACTTGCATTACCATCTTCACATATTTTTTCGCACGTGTCATTAAATTTTCATGTAAATTTGTTGTTTTTATGTAAAACGGTACACCAGCAATTTCTCTACGGTATATATGGGACGCATGCTTATCAGTTTTAGTTGAGAAAGACGATAAAAAAAATGAAGAAGATAACAACAGTACTCGTATCGACGTTCTGCATATGCTAACATGCACTGTTGTGGGGAAGGGGCTTACATTAGTGAGAGTGATTGGGATACAGCTGGATTTTATGACCGTTACTGCAAACTTTGGGGTCCATGGTTGGGAAGCCAGCTGGAAAGCTGGCCGTCTGGTGTTATTATCAGATGCTACGGTATGCATTTTCAGTTGCCTGCATTAAAGCCCAGTCAACCCTGTGATTAATGTCGTTGTCAAATGAAATTCTTTTGCGATGCCTTGTCTGCGTAAGGTGATGACACGTGTCCTAGCAAGGTAAAGCAGCATTATTCCGTTTGAAGAGGAAAATAAAACAGTAAATAAAACATTTCTTCCGTCGTTATCGATGGGAAGAAATTTTCAACCATTTCAAATTGAGGGCTAAATAATTGTTATTATATGATATGACGTGCTCAATGGATTTAGTTACGGAATCTAGATAGATTAAGGTTTGGATAATATAATATATCAATATAGAACTGTGTGAATTTTATTAAAAATTGATATTATTAAATATTAAAATTATAATTATTATAAAATAAAAGTTTTAAATATTAATATAAAATATATAAATTAAATTAAAAATTAATTTTAAATTTTATTTGTTAATTATAAGGCATTTATTTACAAATATCATTTTTTAATTTGTCCAAAATTTTGCTTGTCAAATGTGTTTCAAATAACACTTATCAATTAACAATTGGATAATTTGGGATCGCCAATTCACCATTAACAGTATAAAAGATGATAATAATTTGGATTGAATTTGATATTATTGACCTTTATATGATTCTTCACTTTTTTGTTTTTTTGGTAGGGTTTCGTTATATGTAATTATTGGAAACATAGATTGTGCTTGCTTTTGGCTTTTTATCAATTGCTTTTGTATTATTATCAGTTACCTCCTTTAAAATTTGGTGAAATTTTATTTAAATACTTTAGAATCAAAAATTAATATTTATCTCTACTCTTTTTAAATTTTTTTTATATTTTATATATAATAATAAAATTTTACACAATTAATTATTAATTTTTATTATTAAATATTTATTAAAAATTATTATAATTAGAAAAGTAAAATAAATATATTATAATTTAATTTTAATTTTTATTTAATTTTATTATTAATTATATTTAATTATAAAAAAAAATGAAATTGAATTAGCAAAAGTGGTTAAAGACTATTTTCTTGAGTTATCATGATAAGAATGATGGCGAAGTCTAAATTGTTTTAATTATTAAATATTTAGTTTATATAAAAAGAATATTAAGTATTTAGTTATTTTTTAATAATAATAATAATAATAATAATAATAATAATAATAATTAATCAATTTATTTATTAAATTTTATTATTATATATAAAAATGTAAAGATAATTATAAAGGATATTTGACAAAGAAAAAGAATAGTTTTAGATTCTCGTCACTCAAGTAAAATTCCATTAAACCTCATGGAGCTAAGCGATAATAATCCATTGCTTTCCTTCCAATACTTCAATCCTCGTTTCCAAATCTGAATGTGGTTTCTAGGCAACGCCATCGCACTGCTGCACAGACAAGCAGTGCGGGTCGGTCATCACGGGAATCAAATCGTCTCTCTCTCATTCTTTTGACTTGTTTTACGGTGGCGTTATACTGTCAAACAACGTCGTGGCTCATATGATGGCGATGATATGATATGATCACATGCTACCTATAATGACAGGTGTCAAGGTAAACCACCTGTATGACTGTGTCGTTATTACGTGGAGGTTTGATTGATTGATTGTCAACTGGTGGGTCCCACTTATCTATTGCTCGGGCCCACAAGTATTATTATAATATGGGAATTGGAGTTTGTTCCAACGGTCACAACAAAATGAAGAAAAGTTCACTATTTAAAGTGGATCCGTGATGATCGTATTGTAATGTGATCCTCCGTTTATTCTCCCACGAAAATAAACCTGACCTGTATAAGACCTGAGAAGACGGATCAATCAATTGACGCCACTTGACTATTCATAATGGTAATTTGACTGTCAGCCTTATATTATATAAATCATAAATTGCCCAATTGATAGTATTAGCTCTAGAATTTATTTAAATTATGGTATATTAATTTCTACAAATTTTTTGTCATTCTCCGTGATTTTATTAAATTTACTTCATATTTTCTAACAAAAGTTTTAAGGTTTTAAAATTATGATAATTTTATAATTTTATTAAAATATTTTATTATCTTTTACATGTTTTCACCGTCCAAAAATATAATGATAATTATTTGATTTATTAATAAGAGTATAATAATAATTTTAGTGAGATTTTAAAAAGATTTGTTATAACTTTTTAAATTTTACAAGAATTTTAGTTGCTAAAAATAAAATAAAAGAATGATCGTCATTTTATAAAATTATAAGAATATTTGTCATTTTTTTTTATATCAAATAACTACAAATTTTGACATTAATTACTTCAAAAATTAATATTATTAAAATAATGTTTGTACATTTTAAAAATAGATTGCGGTGATTATTATGTCTTAAAGTGGATGTAAATATGTGTTTTTATCAAAATTTTGATATTAAATACTTTAAAAATTATTGTTAAAACAATGCTAACAGTTTTTAGAACGAGATAAAATTTTTTTAATTATAATATCAAATTAAAAATGTTTGCATATCATTTATAGCTCATGAGTACTGATTTATACTCTTACTCTTACCTTTATCTTATTGTAAATATTATTTACATCATATATTAATAAAAAAAAAATAGCTATAAGCGATAAACTTGTATATTAATTTGATTTATGATACTATTAAACGGTGTGAGTTTTACATACAATAGTCTCTCTATCAAGAATTTTCTTGGTTAGAAAGGATAATACAAAATTTAATATAATTTACTTTAAATAATTGAGTACGTAAATTATTGATAATAATTTGGTATCATCGTCCCAATCAACCAAACTAAAGCCAACTTCTACTTCTTCTTCTTCTTTTTTTTTAACCTACGTTTTAAATAATTAATAATAGGATAAGATTGAATATTATGAATACGATGATGTGGAATTGATTTGATAATTAATAATTTTTTAATTAAATTACAAAAAGGTCCCTTACGTCTGTGGTTGAATGTGGTTGGTTCGGCTGTCACGGGCAGTGGTGGAGCTTCACTAAAACGACATCATCTCGTGAATATTTTCTTATCTTGAGTTGCTTGTTTGGTAGTGCTTTAAAATTTATTTTTATTTTTATTTATTTTATTTTAAATAATAATACAAGCATGATAGGTATAAGTTGATTCCTTTTAATATATTTCATTTATTATTTTGTTATGAAGATGTTGTTTATAAACTAAAAAGGAAAAAATGAATATATATATATATATATATATATTCATTTTAAAATTATAGTCGATGGCGACAACAATTACCAACATTAAGCTTCATAAAGTGATGTTTAAAGCCTATCTAACGTTGCAGAGAGATTTAAGTTATATTTGATGTCAAGCATCAATTAGCAACTATCAAACAGGCTGAACATTGCATTAAGAGTCCATTTGATGCTGCACAAATTGTGTAATACTTTAAATTAAAATTAAAAAAAAGTGTTTGATAATAAAATAAAAAAATTTGAAAAGGAAAAATAGGCCATAATAGTACCTAAAATACACATAAATTATTAATTTCACAAGTCTACAAAACATATTTTATTATTACATTTAAAAGAAGTTTAGCAAAATTTGCTTAATGTGAAGAACATTCCCTCATCTTTGCTTGTAATTCACAAAGCTTAGGTTAAAATGTTACATGTTACACAACTAACTTGAGTTAGGTTATAAGTTTTATGCTTTTCTAAATGAGAAAATGCATTTTCAATTGTAAAGATCAAAAACAAACTCATAATGAATTTTGTGCCCAACACTGTTACACTCAATCAATTTCCATCCCTCTACATAATTGATTCGTTTTGTCTTTACCTCTAACATTCTTCTATCAACCACCAGGGCCACAAAGTAGACAGCCCACCAAAGAACACAAAAATTAATACAAATGTCAAGCTTATAGAATGAAAACAAAGCTAGTGTTGACGAAGTAATAGGAAGAATTACTACAATATTAAAAATAAATATATTTGTCAATTTAGCTTCAACATAATATCAATTAGTCTGGATATAAATATTATAATAATAAAAATAAAATTATAAACCTCCCCCTCGTATTTGACTTAATTTTCTAACTCATCCCTATTATTTTAAAAATTTCCGTTACTTCTATCTGTTAATTGAGTAACGAAAAAAGAAAGTTTTTAAAGGCATAATAGTCATTGACTATTGACTATTATTTAATTAATTTTTTTTTGTCACATTTTAATAATTAGATATAATATTTATTTAAAACTTTAATTACTTAACTATTAATCAAAAATAGAATAAATATCTTCATTTACAATTTTGTAAAATTTACCATTTGCTAGATTTTTTAAATTAAACTCTTTAATTCAAATTTAATTATTTGACTTTAAAATCATATTTTTAGATCCTTTAATAATTTATATTATTAATATTTCACGAAACTTACATTAAATTATATAAAAAAATATTTATACATAACAACTCTTTAATACTTTAAAGTATTATTCCAGATATTATCACTCTAGAGGAGGATGAATTAAATATAATGATAATTTTGTGTTCTTCTAAAAGTATTAACTTAAAATGATTAGAAAGCGATAAGAACTAGAAGAAGATAAGAATAATAGAGAACACGCACTATTTTATAATAGTTCAGTAATGTGCTTATATTCACTCTTCTCAGTCAATCTTCTTGTATTGAGAAATACACTATATTCTCTTAGTTGCTACGGGTCAAGAGTAACTAAAATACAATTCTTCCTTTATGATAAGTGAAGAGTAACCTTTACAGTTCTTTCTTTCGGGGTGAAGAGTAACCGAACAACTTCTTAATTTAATCGGGTGAAGAATAACTCAAATATAAAAAAAATGTATATTTGAGATAGTTTGTAAACTCTCATAAGAGAAAATATTTAGAATAACTCAGAATTTTCTTTTTTTTCTCTTTAGAAGTTGTATAGTAAGATTGCAAAGAATTTTTTAGAATTTTTCACTTTTTTTAATTTCTTCACCTCTATTATTCTTCTTGTTCATGCTCTATATTTGTCATTAGAGAATATTTTTGAATTTATTGCTTTGAAAATTGTGTCTCTAATGGCTTTAAAATTTTTTATTAATGCTTGCCATAAATGCTTTAACTAGCCGTTACAGTGACGAATCTTCTCTATGTATCAAAACATCGAGTCTGGGTTTTAATACTTTTTTCATTCCATAGCTTGAGTATCGAAACATATGTCCTTAGGTATCAAAACTTCTCCATGTACCTTTGATTTGAAAAGATTTCTTTTAAAGGTGTTGACACATTTATGTTTGGGTTTTGATACTTTCTGCTTTTACACTGTTGGTGTCGATACATATTAGCCATCAATCTCTACATTTTAAATGTAAAAAATAAAAAACAAAAAACAGAACAAATAAAAAAATTTAGACAATCCTCCTCCTCCTCCCTGTTTCTTACTAATTCGGGCGTCTGGTAAGACCATTGTACGTTAGTGAATCTTGACTTATGATTTTAAGAGGCCAATTATTGAAGGATTATCAAGCTACCATCATGTAAATATATTTTTTTCTTAAGAACATAACCATCTCATGTTTTGAACAACATACATATCAAAATATACATGAAATAAGCTTAGAGATTATTGATTTATCAATGCCTTATCTATAGATTTAATGAAAAAGAATCCAAAACTCTTGAATCCTCGACAATCTACACCACCCTAACTTGAGAAGAAATGGATGAACCAAAAGAGAGAGAGAGAGATGTCTTTTTCTTTTCAACTTTCATTCTTATCTTTTACAAAAAATGAAAAATAATTATGTATATATATTTTTTCTTGATTGTTATAATTAATTAATTTGATATTTATCCTATAAATATCAAACATTTAATAATTAGATATAATATTTATTTAAAACTTTAATTACTTAACTATTAATTAAAAATAGAATAAATATCTTCATTTGCAATTTTGTAAAATTTACCATTTGCTAGATTTTTTAAATTAAACTCTTTAATTCAAATTTAATTATTTGACTTTAAAATCATATTTTTAGATCCTTTAATAATTTATATTATCAATATTTCACGAAACTTACATTAAATTATATAAAAAAATATTTATACATAACAACTCTTTAATACTTTAAAGTGTTATTCCAGATATTATCACTCTAGAGGAGGATGAATTAGATATAATGATAATTTTGTGTTCTTCTAAAAGTATTAACTTAAAATGATTAGAAAGCGATAAGAACTAGGAGAAGATAAGAATAACAGAGAACATGCACTATTTTATAATAGTTCAGTAATGTGCCTATATTCACTCTTCTTAGTCAATCTTCTTGTATTGAGAAATACACTATATTCTCTTAGTTGCTATGGGTCAAGAGTGACTAAAATACAATTCTTCCTTTATGATAAGTGAAGAGTAACCTTTATAGTTCTTTCTTTCGGGGGTGAAGAGTAACCGAACAACTTCTTACTTTAATCGGGTGAAGAGTAACTCAAATATAAAAAAAAATGTATATTTGAGATAGTTTGTAAACTCTCATAAGAGTAAATATTCAGAATAACTCAGAATTTTCTTTTTTTTCTCTTTAGAAGTTGTATAGTAAGATTGCAAAGAATTTTTTAGAATTCTTCACTTTTTTTTTTTTTAATTTCTTCACCTCTATTATTCTTCTTATTCATGATCTATATTTGTCATCAGAGAATATTTTTGAATTTATTGCTTTGAAAATTGTGTCTCTAATGGCTTTAAAATTTTCTATTAATGCTTGCCATAAATACTTCAACTAGACATTACAATGACGAATCTTCTCTATGTATCAAAACATTGAGTCTAGGTTTTAATACTTTTTTCATTCCAGAGCTTGAGTATTGAAACATATGTCCTTAGGTATCAACACTTCTCCATGTACCTTTGATTTGAAAAGATTTCTTTTAAAGGTATTGACACATTTATGTTTGGGTTTCGATACTTTCTGCTTCTACACTGTTGGTGTCGATACATATTAGCCATCAATCTCTATATTTTGGTATGTATTTTATTGGGTATCAAAACTTCTGTATGTATTGCAACTTTAATTATTTCTACACTTTAGAGGTGTCATACTTATAAGTGATGTATCGAAACTTAGTGGGTTGCTTCATAGGTTTTAAACCTTTGGCTTTAAGATATCGAAACTTATATGACTCTAGCTCTTATTTCTAACTCATCTTTTTGATGTATTGAAACTTTTGATAAAGGTATTGATACTTTTAACCTTAATCTTCAAGGAGTCAAAACAATCCTTTTAAGGTGTCGAAACTTGTGAGCTTACTATTTTGCATCGAAACTTTTTCCTTTATAAGCGTCGATCCTTTTTTCTTATGCATCAAAACTTTACTCCAGGATGTCGATACATTTGTCTAATCTTCAGCAGGATATCAATATTTCCTATATAAGTGTTGAAACATTTCTTCTCCGAATTGATACGCATTGACTTCTGAACACAAATGTCGATACTTTTGCTTTCATGTATTGATACTTTCTTATTTAGGTGTAAGAACTCAAACTGAATCATTTTATTTCTCTATAATCACACTTCTCAAACAAATTATTAGTTTTTAATTTTATTTTAAACAACTTTAAAGTATCAAAGAACAATTATTAAGAATGAGATTTGTATATAATTTAAAACTTTAAAGTAATCATATAATTTTAAATTATTCTTAACTCAAGATCAATATTTATTAAATTTGCACATTCTCATGAATTATGGAGATATTAGATTAATATTGCAACATATTTATCTAAAGTTATCAAGCACAAGATTAAGTAAATAAAAGTATGTATTCACGATTTTTCTCATCATCAAAAACACATAAGTTATGAGTTAATAATCTCTCCCTTTTTTGATAATGATAAAACATATCTCTTTCTTTATGAAGATTTGATATACTTATACTCCCTCTGACTTTATGATTTCTCCTATTCTTTGTTATTCTCTCCCCCTTTTTTGTCATCAAGGAAAGAAGGGTAAAATAACAAAAACTCCCCCTTTTTAATATAAAACATGATAAGAGTAGGAAGTTACCTAAGAGAGTATAAAAGTACATAGAAAATCCTAATAGGAGTATAGTTTATAAGAGTAT
>JAWDEX010000002.1:2040818-2055272 GCA_035221805.1 Trichilia hirta | reverse complement strand
TTGTTTACTGTGAACAGGAGGAATATAATGATGGAGAGGATGTTGGAACACTGGATTGTGGGCAT
The DNA here is from genome assembly GCA_035221805.1 of Trichilia hirta. Taxonomy (NCBI): domain Eukaryota; kingdom Viridiplantae; phylum Streptophyta; class Magnoliopsida; order Sapindales; family Meliaceae; genus Trichilia; species Trichilia hirta. Next base: position 2,055,207 of record JAWDEX010000002.1, on the reverse strand, counting down.
GATTTTCACACCGATTGTATTAGAAAATGGCTAATGCACAAAAATTTGTGCCCCATTTGTAAAACGACAGCCCTGTCTACTTCATAGAGTACCATTGGTTTTCAGGCTGTTGTTTTCTCAGATCTGATGAAAAGGGTTGGTCGTGAATTTGTTAATTTTTTGTATTCGTTTGGATCCAATACTGGCTGGCGGTAATGCAGTGTAGCAACCTGCCAATACTATTCAATATTCATCCATTTTGAATCTAGTCCAGACCTTAAATCTTGGCCTCAGTTTTTTTTTTCACTTTTGGCTAAATTTTATTTACGCAATCAATTTATTGTGTGGAGGACACGTGTCTTGAAGTGGAGAGAACAAAGGTAGCATTTAGCTTCTCATTTTAACGAGCAATTGATTAATTTATGATGCCTATGAATCATTAATCCCCTCGAAAGTACAAATTGTTGATTCATTTTGGTTTGTTTTTCAAGTTGATCATTCTTTTAAATTTTGGTGTACAAGTTCAAACAAACTTTCCCCGATTTGTAGAGTTTGGTTAATCTTCCGTTTACATTGGGAGGAGCCCAGTCTGAACTACACCGGGGAAGAAGTCCGAAGTAATAAATGTCTTAAATTTTCAGAAAGTAGAGCAATGTTTGTTCTTAGGCTTAGACCTTGGGAGGGATCCTTAAATTATTACTCCATTGGACCTAAACATCTGTGTAATGTAAGGATTAAATCAACCATAAAATTTTATCCCACCGCAACATTTTCAAGTAATTGAAGACGGCAGAGGTTTTGTTTTGTGGTTTATTATTGATCCATTAGCCCTTAACAAGTGTCGCCCATCGTCGAGAAACGGCGGTGGGGGAAAACCGGGAGTTCACCATCATATTTCAACAGTTGCTTGAGTAAGTTGCATTTATTTGGTGCCTTAATTAATGCTACATTCAGAACAATCAGACTGTCAACTATTAAATGCTGTCTCTATAACTTTTCCCTTCAAACTTCAAGCTCAACTACAACCCCCCTAAACTTCAAAAATTACACTTTTCCCTCAATATTGGAAAACCGTTTACAAAAGTTCAGGGGAGGAAAAACAAACATTGTTATCTATTTTTTTTATTTATTTGTTTTTAAATATATCACGTAAAAGTAAATTTACAAAATTTTATAAAAATTCATGGAAATAAATTAATATAATAGAATCGTATTACTGTTGCACTCCTATATTTTTATGAAAGTAAAAATAAATTTATGAGAATAAAATATAAATAAATAATATGACAATAATATAACTATATTACATTAAAAATAATTAGAATTAAGAATTAAAAATAAAGTGTTCAAAAAAGACTATACATATTATATTAAATGCAATGATACTAAAAAATCATAATTGCGTAGTTGAATAACAATATCATGTATTTTAAATATTTTTTCAAAAAATATATGATCCATTCCTATTCATTATTGTAAACTTATTTATATATATAATTATTTAATTATTTATATATAGAATTTGAGTTTGAGTCTCAACCAAAGTTGAGTTAGTTCACCTTCCATAGCATGTCAGCGGATCTATTCAGCCCCGTTAATAAATCAAATCGAAGTATGTGCTTTAATTGTTAATGTTTCTTTGTTCCATAGGGGAACTATCTTGTCCTCTGTTTCAGTGCCCTTGTCATGATCCACTTGGGTGTACAATAGACGCTTTACCTGCTAACCCATAATCATCCATCTATGAGATATTGAGTAAATTCTTAAACTCATAAATTAGGCTTCATCCAGGTTTTGATTTGCATGTTTAGATTTAATGCTACTCCCAGTTCCAAAAATTTGAGGTGTATTTAGCTGGTGAACCAAAATACTATTACCCGTCAGAATATGGAAGTTTAATTAATTGTTTGGCACTGACTTCAGGACAGACGGTCACGAAAGCCCGGATTTGACATTGGAGATTTTGATCTATTCTGCCCTTACTAGACCTACTTTTTCCATTCAACATGTGCATCTTTTTTCCCGACTTCCCGAACCCTTGCTGAGTTTTGCGTTTCCATTGTGCTATAACCACATTCAGCATGGAACAAAATACTAGCTTTTGGTGTATTCTTTGGTCTTCAGTGCAATAGAATGCGTTTATTTTTCTACAACCATCTAGCTTTACTATGATGTGTGTGAAACATTCTTTGTTGAACAAGTTTCCAATGATATTACCTAAGCGGTGACCCATTGGAACAAGCAATTAAACCAGGCTTTATTTTGTTCTGCCTTCCCCGAAACTGCTCTATTATGTTTCCATAATTTTTTCTTCAACTAACTCGCTATCACAAAGGACAGAAAATAGCCCTGGCTGTCAAAAATTTTGTGTTTTGCTGCGCTTGGTCTACAGATGTTAACAATGAGAAATGGATTGAGCTAGCACCCAATGTGGTTGCCTGGAGTACTACCGGCTATGCAACTGCCGCGGACAGGAATGGTCTTTAAGGAGGGGAATGTATTGCTGAATACCAACAGAGGAACAGAATCATTTTCTGCTAATGAAGAAAGATAAGTGCAAACTGGTTTTAATCTTTCCAACCAATTTACCAGTTCAAACCAACCGATTGCCATACCTTCGGCAGAAGTTATTAGCACATCCGTGACTCCTTTTGGATTTGAACTCTTGATTCAATGATACTATGGACCCTTTAGTCTCTTCTCTTCTTCCAAGGTTACTCTGGTATAAGCAGCTAATAAATTCATCTCAATACTTGGATCTAACACTGGCCATATTCTTGCAATATGGAGCTCTGTGGTGAAGGTGCTCCTCAACTGCATTCAGACAAGAATTTAAATGCAGAGAACTCTTCATACGGCGTGTCTTAGCCAAGATCCTTGCTCCTTCAAGATGTAATGTATGACATCATAGCCTCCTTGTTAAAGAGTCGCTTTTGTCAAACAATATAGAAACCACAATGATCCTATGAAGAACTGACTGTTTACAGTTGAATCCGTTTACTTGTGTTACAAGTCACAGTAGGTTGAACTGTTGACACTTGTTTAACTTATATAAAAGTTTAATTAATAAGCTTCTGTAGTTTATCTTTTAGATAATAAAGATTTTATTTATGGTTTATTGATGATTATTGAAGGAAAAGGAGAAGAAAATTGCCTAATATCGGGCTGTTCTGATAAAGGGTTGCATTCCCTCACGCACGTTGATATCAAAGAGTAACGCTAAAAGTTGGTACAACGTTTGCTGATAATCTAACTGTGATCAGCATGCATCGCAAGTTTTTTCCGCAAATAAGGGTTGCTTGCTTCAAACTTGGTGTGTCGAATTGACACTAAGAGAGGCGAAAAAATCTGCAAGCCATGTGCTACGGATTTGGCGAAAGAGAATAATAATATCTGTTCTCATGAAGTACCAACCAAGTAATAAATATTTGAGTTAGAAATGGCAAATTATATGGGTATTGTCACTTAAAAATTTGACTTATTTGTGCACTGTACAACACATTCAAGACTAAAATCAATCTAATTAACTGACAACCTCGGTGACTATGAAGTATGTGCCTGATGTTTCAGTCAGTGGCTAGGACAATAGTCACTGCCTATTCTATACATATGAGAGGTTAAAATTTTTTGTTTATCAAAAACAAGTGTAACAATTGCTGGACGAATGATATAACAATGGTAATATTAATGAAGATTATTGATCCAATAATATTTGCTATACCAACTAACGATTAATATTAAGAAAACTACACTTCGAAAATGTGAGTACATGTCCTCAATCCATAGATAACAAGCCACGGAAGACCTGTGAGCTAGCTCTTTTCTTGGGCCAAAATGAATCAATGTATATGATATTTCTTCTAGAAAAGGAAAACCTGGACCTTGGAGAGAAAATGTCCCTGGAATAGAGCACCGAGGTGGTTTGGTTTCTGGAGTTGTTGTAATATTTTATTATGTAGTTGGTATTGGATCTCTTGATAGCACAGGAAGTTAGTTTCAGGATCATGATTGTTATTCAGATAGAACAAAACTTCCAGCTTTACCAGTTATACATAAAGCCATTCTTGAGAGAATCTTCTAAGAGTTCTTGTGAGTTACGCTGAATTGAAATCTCAAAAAAATTTCTGAAACTGAAACTTTTGCTTTTTATGAATATCAAAAAGAGACAAACAAGGATTCTCTGTAATTGAATGAATTGCTGGTAAGGAAAAAAAAAAATAAAAATAAAAAATAAAAAATAATTTAGATGTGGTTTCTTCTGTTTTTTACAATAACGGCCCCATCATTATCATGGCTTCCGCTGCCGTATCACATAACGCCTATACGTTTTTCTTGATTGCGCAACACACCGCTTTCACCCCCTAACTTCCATTTATTTACCCAACTGCCCTCCCTTTGATTTTCGAACTCCTATTAATTACATTGATTATCCAGAAAAATTTTCGCATTTTAATTATATTAATATGACTACGTAGAATTTCTATTTGTCACAAAGCAAGTGACAACTTCATCACTTAGTGATTAGTAAAAAAAAATCTTCGTTTTCTTTAAATAATACGTTTGAAATTCCAATTTTATTTTCTTGAATACCAGAAAACAAGGCAGGCAAATTTGGTAAATAAAGAGTCCAGGACGGTTACTGAACTGAAAGTCTGTGAAGGCCGGTATCCGCCTGGGCAATCCTGATTGACACGCGCCAAGCCTGTGCATCCGTTTTGGTTTGGAAGCCGAATAACGGCATTATCTCATGATTGTATTTTGTTCTCATTCTTGTAACAAAATCATATATCTCTTCTTCATCTAACCTACCCTTTCGCCAGCTTTTCCCTTGCAAGAAACGCACAATTTAGCTCTTACATTTGTTGCCATTACAACTCTCATCTATCTCTGCAAAACCATGTTTGCAGATCATCTTACGAAATGTTCAGAAGAAAAAAGTTTATGGGTTAATTCTATTCTTGATGTTCCTGGTGGTAGTAAAGAAGTTACGGTAGACATTAAGCAACCTTATGATTCAAGCTCTCATAGCCCAACGGCTGAAATAGAAATAGCAACCAAGGCACAGGTAGGTCAGAAGAGAAATAGAAATGGAAAGGCTGCAAGTGGTGGTGGTGAATCTGAGTATGAGATTCACATATTGACGGAAAGAGAAAGGAGGAAAAAGATGAGGAATATGTTCTCTAATCTTCATGCTTTGCTTCCTCAAATTCCTCCAAAGGTACGAGTTTGAATTTTGAATAATGAAATCTTTGTGACTGGGGACACGGTACAGGCTTTGTTATATATATTTTGGCCTTAAAATTACGTAAGGGATTCTCCGACAATTTCAATATTATTGAATATACTAAGTTTTCCACCGTTTCTTTTCTTTTCTTTCTAAAATTATTTCATAAACAACAAGAACAATAATAAAATGGTTCTTTCATTCACGGTTACATACTTGGGGTAATTTCTTATAAAGGTCTTAATGTTTCGAGTTGATTTAAATTTACGAGTTTTCTTTCATATATTGCTGCGTACGCGTGTGTATAATATATACTGTTGAGGAAATTATCCTGGTGTTATGACTCCACCAGCACAAAACAAAACTGAATGATCCATGCTATAGATGGTTATAGTACTGTAATCTAATTTGAATGTCGCACCTATGAGCAATTTTTTGTCTCTTGATCAAATTTCAATATTGTGCAGGCTGACAAGTCCACCATTGTTGATGAAGCAGTAAAATACATTAAGACTCTTCAGCATAGACTCCAAACTCTTCAGAAACAGAAGCTCGAAAATCTACAGGGTTCAAGTATTGTTGATTATGAGCAATCAATGATCACATCAAAGGTACAAACACTCGATTCCAGGGAATCATTTTTGGCTGATCATCAAGGACCATCGCCAAAGAACTTGTCAATGGCCACAAACATTCCTCATTCATTTCAAGTCCTTCCGCCAGCTACCTTTCAGACGTGGTTTTCACCAAATGTGGTGGTGAATATGTGTGGGGATGATGCACAAATCAGCGTCTGTTCACCAAGGAAATCAGGGTTATTGACCACCATATTCTACATACTAGAAAAGCATAATTTGGATGTCTTATCTGCTCACATTTCCTCGGATAGGTACCGTAGCATGTACATGATCCACGCTCATGTAAGTTCCACCAATTTGTGTCCTCTTATCATATGTTCTATTCAATTTTAATTTGCATATTTTGCTTTGATGTTCAATACTTCATATATATCAATTCTATTTTTTTGAAGAAAAAACTCTCAAAAATCATTTGGTTGTTGGAAATAAACTTTTTCAATATTATTAAGTTTTAATCTAATTTGTTAGTATAAAATTTTGTATGTAAACAAAACTTTTTATTCTAATCTATAAACTGATAGATGCATTGATAGAATGTGAATTTGCAATGGGTTAAGTAATTAATATATGTTTCTGAGTGCATATTGGAAGGGATTTAACACTGGGGGCATAAGTTTTCTCTGAGTTTAAATATTTCATAGTTTCATGCAATTTGAACAAATTAAATATATTCGATGTGCGGGGAAAGAATACCTTGCAGCTTTGCACATGCATACTCGGAAGGACAATCATTATTAAAACACTGCAAATAAACAGTGGAAACCTGGTAGTAATATTTACTGCATCCGTAGTGATTCTCGGTTGTTTTTTTGAACTCTCCAAAAATTAAATGTTAGAATTCCGGGCCTCCTGCTTAAGTTGAGACATTTTAAATTAGCAACTGACCCATGTAACAATTATTAAAATGTTTAGTCTTCAGATTTGGTAATTCATAACCCTATTGACTATAAGCGTATATAATTGCTCCTTGCTTATATATCAGGCAAATGGAGCTGCTTCTGATCATTTTCCAGAATCGTTATCGGTAGAGGAAACATTTAAACTAGCAGTAGGAGAGATGAACTTATGGCTTTTAACGTGTTGATCGATGCTCAATTTCAGTTCTGGTTAAGACACTCAACATCAGAAGCTCATTAGAAGGCAATAGCGGATCGTCTTTCTATTTTTATTTTCTCTACAGAATAGATATTAGTACTATTCTGGATTTCCAAAAGGATCTATATATTCATACCCTTTCTTGTGTTCGTCATTAGGTAGCAATAGACTTATGCAGCATGCTTCTGCAGGAAATGAAAATTCATTGTACATATATATAAACATGAGATCAAAGAGTGTGTGTGTATACGAGTTCAGTTACTCTCTTTCTATAACTTATTTTGTATCAGAAGCAAGGAATAATTATCTGCAAATTTTTTCCTTGGCATTGGATTGTATATGTCATAAATTGTTGATTTCCAATCGTCAGCGACAGATATAATAATTGATGTTAAGATAAGGTGCTCTTTGGTTGCATTGTTAATTAAAAACTTCTAGCAAATTTCTTACCTGGCGGGCGGACGTCTACGTGGCTTTGGAAACTGGAATCATTGGCTCAATTCCAGTTTCCCGCATTGCATGATAATGTAGAGAAACTTGTATGCCCTAAATCTTACCTGCTTACGTTTATTAATTTGTCCCTCCAAATCCAGTAAAAAGAAATTGGGTCTGAATGCAAGCACAAGCAGCTTACCCAGTAATCAATGCTATTTGCCCGACTGTTTTAGCCAGAAAGAAGTTAGAATTTTAGTTGTGATCTAATATATTTTTTAAAAGTAAAGGTGTTTAGCAATTAGAGTGCTTGCATTAGATTAGTGAAATCAAATATTTTATTGGGCATCAAAGTAAATTGAATAGCAAAGCATACATTTTAATTTCATTTGCATCACCAAAAATGTAGAATAGTGGTGTTCAAGAATCAATTGAATATTCGTTGTTCACTGTTGAATACAGAAATCTTTCAAACTTGCCCATCACTCGACTCGGTCTTCGCATGCATCTTAATTTTTCTTCAATGACGCGATGAACCGTGCAATTGTGGAAGTTTAAGCGAACATCACAGAATAAGTCCAACTAGCATTCGTTTTCGGTCCAACAACAGTCACAGATTTGCAGGTCCAGGCTAAGTCACAGATGGACCTAAACTAAATGGCCCAGCTAGGCAGCAATTGGCAATTAGTCAATTGCAATGCGTTGAATAAAATGCTTGAAGCTGATGTATTCCCGTTTTGAGATGCTAGTTCATGTTCATGTCTACACAGAATTATTCTTGCTAAACTCACTTCTATATTCAATTAGGTATTGCTACTACATTCTCTATATTAATGTACTTAAGATTTTTGGATGTTCAATCGAGTAACATAAACATCTTCCCAAAAATTATAATGGCACAAAACTTCCTCATCTTCAGTTTAGTTTTTAGTGATTCGTTTCTTGGTACTCGTTTTACAGGATCTGATATTGTAAGAAAATGGAACAAACTTTATATCCATTGCTTGGATTAAGTTAAAATGGAAGTCAATGATATGTTTTAAATATGAATTATCTGTCCTCTGAAAAGTTGGGTTACGTTGAAGGTCATGAAACTCAATGCAAGCATATGATGCAGAAATTATCACTCCCGAACATTAATGAGAGAAAAATTCATGGTCCACACTATATATACGAGGAACGAGATATCTGAACTCCAGGCTCCTCTAGGAGCTATTGGAGATATTTTAGTGAAATCCATGTTCAAAGATAATGCAACAGTGATTGAAATTTTCTACTCATCGATAAGTATATGAAAAACAGATTTACGACTAGTGGTGTACATTCTTGCCTGCATTGATCTTCATTTCTCGTCCGAGATTGTCTTTTATTACTTGATTTGGGACCAAAGAGCTGGAAGAGAACACGGATGCTTCCAGGATCATGGCATGAGGAGTAGGTTGATGAAGAAGAGTGTAAGGAGTAGCCTTCCTACACTGATGTATAAGGTGAAAATCACACGCCTTTCTTCCCATCTATACACATCAACTGATTCATTTTTCTTCCTCTTCCCTCCTTCCACCTTTATTCAACACATTCAAGCCAACTGTTTTTTTTTTTTTTTTTTTTTTTTTTTTTTTTTTTTTTGATTTCAAAATCTGATTATTGTTTGTTACTGACAATAATGACATATAAGATATTGTCAATCAATGGAGAATACGTGAAGGTAGAGGTCTATTCCAATTATATTCTAATCCTCAAGCCAGCATTGTTGATTTTTGAATATTCAACTTACCCTGATCATGGATGATTATGACAAAAACATTTCTTGTTCTTCTTAGTCAAGTGGGAGTAAAATAGGCAAATGTTGTTGCTCAGTAATGATGCATAATTCTTAAAGCCGTAATTTAATTTTTGTACGACTTTCTTTCTGGTTTTTATTCAGTTTCTTTTTTCCTTCATTTGGCTGTCATAGAATTGTAGTTGCTTTTGGGCATAGTTGGTGAAATTTTGCTCTGTTCTATCTGAAAACTACACAGAATTATAGGTGTTGATAAAACTTCATTTGAAATCTACGTTTATTATCTCATTTCTGATATCATGAGAAATGAATATGATTTCCCTTTGAATTTAGTGGCCACTACAGGGCTTGTAACTCCGTAGTTGTACTGATCAATCCAAATGAGGTAACCATAGATGACACGAGGAGTTTCTTTGTCAATCTTCCACACACAGAAATTATCGTTTGAAAGCGATAATTCGGGATACTTTTGTCGTGCAATTGCGTATGTGGGATAAAAACCACCATTAATTTGCCAACAATTCCCCCAAGCGCCCCGTAACGCAGCAGTTGACTTAGCCTCCAATCCGTAATTATGACAATTAAAAACCTTTTTTTTCCTAAATGATTTCCGTTTTCTGAAACCAAATTATGGAAGGCCTCGTATGTAGGCTCCTATTTATCCCGAAAAGCATTAGATAATTAGTACTTCCAATTTCATTGCCCATCATAGACGAAATTTCTATAGAATGCAAATCTATTACACATTATAAGACGATGATGGCCACTGAAAGTCGCTCGTCCTCTCAAATAATTCAATGATTGTATCTCCCACGTCACATGGGCTAGCTTGCTTGGGAAGATTGTTACGAGTGATCGTTTATGGTGGACTCTTAAGTAAGTCCAATAACTAAACTAATTTGTCTTGGAATATTTCGCCGATCTCAGATTTGCCTTGAGTCTACAATATTTTCTCGCTAATTTCGCCTCTGATATTCCACGCGTTATATGGTTAATCCTCTGTCTTGACTATACTGGCAATCCCTCCATACAGTTCACCATTTATGTCTTGGAAATAAATGGCCAATCTCGAACTTGATTTGAGTCTACAATATTTCCCCGCTGATTTCGCCTCTGATCTTCCGCGCGTTATATAGTTAGCCCTTCGTCCTAACTATCCCTAGCAATCCCTCCATACAGTTCACCATTTATAGCGAAACCTTGGGACTCAACAACTGACAATACTAAACAATATTGCCATCGAAGATAGACTCAGAGGTTACAAGTCTCGCACCTTCGTCTCCAACGAGATCTCCGCGTCGTCCACTCCGTTGAGTAAAAAGTCCATCGAGGGACTCACACGGCGGAGAGAAGACAAAATTCTAATATGAGACGTGAGTATTTTGGCATATGGGTTGACTTGTCGGTTACGAAGCGGTGAGAAAGAGAGAAGTATCAAGCTGTGTGCAAGCTAACGTACAGCAAATGAATGGAGACATTATCTTTGAGTTAAAATATTTCGAGAGTCAAATTCTTAGTAACTTGGGCACTAACCGTCCCGCTATTACCTGGTAGATTCCATATAGAAAACATGTCGTCATAGACGAGTTGAGAGATTAGAGGAGAGAAAATTCTTGAGGTACCCATACTTCTGAACATGATATACAAGTCTACCAATTTGATAATTGTCCTCAAAAAATCATCACTCTTCCAATATCTTCTCCGTATGGCTTCTCAAAACATTGGCTTGTATTTTTGATTTTCCTTTGTCTCTATCTTAAACTTCGGGACATGTTAATTGTATTGTCTATATGGACTCATCAGCTATGCCACAGCATTCCAAGACAAACATAGCCGGTACTCAGCCACTCTTCAATCTGTCTCCAGAACAGGTAGAGCCAAATCCACCACTCTCAACATTTTTTCCTCTAACAAACTCCTTTATAGTTATAATAATGTTATCAATGGTTTTAGTGCAAGTTTCACTCCTATTAAGCCTGACGCCCTGAAAGTCTCTCCAGGCTATTATCACGTCCACTCGAGACTTGCCGGCTAAACCGGACACAACCCATTCACCTAAGTTTCTGGGCCTTAAATTCCAAATCAGGTGCACTGCCAATTTCAAATTTAGGCCAAAATGTCATAATTGGGCTGGTGGATACCGGGGTTTTGCCAGAAAGCGAAAGCTATAATGACAAAGGAATGACCGAATTCCATCAAGATGGAAAGGAGAATGTGAAGCTGGCTCCCAATTCAACTCCTCATTGTGCAACAAGAAGCTCATTGGAGCTCGGTTTTTAAACAGAGGCTTGGATGCCCAAAATCCCAACATCACGATATTAATGAATTCTACACGGGACGCTGATGGACATGGGACTCACACTTCGTCCACAGCAGCTGTAAGCTATGTTGAAGTTGCATCATACTTTGGGTATGCCCCAGGAATTACTGGATGCATGGCTCCACAAGCACGGGTGGCCATGTACAAGGCCCTTTGGGATGAAGGTGCTTACTCCTCTGACATAATTGCTTGCTGCAATTGATCCAGCAATTATTGATTGAGTTGATGTTTTGTCTCTCTCATTGGGCTTGGATGGGGCTGCTTTGTATGAAGATCCCATTGCCATAGCCACATTCGCAGCCATTGAAAAGAATATCTTCGTCTCCACATCTGCAGGAAATCAAGGGCCATTTATTGAGACCCTACATAATGGCATCCCTTGGTTTCTGGCGGTTGCTGCTGCTACCATGAATCCTGAATTTGGCGCCACTGTGACTCTTGGAAGTGGAGTTACAGTCACGGGCTCATCTCTTTATCCAGGAAATTAGTCTCTTAGCCAAATCTCAATTGTTTGACTGAATTGAATAAAGTTGGACAAAATTTTGTTGTATGCCAAGACACAAATGAGTCCATAAGCGACCAAGTTGATGACATTCGCAGTGCAAAAGTTGCTGGAGGTGTCTTCGTATCAGATTTCCATAACTTGAAATTCTTCCTCCGAAGTTCATTTCCAGCAGTATTCACGAATCTCAAAACTGGTAACATCATAATGGAATACATCAAGACCAGCAGTGACCCAAGAATAAGCATACAGTTCCAAAAAACTGAATTGGAGACGAAACCGGCACCAAGTGTGGCCAGCTACAGCTCTAGAGGACCGTCCCAGATCTATCCACTTGTGTTGCAGCCTGACGTTATGGCTCCTGGCGATTTGATCTTAGCTGCATGGCTTTCACAAAATGCGGTAACCGAGGTCAACTCAAGTCTGCTATTTAGTAACTTCAATCTACTGTCGGGACATCCATGGTATGCCCCCATGCAGCAGGCATAGCATCCCTTTCGAAGAAAGCCCATCCCTACCGGAGCCCTGCAACAATCAATTCGGCCATAATGACAGCATCAGATTCCAATGATAACACAAACAGTCCTATTAAAGATACTGGTGATAATAACACGCCTGCCACTCCTCTAGCCATGGGAGTTGACCATATAAATCCCAACAAAACTTTAGACCCAGAGCTTATTTATAATGTAACAACGGAAGAGTATGTTAATCTTCTTTGTGCATTAAATTTTACCATGAAGTAAATTCAAATCATTACAATGTCCTCTCCTGTCAACTGTTCTGCGCCGTTTTTGGATTTAAATTACTCTTCTTTTATTGCGTTCAAGAATTTCAAAGAACAGTGACCAATGGTGGAGAGGGGACGTCGACTTACTCTGCTATTGTGACACCGATGAAAGGGTTTAAAGTCAGTGTCAAACCAGACAAGTTGATTTTTGAAGAGAAATACGAAAAGCAAAGCTACAAGCTGAGTATAGAAGGTCCAAGACAGATGGAAGAAACAGCAGTTTATGGTTATTTGAATTGGATAGAGAACGAAGGTAAATATGTGATGAAGAGTCCTATAATGGTCACAAACCTGGGCACAGAGGCAATTTCCTAGAAGAACCAACTTACTTGTCACCTTTATTTCTTGAATAAGTTGGTTTTTACATTAAGCAAACAATTGGTAATTAATGGAAGCTTACCGCTCGCTGACCATCGGGTAGATTTATACATGTGTATGGTTGTTATATATATATACATTTTGAAATCCATTTTCAAACTATAAAGTTCGTCAAATTATATGTACTTGTTAGTTCGAATCAGGGGCAGCCGGAGGTAAGATAAATACTGTCCAGCTAGGTGCTTTGCGAAACATAAAATGAACAGAACAAATAAAAATGAATCACTAATGCACAATGTGGACATTATCATTATCAATTAATAATTTTGCCGTATCATATTGAAAGCCCCAATTATTATAGAAGATGCCAGGTCACCTAATTAATTATATCCTGACAGAAATTTAGTGTTAATTTCAACAAAATAAATCCAATAATCGTTGTTAGTTTGGTTGGGTTGACATAAGAATAATTTGCAGCTTTATTCACGTGATTATTCCATAATTTTCTGTCTGAAACATATTATTAAGATCATTCAAATAATTTTTATTAAGCATGTTAATTTTATTATTCTGCATTTCCAGGTAAAATTAGGTATGAGTCGACTTGACCTGAGCAATGATTAAATCAATTCAATCACAGTATTAGATTCTCTACTATAGTTTTTTGGTTGTTTTTTCCAATCCTCCGTGGGTGAAGAAAAAGATTTTTCAGCTTTTGGACAATAGAGAAAACCATCTAAGAACGAGTGATATATATATACATATGAAATCGGTCTCCAACTTGCAACAATTTGCTGAGTTCCCCAAGAAAGATGTCCTTTCTCCTTCTCTGTGACAAAAATGATCGGACGACAGAAATAAACAAGAGATCCCTCTGTGTTGAAAATGACGTGATAGAGAAATGAATATTCATACGCAATTGCAGTATTTGTAGAAAAGTTAGCATACACAAAATCACGCTCTTGACTCTTATAAACAAAGATAAAACTCTTTTATTTGAAAAAAAAATAAAATGATGAAGTAATAGATAGCTTATTACTACGTACATTAATTCCACGCATGTTGTAACAACCTTGAAGCTTTGGTACATAGATCACGTCTGCGATTGCTTGCCCCATTACTAAAACCTGACAATGTTACACTCCAGAAAAAACAACTTATCTTCATTTTCTTCCTCTCATATTCATCAACACTTCTCAACTTGATTTTATATTTTATTGGAGTAATTAATTTTCATACCACAACAAAAAATTTGACTTTTAGCAACAACATATATCGTCGCTAAAAGATAATATTATCATCACTAAACGT
>JAWDEX010000002.1:2009785-2029545 GCA_035221805.1 Trichilia hirta | reverse complement strand
TGTTCTCTACGAGGCTAGAATGAGTCCCTTGCTCAATTATCTTCCCGCTTTGAATCACTGATATCTGATCAGCATTTTTAATTGTAGAGAGCCTATGTGCTACGATGATTGTTGTCCGGCATTGCATCAATCTCTCTAGAGCTTGTTGCACCACGCGTTCTGACTCCACATCGAGGGCACTGGTGGCTTCATCTAGTAGCAAGATTTCTGGTTGCTTAAGAACAGCTCGGGCGATAGCTACTCTTTGTTTCTGACCACCGGATAGCTGTACTCCTCTTTCACCAACTTTGGTTGAGTAACCTTCGGGAAGTGCACTAATGAAACTGTCTGCATTAGCAAGTTTAGCTGCTTCAATTACTTCACCTTCTGAAGCACTTTCTTTTCCATAAAGGATGTTCTCATAAATTGATGTAGCAAAAAGAGCGGGTTCTTGTTGGACAAGGCCAATGTGCTTCCTAAGAGATTTGAGATTCAGCTTTTTGATGTCTTTGCCTGTAGAAATTAGACATTATGCTTGTCAGACCACATTTTCTATTAGACTCGATTGAACAAAATAACTTGTACAATATGATCAATCATTGCTTCCCACATTGCAATTTCCCCATACCTGCAATTAGAGTAGTGATAGTACTTAAAAACTTACCGTCAATCATCACCTTCCCAGCTGTTGGGTCGTAAAATCGGAGTATAAGAGAAAGAACAGTGCTTTTACCAGACCCACTCTGCCCCACTAAAGCCATACTTTTGCCTGCACGCACTCTCAGATCGAACTCCTTGAAAATCATTACTTCCGGCCTCGAAGGATAGCTAAACTGGACCCCTCTTAGCTCAATTGTGCCATCTACATTTGTTAGCTCTTCGCCAATGTCACCTATTACCTTTGTCTTGCGGTCTAGTACCTCAAAAACCGACGATACCATATGGTTTCCTTTTAAAATATCTGGGACCAAAGCCAATGTTTCACCCATGGCTAGTGCCGTTATAATCAACACCATAAACGGTTTCATTACAGATTTAAAGCTAGCGAGCTCCTTCCCCATTAAAACTGAACCATACCTGCATGAAGTTAATTACGTTAAGCATTGATGCCTACTTTGAGCTTTAAGCTAAGGCATTGAGAGTATTACTGCTAAAAGAGAGAACAGTTAGGGATGCTTAACTTAGCATAAACTATATAACAAGTACACTAGGTAGCCACGTTAATCGCCTTTTATAGTATAGGAAAACATATTAGTATCTTTTCAAGATACTGAATTTGGTGATGATCATGAATATGACCTACATCTGCTCCCAAAATTTATATATATGAAACTGACGCTACATACCATAAGGCAAGGCCATAAGATGAGAATATGAAGAACTGAGAAACACCATAAAATGTGCCGGCAATCAGACCACGAGTAAATGACTGGTTGGAAGGCTCCACAATTTCATTGGAATAAAGCTCAAGGACCTTATCTTCTGAGCAAAAGGCAGCAACAGTGCGGATGTTACTCACAGCCTCACCAGCAAGCACGTTAGCTTTTAGGTATGCTTTGCTCAAGTTGCCCCCATAGCCTTGAAAGAAGAGTCTCTGAAACGAGGGGAAGGTGATTGTTATTTATTAGAATACTAACATTTTAGTTTCTTTACCTTGAAGTCAGGAAATGAGGAGGAACCTCGCTGATGTGACCACTTATGATCAGTGGATATGTAGCTATAACAACAAGCGTGAGCCTCCAGTTTAAGATTAAGGCAATGATAAACGAAGCAACAACCAAACCAACATTCTCTATTAAAATTGTTGACCGATCAACCACTATTGTCCTTAACAAAGTTGCATCACTTTCTAGACGCGATGCAAGAATAGAACTTGAGTTGTTTATATCATCAAACCATCCAATATCGTTCCTCAAAATTGCTGAAACAGATAATAGAGGAGCAACCTAGATTAGCACAAAAAATAAACATTGGAATTCCAAATTACACAAATGAAGAACGTGGGCTTCAAAATATATAATTTACGAGTCACGGAAACGACAATTAATTGATATTTCTGCATTTCACTCAAAAATAAAAATTGAATAAACAAAAGGGCACTCTCTGGTTTGAGCTAGTTTAATAAATGAACAATAATCAAGGATGCTAGAAAAAATAGCAGCTCAATTTGTTGAGAGAATTCTAATCAAGCAACGGGAAAAATACTCTTATAAAGTGTTTGAAAAGCGTAGTCTTTACATCTAAGTGCAAAGAAGAAGCGAGACAAAGTTTTGCCAGACAAATAAAGCTCCACTCCCATGTGGTAGGGCAAAACCGAATGCTCAAGATCAATGTTACCGAAAATGGTTGAGATGAATTTACCAGAAAACATCATTTTACGCACGCGAAGAGTCAACCGCTCTCCCATGATACCGAAAGCGAGATGTTCGATAGCATGAAGAATGACAGTGATTACTGCCCCACAGCAAAACAGCGTTACTATCTTGTTAACCTCATGGCGTGTTGTTTCCCAATCCATGTAATAGGCTACAAGAGCTTGAGAGACCCCAAGAGCAAAAAGAGGCACCTGAGCTCCAGTAATTAGGGCGCAAAATGTACCTGACAACCCATACATCCAGTCTGGTCTCACCATGGAATAAATTTTCTTCGCCGAAACAGGATTTGATTTTACAGGCTCTGAAGTATCAATACCAGCAGGGCTAAGTACTGATTCTTTTTCAGAACGAAAACTAGCCCCAAAGCTGCTTGCTACGAATTCCCTGGAATAGTTGATGCTAAGAAGTCAAGAATACCACAGAAAAGAACACAGATCAATAGATCACCCATCAAAAATTGTGTATGCATGTAATGTCTGACATCTAGGATCGTGATACAAATTCTGACCTATATATGATATGTCATGTGTACTTACGTAAAGGGATGCTTTATTGAAAACAAAACTCCGATCACAAGCATACTTTCTACATAATCAACCATGGAAAGAGCAATTAACAAGCTTGAAACTACAAATTACATGGTTGAGCACCCAATAGCCTTAAAACTACAAATTAGCAAGTTTCAAATATAACAAAATCTCCGAAAATGGTCTACACTGCTTTCAGACGAAGCATATGTTAATCGAAATGAAATTTTGGAATCAATAAATAATTGAAATTCTATGTGCTTACTATGAGAAATAGATGGAGGATTCCAGTTTATACCCTAATCGCTGGTCAACAAAACAGTAAGTTGTGCCCAAGAGTAAAGAAGAATTTACTTCGGTTGAGACATTAGCAGATTTGTATTCAACAATTTATGCAATTTTTTCTGCAAGTAATAATCTCACAATGCAGAATTGACATCCATATTTCTTCAAAAACTGTCGGGAAAACAATTTATTGTAATTTCCAGTGTATAAATGAGTCTCACTCTTGCTAAATGAAATTATATCAGTCTTCCATACAATCCAGACGAAGTGTTTCAAAATATAAGTACCTGAGTGGTCCACCCATGGTCGGACCTAGGGAGGGGTAGCACTGCAGAGAAGCTGTCTCTTGGAGATGAACAAGAGCAGCATAGGCACTGTTTGGATTTGAAATAAGCTCTTCATGACTTCCAGTTTCCACTATCTTGCCCTCTTGGACAACAGCTATCACATCTGCATTCCTTATGGCAGAAAGCCGATGAGCAACCACAACCGTTGTTCTTCCCACCATGACACGATCAAGTGCTTCCTGTACACTCTTCTCAGACTCTGCATCAAGTGCACTTGTAGCTTCATCTAATAGAAGAATTGATGGATTCTTCACTATTGCACGCGATATAGCAATCCTTTGCTTCTGTCCACCGGATAACCGTATTCCTCTCTCTCCAACCTGCAATATGCATCATATGTTACACCTAAAATGTAAAATCTGCCTCAGCTTTCATCCACTTAATTCACCGAAGTGTAGCTATGCATTTCAACATTGATTACATGTTAACAATCTCTACAATTTGTAACAGGCTTATATTCCATGTATTTCTTCATTCTTAACGCTCTTATTAAATTACCACCTGTGTTTCAAATCTATCAGGGAGATTGCTGATGAAAGAGAGAGCCTCTGAAAGTTTGGCAGCACGAGTAATTTCTTCAATTGTCGCATCATCTTTTCCATAGAGAATGTTCTCCCTAATGCTTGTTGCAAAAAGTGATGGCTCCTGATTAACCAAGCCAATTTGCTGCCTCAGCCACTTAAGATCAAGATCCTTAATATTATTTCCATCTAGTAGTATCTCCCCTGAAAGTGGCTCATAGAAGCGTTCGATCAAAGATATAACTGTGCTTTTTCCAGATCCACTTCCCCCAACAAGAGCTACAATCTTCCCAGCAGGAATGTCCAGACGAAGCTTACTGAAAATAACTACATCAGGACGAGATGGATAACTAAACGATACATCCTTGAATTCAATGTGACCAGACAATTTGTCAAGTTTCCGGCCACTTTTCGAGCTGGCCTTGCTCATGGTGTTCCTTTCTATCACCTCAAAAATGGGATATGCTGCCACCTTTGCCCGGACAAATGCAGTGATGTCTGGTGCTGCCTGTCCAAGTGACCTATAAACAAACCAATTTAAGTTAATTGATCTTTTTTCATGAAATTTAGAGTCAAAAATTGAAAATTTATGAACATTACAAGTTGAAGTCCATTAGATATCAATGCCAGCACTCAATTTGTCGAAAATTATTAAGCTATTGAATGAAAAAACATTACATGCTTCCATTTTGCCCCCAAATCTCCCCATTTCATTTTCAGAATAATTTTTTATTTCTCTAAAAACCGTCAAATTTGAAGACTAAAAATCAATTTTCAAGAATCGTGGAGCAAAATCATCTTACATAAATCCAATAAACATCAACCCTTACAAGAAAACTGCAAATAAACAAAAACTCACAAAGCTCTAATGGTTTCCTACTACAGAAGAATTAGAATTCACGACTAAAAACAAAGAAGAACATAACTTACAGTCCTGCAATTACAACATTGAGCATGGTAGTAAAAGATTCTCCCCCATTCGCAATATGTTTATGAACAACAACACTAGTAAACCAAACCAGCAATGACCATGAAAGAAACAGCACAGAATGCATAGAACCCAGTCCCAATCCTTTCGCTATCCCAGCTTTTCTCCCATACTTATACGTATTCGAGAGTGCTCCTCTGTACAATTTCACTGCTCTTTCTTCCCCAGAAAATGCTTGAACTGTTCTTACATTTCCAATTACTTCTTCAGCGATTTCCCCGGCCTTTACATAAGATTTCCTAACTCTAGCCAAGAGACCTGTCGTAAAGTAAGCGTACAGACCGCCGGCAAGAGCAATCAACGGGACGATCGACAGGGTAACCAAACTTATTTGCCATACGCTAGCAAAACCAATGATGAATCCTCCAAGAAATCGGCTTATATAGTGCATGAAATTCCCTACCTGCAGCCATAGCCATGCACGCATTCATCATATGTCAACTGCTGAAGATAATTAATTAATAATATAAGGGGGCCATCTTATTAAAATTTAGAGAAATTAACACTTAAAAAAACATTTTTAAAAATTGAGATATTACATTCTTTTAGTAATTTCTCTATTAAAATAATATTAATTAAGTTTTTATTATTTATAAAATTAAATAAATATGTTATTTAAATTATTTATTTACAAACTCTTTTTATAGTTAAACGTGTTAAAAAGGCTTAAGTGATATATTAATAATATTGTAGATATTAAATTTTAATTAAAAAAATGCTCAAATGATATTATACTAATAGTTAAATTACCAAATATGACATTTTTATTATATTTTCGATTAAATATGTTATTTTAAAATTTATTTATTATTTTTGTTGAGAAAAAACTTATTTATTATTTTAAATTTAAAAGTTAACTTTTAAAAGAATATAAAGGAAGGCTATATTTGTTAAGAAAAATAGTATTGCTTGCGTATTAATTGAACGAGATAGAATGAATAATAATTTGAATTTTGCTAACCACGGCCTATATTTAATATTTAATATAATCATTAATTATAAATTTTAATGTACTGAAAAATATAATTCATCAAATATAAAAATTTTAACAAGTGCATTAAGAGTACTGGTTACAAAATTTAAAGAGTACCCGTAAAAATTTTTATATTTATTATTTATAATAATTTTTAATTTTTGATATTTAGTGTAATAATTAATGAGTATTTTATATGAATTTTAATATATTAAAAATTATAATTTATTACATATAAAAATTTTAACAAGCGCTCTAAGGACACTTCTTAACAAAACTATTATTATAAAAAAATAAAAAATATTGAAATTATTGATGATAATTTATATATTGTAAATTGTTTAGTCTGTCACCAACAATAATCAACTGTGACAATTACATCCATTTAATTGATTCATAAAATCAATCAACATTATTAAATAAACAATTTCATTAGTCAAAAAAATTGTCGGTATTTTAAAATTATTTAAAAAAATAAATAACATTCAATTAAATTACTTGAAAATTCACAAATTTTTGGGTTGTCAACACGTGGAAGAGATGACAACAAAACAAAGCAGATTCAGAGCACACAAAAACGTTTTCAAGAACCAACAAAAAATAAATTCTTACCTTCTCCGAAAGAGCTTCTTGTACAACAATAATATCACTTGTAATTGCAGAAATCACTTCTCCGGTTGAAGCTTCTGTATCAAATAAACTGATATCTTGATTTAACATCGACCGGAGATACGCCAATCGCATCTTTGCCGCCTGCCGTTCGCCGGTATGCATCCAACAAAAAACCTCTGTAAATTAATTTTTTTAAGACAAGAAGGAATGAAAAAGAATAATTAATTAATTAACACGTGAAAAATGACTCTAGTTAAAAATTAAAAATAAAAAATTTACCCATCCATGATGAAAATAGAATAGCTACACTTAGGTATACAAAATCCAACGAGTACTGTAAACAGCAAACAAAATAATCAAAGATATGTTATTAATATTATTTATTGGTTAATATATTGATTAATAAATAAATAATTAATTTAGGAATGGAATTGAAAAAATTGAATACCTTTGCTACTTCATGGGAAGTTGTTTTCGGGAAGATATAAGCGATTCCGATAATATTAATGAGTTTTCCGAAAAATATGAAGAAAACCGGAAACGAAACTCCATGAATACATGCACCGATGGATCCGAAAAACATTAAAACGTAATCGTAGAAATCTGCAAATGTGA
This sequence comes from Trichilia hirta, assembly GCA_035221805.1. NCBI lineage: Eukaryota > Viridiplantae > Streptophyta > Magnoliopsida > Sapindales > Meliaceae > Trichilia > Trichilia hirta. The sequence goes on along the minus strand of JAWDEX010000002.1, from coordinate 2,022,323 downwards.
AGAGTTTTAAAAATGGAACGCTAAGTTGTTGCTTCGTTCCGTCTTTTTTAGCTTTCTTAACTACATCGCTTTCTTTTTTTTCGTACGTAGCCATTAAAGGAAGTAGAAAAAGAAGAAGAAGAATAAGAAGAAGATGATGATGAAGGTGAACTGACGTGAGGAGTAATATTATACGAGAGACAAGTGAGTACTACTCATTTATTACATACTCTGCGGAGTTTGAGGTCAAGGTGATGCTGCGTCTCCTGATACTGCCTGACTGCAGGTGTTTTTATTATTGGGATTTTCTAGTGAGCTACAGTTGTCGTTTTGGTATGTCATCAATAGACTTTTTTGATTTTCATTTTGGTTTTGATTTTTCGCACTCTGAATTAAATGGCATGACAGTTGGATGTTGGTTCATTGGCGTAGGTACGTGCCCATTTTATGAGTCATACAAACAAATATTAGTATAAAAGATACAATTTTTTTTTTTCTTTATAAATTCAATATTATGTTTAATAAAAGAATGTATAGAACTTAAATATATTTTTAATGAAAGTTTAAGGATAAATTTCTTTTCTATTTCATAATTGATTTTTTTGGTATAAATTAAATAACTCTGTTAAACAAGGGAAATATATAAAACTAAATATATTTTTAGCTCTATATTTATTTTAAAGTCGAGATAAGAATAATTTTTTTTATTCCAGAATTAAATATGGATAGACGCTTAAAAGATTACTTATCCTATCAAATTATGAGAGTATTTTTCTTATTTTAATATTAGAAAATTAAATCAAAACCACGTATGACTATTTTAAACAAGCATGAGTGGCCGTAGTCCGTTTGATATTTGTGCCGGGCCATGAGGTCAAGCATGATTTTGAAACGATGCTTTTCTTCGTATGACCATTGATGAGGTTTCGTTTATATGATTGGAATTCTGATGAATTGGTTATAAATAATATGATATTTGATTTTTTATTTATTGTTTCCGTGGATGATATGGTCGGTGAGCCGGTATTGATAATATGATCAGTGGAGCAGGTTTAGTAAGATTATTATAGCCACTCAAAAATAACCCAGAGATAGACCTATAAAAACGCCGTTTAAATGAGTGAGTTACGGGTGATGTAGGTATAATGGAAAAAAATGAAGTAGATTACCTTATCAGTGAAAGATAGCGTCTAAGAGAGGTCACAAGTATCCCTATATGACTATTTAAGATTAGTGTCAGTGAATGGATCTTAAATTACTTTTAAATAAATAAAATTTATAAATTTAAAATAAAATAATTTTATATAAAAAAAATTCATTATCTGTCTTAAGAGTATCCAAAATTAAAGTAATTACTGAAAAAAATGATCACCTTAAATATTTTGATAAATACAGGTTATAATTTTTAATGAATAAAAATATTTTAAATTATTTTGTATGACATTTTTTTAATATTTTTTAAATTAAAATATTATTTAGATATAAATGTGTATTAATTTACTCATTGAATATACCTAATATACTCAACTTCTCACTCATAATTTTAGAATTTACGAGAGGCAAAGTTGGTGGAAGCCTTTATATCGAGAGCTTGAGTTATTTTAGTATGAATTTCATTCATAACTCATGATTTATTTATTAAAATTCACTACGATAATATTTATTATATTTAAGTATTTTTTTATGAAAATAAAAAAGTAATTGTGTATTAATGATGATTTAATTATTTTTATAAATTACGATGGATTATTTTTGAATATATTTGATTTATGCATTGAGAAAGGAGAATATGTGAAAACAGGTAGTCTTGTAGGATAATGTTTATTAAAATCATGTGGTTTGCTTATTAAAATTCACTAAGGTGATGTTTACTATATTTAAGTATTTTTTTATGGAAATAAAAATGTAATTGTAGCATTTTAATCTTAAGAGGGTGGGAAGTGGCATAAAGATAAAAGTGTCTAAAAAAGAAATGACTCCTAACAAACTTTAAAATAGCTGTGAAGGTAGGAGTGAGTCCCACATCAAAATAAAAGAGAAAATTTTTGGTTTATAAAAGTGGAGTTAAAACTAATATAGCAACGAGACCTTTTGGAATGGATGATATTTATTCCCAAAAATTTTGTAGTTAAGCGTGCTTGGACGAGAGCAAACTAAGATGGATGCCTTCTTAAAGTGTCCTCGATTGACCCATTACTAAGAGCAAAAATTATAAGTCCCTAATGATTAGGCTAAAGTAGACAGTATCAATGATAAGCGTTAGACTAGTCTCACACTATAGTATCAGAACTAACTTTATTTCAATACGATTGTGGGCTCGAGGACGAGCCAGACGAAAACTGATGGGCCTGTAGCATCCCAATTCTAGAGAGCAAAGAGTGGCGCTGGAGTAAGAGTACTTGAGTAAGGAGCGGGGAACAGTGTTAGGGCAAGAGTGTTTGAGTAAAAAGCAGCTCTTAACAAACTTCAGAATAGTTGTTAGACCAGAAATGAGAAAGAAAATTCTTAATTTATAAAAGTAAAATTTGAACCACTATATCAATGAGGCATTTTGGAATAAATAGCGATTTATTCCTAAGAATTTTAAAATTAAGTATGCTTGAACGAGAGCAGTATTAAGATTAGTGATTTCTTGGGAAGGTTTTGATTAAGCCATTATTAAGAACACCTTAAAGATTGGGTTAAAGAAGATAATATTATTGACAAATATTAAATTGAGTCTCGTAATAATTGTATATTAATGATGATTTAATTATTTTTATAAGTTGTGATGGATTATTTTTAAATATGTTTGATTTATGCATTTAAGATAAAAGAATACGTGAAACAGGTAGTCTTGCAAGTTTTTGTGAAGCATTTTAAGATATAGTAATATATTTTAAAGATTTATAATGATTGTCGCATGCAAATTTTACGGAACATGGCATGATAATAAATATTAAATTATTTATTTTTATAAATTTATACCATCAAGGAACTAAATATTTTGACATGCATATTTTTTTAATTATTAATATATTGAAAATACCTATAAGTTAAAATAAAATAAAAACAAGATTTTTTGAATAGAATTTCTTTTCTTATGCTAACAATTTATTTGAAAATTAAAAAATATGTATTTTATTTTACTTATTAAATATATAAAGTTATTTTCTATGTTATATATATCTTTTAGGTTTATTCTTGTCTAATAAACGTAAAACCAATAATTTGAATGAAACAAAAGTTAGTTATAAGTGCAGTTTATACACTTTGATTAATTCTTTTTATCATAATTCTTTATTTTTTTATTATAAATTATAACTTACAAAAGTTCAATAAAAAAACAAAAATTACAATGAAAAGGTTGTAAATTACAATAAAAATAGTGAAAAAAAAAATTGAGCGGATGCAAGCGTAATAAACTACGAATTAATCTATTTAAACAGCGTAATTATGTCAGGAATAAAAATTACTATGTCTTATATAATTTATCTTTCTTTCACCTTTATAAAATATATGAAACACGCGATAATTATCATATAAATTTTAATAAAAAAATTTAAATGAAATATTTGTATCCGAAGAGTTTCTCTTAATTGTCCAATACAATAGGATTGAATACATTAAATTGACAAAAGATTATCAAAAGCAAGAAATTCAGCCCACTCTGATGTGCAATCTATCAGCCTTTGAATGACTCTATCATGTTCATAATTGTGAGTTATTACCTATCACATCGGATTTTAAAATTTGTTTAACTATAAATAAAGATAATATTCAAGGATCTTTTCCTTTTTCTTTTCTTTTCCAAAAAAAAAAAAATACAGTTTATTTATTTTTTTCACACATATGTTAAACAGTAATTCAAAAGTTTTTTCTACTCTCGATTTTTTTTTTTAAAATTAAAAAGTATTTTTAAAATTTTTTTAATGATAGTACAATTCATGTAATGATATGAACTCATTATGTACCCATAATTCAATTAAAAAAATTAGTGTATTAAATATGTATTATCATTTTGTATGAAGGCAATTATATCTTATTGATATTAAAAATTAAATTTAGAATAGCACTCAAAAATTTATATATAATGTGAGATCAATTTTTAAATTAAATCTTCTAATTTGATAACCTTACAACTAAATATTTAAAAGAAGGTCTTTAAAAATATTGGTTCGTTTTTTCTAAATAGAAAAATATTTTAAGAGTATAATTTTCCTGAACTTTGACTACCATAAATTTTTTTAAAGAATAATCTATAAGTGGGAGTTGATGCGGTGATAGACGCTAATCTTTTGATTCTCAAAATGAGTAGAATTACATTTAAAAAAAAAAAATTGCTTAGAAAAATAAAAATAAAATATCTTATAAAAAAAGAAGAGAGAACAAATTTAAAAGGATATATTCCTATACCTCCCCATCTCTCATAATTCTCTTATTTATTTATAAGCTTATATGTTTATATTGCATTATAAGATTCGTATTATTAATTAGGGATATTTTGATTATTTTATATCATAAAATATTTTTTTTTATCACTTTTAAAATATGTGTTTAGATGTTAATGTTAGTCAAACTAACTCGTATTGGTGAATAATAACTGTCTTAAGAAGATTTAGATAAAATTAGTTGAGTTTGAGAAAAATTCATTTGAGGAATTATTTATGCCTCCGAGCATTTCAAAATTTTTTAGCTATAATAGGGGTTAAAAAATTCTGATTTAGATAAATCTTAATATTTTAAAAAAATATCATGATAATCTACAACTTTTATGTTGACTATTTTTCTTGATTATCTTAGTTTTTAGTCCAAAACAATGAATTTTCGAAGCATAACTGATGACAGTGAGTTTCTACATACTTTTTAGTTTTTAGGCTATACCCTTTTATAAAAAAAATCTAAATAGAATTATTCTTAAACTATTAAAAAAATAAGATAATAATCTACAACTTTTATGTTTATTATTATACTTGAATCATCTGTTAAGATGGCAAAATTAATGACGGAAAAGACACATAATAGAGACTTCAATAAGACTAAAATATCAACACCTTTATACCTAAAAAGAAAAGGTATTGACACTTTTACTAAAGGTGTCGATACTTAGACTAGAAAATGAGTATTTTGAGAAAGTATCGATACTCAAATTAAAGGTATCGATATCCAGATCAAAGGTGTCGTTACCCAGGCCAAAAGCATCAACAATTAGGCTAGAAAATGAGTATTTTGAGAAGATATTGACACCTAAACTAATGATGTCGACACTCAAACTAGAAAATAAATATTTTAAAAAGATATTGAAATCTAGACCAAATGTGTCGATATTCAAAAGAAAGTATTAACACTTTTTAACAAAAAATCACATTTTTGACTATACAGAACAAATATCTAACTCATGAAAAGACCATTTTATCCATTATTTATGCTTTTTCATCCATTCTTTTTCTATTTTTAAGGCTAAACATATCATTTTCAATTACTTTTATTTATAAATAAAATCAAGGGAGTTGATTCTTTCACTTTTTTCCATGCTTAGCCTAATCTTCCCTTTTTTATTCTATTTTGTTGCTGCTTGTTTTTTTCAATTTTCTCAATTTTTCACTTATTAAACCCCTTTTTTAACAAATCACTAGAATACGATGCACCCTACCTTTTATGAATTATATTTTCAAAAATAGCTAAGCAACTGAGCAAGAACGAGAGTTAAAGTTTGAAGCTAATTTGGGATTTTGAGGAATTGACAATATTTATAGCATCCTTAGGCTCTAATCAAGATTTTAGTAAGATTTCTAATATATTTCAAGTATGAAGTTGAAGTATAAATCAAATTATCAACCTAAGATTTACTATATGCTTAGGGAATCTGAGTATTGAGACTTGATTTTATTAAATTAACTGTGAATTTATAGAATTAAATTAGATTTTAATATTCTAAAAAATAGAATAATTTAGTTTGAAGTTTTTATAAAACTTAAGTAATGAGTACTATTTTGAGTACTATTCATCTAAACTGTTTCTCCTAGAGAATTGATATTTAATAGCTAAATTAAGTTAGCATAATGATTATATTGATTTAGTAATAGCTATGGAGTTTTATTTGATGAAAATTAGATAAATAATTAAAATTTCATGAAATTTCGTTCGATTAGGTTTAATGAGAAAATCTTAGCCCATTAGGCATAATTACACATAAAGATTGCACTAGATTCATTGTAGATATAAAGATTGATGAAATTATTAGTTTATATTTGATTTAGGCGCTGAGAAACCGAGTGACAAGGATACAAAGTATGAGGACTAAAGGGAGTGTTTATCCTTCCCTTTATGTGAGTGGACTTGTTTCATATTTTATTCATTTTTTTAAATTACTTTAGAAAAATTATTATTTTACAAACAAGAAAATAGTTACATCCTTATTATTTTAAGACAATTGTGAGTGAAATTTATTATAGTTTCTTTTATGTTTATTAATTTATTATAAAACTTAAATATATTTTATATGCTAAGATAGTAGAATTATTTTATATAATTTGAGATATCTTAGGAAGCAATGGATAAATTATTGTGATAGAAATCAGAAAGAATTCTCACTTGCTTATAATTTATTCATGGATTGGTGACTTTATCATTTTATAATATTTATAATTTTCTTATGATGATTTTATAATATTTATATTGATTTGTATATAAACATATTTGTATATGATATTATCATATAAACTTTGATGATATGCACGTTTATGATTTTGGATATTGAATTATACGATTTAATTTAGTTTATGATATTGAAATCGTGAAAACCATGACCATAAAGGTCAAAACTATAACTATAGAGTTAAGTAGCTTGACATAGACTGAGGTAGTAGCCATCCAAGTGAGTAATGCAGAAGCAAGGCCTTTATAAAAAGAGTGATGACCTCATTTATGACAAAGTGGCCAATTAGACAAAAATATAGAGGACAGTTATGTATAAATTCATAGATTACTCTAGACCAACATTAGTGATGGGCTTGACTTTTATAATAAACTCATGCATTCATTTATTTTAGCATATAAAATAAATTTTTATATAAGTTTCATTCTTTTTGTTACACAAAAACCCACTCAAAGGTTGAGTTTACTCTTAGCCAAAATAAACGTAAAAAAAAAATGCCCAGCCTAACGATTTTGGTGCATACCAAGGTTTTTCATAAAACAAAATGATTTAAACACAAAGTATAGATGTTTTTTTTTTTGAAATGTTTCTTTATAAATGTATTCATATGCTTTTGTATAATTTGTATTCATTCATAGAGTATACTTTCACATACTCACCCCCTTACTTTTCAATTTTAAAAAATCACAAGCAAAACAAAGTGTAAAATAATAGTGGTAATTACTAAAATGTTAGAACTGCAGGTATAATTTTTTTTTTTTTTTGACTCACTGTTTGTTTACTTGGTCTACTAAGAGTGTTTTAAAAATATATATTATGTATTTATTGATGGATTAGAAAGGAACATATGTGAATTATATAATTCGTACACTTTATCTAATCTGTTATATATTTATTTGAAATAAATTAAAAATGTCTTAGAGAGACAAATTATGTTTTTGTATTGATAAGAGGTTTGAAAAAAGGTTTTTAAGATATAAATGTATGAATATATAAAAAACAGGTACCTAAGAAGCATCATAGGCCCAAAAAATATATTCAATGGTTTAAAATGTGTTTCAAGAGTTTGTGGTAGTTGACATATACAGACCCTAATGGTAGAGGCATAACAATTAGATTAGTATCAGACCTTTAGGTTTCGAAAAATATTTTTAAAAATGTTTAAATGTGTTTTAAAAATTGTTTTATATATTTTTAGTTAATTTTAAAAATATTCTAGTGGATAATTAGTGAGTCGAGTATTAAGAATTAAAGCACCACCAATGTATATAGGAATAAAATTGTGAATTTCTTTTATAGCGAAATAATACAATCACAATCTAGTAGAAAAAAGGGTAGACCTTGAAGAGAGATAATCCTCAATAACGAGCAAGAGACCTTATCATTTTTCCCTCCACTTAAAGTCGAGAAAACACAAGTATAGTCCTCGATAATGAGCAAAAGGCTTCATTATTTGTCCCTCAATCTAAAGCCAAGAAAATACAAGTACCTCTTTCACCTCAATATTAAAAATCACAAATAAGAATGCCTCTTCCATTGACTTTAAAGGCTTGAGTAGCCCATATGACATTGGAATGCAAAAAATTTTTCTCAAATGCAAGCGCTACAAGGGTTAGTACCTTATCCTTATCCATATCTTTATTCTTACTCGTATCTAGAGATTACTACTGCTCAATTAGTAACTAAACTATAGCTCTAAAGCTCTTTAAACTTATAAAAAAGATTAGACAACTCAAAAGTGTGCCATTTAATGGCATAACAGATTTAGTGTTAGCCAATAAGTGGTTAAAGCAGGTGAAAAAAGACTTGGAAGATATAAAAGTAGAGGATGATATTAAGTTGAAAGTAATAATTTAACTATTGAAAGATAATGCAGTTACTTGGTGGAAAAATATTCAGGCGAGGTCAACACCACCATTGATCTAGGTTGAATTCAAGCAAGAATTTAAAGATTAATTTTATACTCTTTTTCATTATAATCAAAAGCAATAAGAATTTTTAAGACTAAAGCAGATGGAAAAAATAGTGACAGAATATGAAATCTAACTAAGGGAGTCAGTATAATTTGTGCTAGAATTTGCCAATAAAAATAACTTGTGTGCTAAGTTTAAAGAGGGGTTAAACTTTAAAATAAGAGAAAATATGTCTTTGTCTAGGAATCAGAGCTATAAAGAAAGATCCAATTGACTATAAGAAGATAATAGGAGAATGCAAGTCTAAGAGTATGTTTCATAAGAGAAAAGACCTTAGTATTCAAGTGGGCCAACCATCTAAAAAGAGTCATAATAATAGCTCTACTAATAATGCCTCAGCTACTAGTCTTGCCAGTAACCTTTTATTTTTCCCATAAGGTCAAAAATCATCTATTCACATCTTTAGCTTAAGGGCCAGTTTAGAGTTTTGAATAGAGGCAAAGAAAAGATAGGTGTATAAACTGTAAGAAGTACTATAATAGTCTGTTAGAATGTCTTATATGTGTTTTTACCGTAGATAACCAAGGCATGTGAAGAAATATTAGCTTAGTTTGGTTAAAATAGAAACAAGTAGTCAACTTGTAACCAGTCAAAATCCTATCTACCTATTATAGTAACAGCTAATGTGTCAATCTATAATTTTAGCTAGTAGAAGATCAGTAGTAAGTAGTTCTTTCACTGGTTTGTCAGGTTTTCAAGGAAATTAAGGTAAAGTCTAGACACTTATATTTGCTCTTAACCAAAAGTAGGCTCAAGTTAATTCCAAAGTAGTGATAGGTACTGTTGCTATATTCAATAAAGATGCATACATATTCATTGATCTAAGTTCTAATAGGTCATTTATCAGTAATATAATTGCCTCTCATACTGATAAAAAACTGTTATCTCTAAATCAAGAGTTAACAATTTATACCTTTTAGCAACTAAGAAAAATCGTCTTCAAAGGCTATGCCATTACTATAAATAAAGTAAAATCAGAAACAAATTTGATTCCTTTAAAAATGTAGGATTTTAATCCCATTCTAGAAATAGATTGGTTGTTTTAACATCAGTCTATAGTTAATTGTTTTACCAAGCAATTCATATTCAGAAAATTGAGTGAACCAAAACTTGTAATGATGGGTAAACATAACATACTTTTTAATTATGTGGTTTTAGCCATTGAAGTTTAGTTTCGAGGTATTTTATAAGATAAGTGTCAGTAATAAAAGAGTTTTCAATGTGTTTCCTAAAGAGTTGCTAAGGTTATCACTAGATCAAGAATTTGATTTCAATATTGAGTTAGTGTTGGGTACTATACTGATATCAGTGCCACCATATTATATAACACCTATAAAACTTAAAAAATTAAAGGTGTAACTCCAAGATTTGGTGGATAAGGGTTTCATTCATTCTAGTATATCACTTTGAGGTTTATTAGTGTTATTTCTGAAAAAAAAAAGGATGGTACCCTGCGTTGTATATAGATTATCAATAATTAAATTAGGTAACTATTAAGAATAAGTATGTATTGTCACGAATAGATGAACTCTTTGATCAGCTATAAGGTGCCAATATCTTATTTAAGATTAACTTATATTTAAAGTATTATTAGTTAAATATTTAAGATTGTGATGTAGTTAAGATAGCATTTAGAACTAGATATTGGCATTATGAGTTCTTAGTGATGCCATTTGAAATAACTAATGCTCTAACTACATTTATAGACCTTGTAAATAAATTATTTCATTCATACCTTAATAAGTTTGTGATTGTTTTCATAGAAGATATCTCGGTGTATTTAAAAACCAAAAAAGAGCACGCCCAATATTTAATAATAGTGTTACAAACCTTGCAAGAAAGAAGGCTATATGCTAAATTCTTTAAGTGTAAATTTTAGCTTAGAAAAGTGATATTTTTAAATTATGTGGTGTCAGCAAAAGAAATATTTGTAGACCATCTAAAGATTAAAGTAATAGTACAATGGAAAAGGCTAATAATGTTATTAAAATTAGAAGCTTCTTGTGATTAATAGGTTATTATTGAAGATTTATATAAAGCCTCTCCTTACTAGTCGTCATATTGTATGATTAACAAGAAAAGATGTAAAATTTAAGTGAAATAAGCAGTGTGAACAAAGTTTTCAAGCACTGAAAGATCGACTCACCACTACACTAGTTTTAACACTTTTTACACTAAGAGGTGAATAAGTGGTACATAGCGACACCTCTAATCAAGAACTTGGCTATGTATTGATTCAAAATGAGAATGTAATTTCCTATACTTCTAGACAACTAAAGAAGTATGAAGTTAATTACCCTACTCATAAAGAAGTATGCTTGCCACTGTAGTTTTTGCAATTAAAATTTAGAGACACTACCTATATAGAGAATATAGATCATAGATCATGGATAATTTGGAGCTTGTCAGATTTTCATAAATCATAAGAGTTTTAAAGTATTTGCTCACTCAGAGAGAGTTAAATTTGAGGAAAGATGATAGTTAAAATTAATCAAATATTATGATCTCACAATTAATTTTCACTCTAAAAAGGCTAATCTAGTGGTAAATTTATTGTGTAAAAAATTACCAATCATATTAACACATATGAGATTAACTTATATGCCACTAGTCTTATATTAAAGAATCTGAGAGTAACTTTGTGTTATAATTATAATGGAGTAATGATAGCTAACTTTATAGTAAGATTAACCTTAAAGGATTAGATCTAAGAAAACAGATGCAAAATAGAGAGTTGATTAAAGTTTACCAAGAGATTCTAGTCGATAAATAGGGTGACTTCAATTTTACTCAAAATAGAAACCTAAATATGAGATAAAGAGTTTGTGTCCTTAAGGATGATAAGTTAAGAAAAGCAATTTTAGAAGAGGCTCATTGTTTAGCTTTTGCCATACATCCAAGTAGTATAAAGATGTACCAAAACCATCAAGGAGAATTTATTAGTGGTCAGGTATAAAGAATGAAATAACAAAATATGTGGCAAGGTGCATGGTTTATCAACAAGTAAAAGCAAAATATCAAAAACTAGCTGGAACACTTTAACCTTTATTAATCCCCGAGCAAAAATAGGAGCACATTATAATAGATTTTGTGGTTGGGTTACCATACATGCAATCAAAGAATGATGCCATTTGGATTATTATTGATCAATTTACTAATTAGGAATACTTTTTGCCAATTTGCATTAAGTATTCTTCCAAAAAGTTGGCAAGATTATATATAGCTAAATCGTAAAACTGTATGGAATATCCATTACCATTATGCCAAACTGAGATTTTTACTCTACATCTCAGTTCTAGCCAAAGTTTTAGAAGGCAATGAGTACCACCTTGAACTTTAATTTAGCCTTTTACCCATAGACAAATGGTTAATCTAAGAGAACAATGCAAATACTTAAAGATATGTTAAGAACCTGTATATTAAATTTCAAAGGTACTTGAATTGTTCATCTACCATTAATTAAATTTGCTTATAATAACAGCTACTAGTCCGACATAAGCATAGCACCTTATAAAATATTGTATAAAAGAAAGTATAAGACCCCACTTTATTAGGATGAGATGGGTGAAAAGAAGCTCAAAAGTATTAAATTGATTGAGATGACCTTAGAGAAAGTGTATATAATTTGAGAGAGATTAAAAATGGCTCAAGATAGGTAAAAATCTTATACTAATAATCAAAGAATAATTTTTGAGTTTGATTTAGATGACATGGTGTTGACGTCGTCCAAAATTTGACGTAAAGAAAAATTTAAAAGTGAAGTCAATATCTATCCAAATAATGGTGGGATAGATCACCTAAAAATTTTAGATTCTAAGTTCGGGGGGTTGATTAAGTATAGGGAAGGTGTTAGGCGCCCTACAACTTCCGTAAAAAATAGTTACCAAAAATATTGATCTTGAATTTTAATTTTTTAAATTTTACCCTTATTTACAATTTTTTACTAAGA
>JAWDEX010000002.1:1998606-2009685 GCA_035221805.1 Trichilia hirta | reverse complement strand
ACATCATTTAACACTAACTATCCTTACCTCATCTAATATAAGATATTATTTTAACATCTTACTATAGAAAGATAAAGAATAAAAAATATTAGCTGAGATAGAATTTTTACACAATAAAAATCTGAAACAAACAATATTAAGTATAGATAAAATTTATAAAATTTACAGAGGACAAAATTGGGTTATGACAATTAAAAACTTGTTTCTTATTGTAAATCGCTCTGTAACCTTCTTTTGGTTAATTCGGTCAACAATTAAGCCAAAAAAAAGTTAAGGCCACTATTTATAATTTGCAATTTTTCATAATTGTTTGCAATTGGAGCATTTAAGGGTTAAATTAACCCTTTAGTAAGATTCTTAGCATTGTTTCATATTTGGAGTATTTTTTGAGTAATTTTAATTTTAAATTACTATTCATTATGAATTTTGCTGTTTATTTCAAAAAAAAATTGATTAAACTCATTTAGGATAAATTGAGACCATAAGTAACATCTAGGTATTAGAATTAATCATATAGAAGCCTAATTGTGAGAAATTAAAATTTTTGGGGTTTAATTATATCTTAGAGCTTTAGTTATATTTCGTATATGCATGTTCTAATTTTTTTGTGATAATTAGTAAATTTTTGTCATAGATGCGCTGGGAGAGCATCCAACTAATCCACATTAATCTAGATTCTATCCAAGCTCCATTTGCAAATTATGTGAGTGGATACCATTATGTTTTTCTCATGTTTTAAAAGCTATGCTTGTATATGTGTATGTGTTTTTAACATACACTGCCAATGGTGAGTAGATTTTATTATGTTTTCTTCATATGTTAATTAAATCATATTTTAGTATGCCTAAAATATTTTTCATGTGATTGTATACTAACGGTTTTTATAAGTTTAAAAATTAAAATCTTTATCTCTTACATATATTATATGTTTTAGAAGAAATGAAATATATGTGATATAATTTATGTTTGTATGTGAGTGAGTTTTGAACAATGTTTTATAATATTACAAATGCAGCTCGTAAATTATATTAAATTATGAGAATTACCCCTTTTCTTTAAGAAATGTTTAATTATGAGTGGAAATGATTGGACTTTTAATTTTAAAGACCAAAATGATTTATAAGATATTTTATGCACAAGTAAAAATAGCTATGTTTCATAAATACTTTTAAATATGAGTGGATATACATTAATATTATTTATACTTCAAAAATCTATGTTTACATATATTTAAATTGTTTAAATGTAAGTAAAAATAACTATATTTTCTTATATTTTGAAATGTTATATTTTTATATATAATATATTTTAAATATAGGTAAGTTTTTAAATAATTTTTTATTTTATTAAAGACATGTTTCAAAAAGAATTTTTTTTATTTATGAAGGTTATTGCTATTTTGAATTGTTCAATAATAAGTAGATGCATAAATAGTTTTTTTTTTAAAATTTATTTTAGTTGTGAAAATTCCTAATACTTAAAATGTGTTATATGTAAATATATAAAATTATTTGATTTAATTATTTGCATTCATTATTAGTTTCAATCTTAGATTTATATAGTCTCGTCTTAAATCTTATAATATAATGAATTAAGTTTTATTTAAAAATTGATATTATTTTTTAGATATTTTTCAAATTTATGATTATATATTTTGGTTAAAATTTTTTATTTCTATACCAATTAGTTAGGAACCATAAGAAGAGAAGCATAAGTGCTTTATAAAAGGCACGAGAAAATATATATGTGTGCGAAAGTATTAGTACAAGTGAGAAATAGAAGGGGTAGTGTGATATAATACTTAGTGCTTGACACTCAATACCTATATTCATATTGATGTATGCATTTTTGATAAACTTAATATTTTAAATATATATATATAAATTTTAAATTACGAATAGCATGCAACGAATACATAGATAAATTATAAAAGTTTTTTATAAATTTACAAAACTTGATTTTTATGTTTTAATACCTGAAAGAGACTTTATTTATATAATATGTTTTATTTTATTTTTGATATTTTCTCACCGAGCTTAAAAAAAAAAAACTCATTCAATTACTATTATTTTTGTAAGATTTTTTTCTTAAATAAGGATTAGAGTGTCAGATTTTTAGCGCAATCACATTAGGATCTTTATTTTACATGAGTTCATTTATTTATGTGTATAAAAATAGTGATTGACGATATATATATATATATATATATATATATATGACATTTTACTTACTTTTTTGTCCGTGGCATATGTCATATAAGAAGGCACAAATTCTTTACAAAAATTTGTGAGTCCATATAAATAATCTGCAGCTGTTTAATTATGATTTTTGCGTATTCTAATTTACCGATAAAATTTGTTTAAAGTTTATGGAGATACGATATTCTTATCTCCATTCCACACATGACTTCGATTCCATAAGTGTTATAATAAAATAATAAATTCAAATATTTTTGAATAATTTATACATAACAGTCCATAAAATATCATTTGTAATTACAAACATATTAAATTTAGCCTAATTTGTTAATGATATGTGAAAATATTATAAATATTAATCATATTAAACAATGATATTATTCATTAAATAATTGCAGTGATCATAATTTGATTTGATGGTTGAACAAATATTTGTGTTTCACTTCCCAATCAACTTCAAACCTGGGAACGTGGAAACGAGAATATAATTAAAAATAATTATTAAATAAATCTAAATTTTTTTGTTAAAATACTTTTAACTGCACTATTTCTTAAATATTCAATTACTTTTCTCAACTTATTTTTTTTTTTTTTAACAAAGCAACAATAACTTATTTTATAAGCTATAATAATCTCAAACTAATTATTAGATTACTTTTGAGATTGTAATGTTTCGATTATATTATGAAAGTAAACCTAAAAATTATGTAGTAATATTAATTTCTAATAGAATTTATATATTTTTATATTAATATTTAAAATTTTTATCTCACAATATAAGTAAGGTAAATACTATAACATCAAGGTACCATACATAACCCAAACATATAAGAGGAATGCATGAGGTCCACAAAGTGAATGAGCAAAACTTCATAAATCTTGTCCAAATTGAATAATTTGATGAAGGATAATGAAATTTCACGGAAACAAAGTAACAAGTGAGATGTATACAAGATTGGAGTTTGTTTCTTTTTATCACTAGAAATGGAATTTAGTTTTCAAAGTGCATTAATTGATTATTGAATACCTCATAATCAATAATAAATATTGAGGCCCTTAGTAGGTAGCTTATTTAAGTCTAATAATGACTGACAATTTTCTCTCTTGACCTGAAATGAAATGATCATCAAAGCTTTACAGTGACAACTTAAAAAGTCAAAATTCTAGCTAATGCCATAAGATTCAATTCATATATATGTAATAATAAATAATTATTCGAGTTTTTTGTAATTAATTCAAATATTAGATCAATAATATATTTTATCGTATTATTAATGATAATATTAGCCACATGTATCATAGGATTATTTAAAACTAGTCCGAGTTTTGTTTGAAAAAGGTTCCAAATGTACCAAATCATTTGAGATATACAAATAAATTTTTTATTTACTCTTTTTTTTTAATCAAAAATCTCGTAAAATGAAAAATAAATAAATAAATAAATCTTATATTAAAAGTATTTTCAGCGAAAAAATTGAAGTTGAAATAATATAAAAATACTGCTGCTTGAAAGTTGCCCCCTTTTAGAATATTTGTCGGTATATAATTATTATAAATTGAAAGTATTAGAGTTAAATATTAATAAATTAATATCTAAAAATTGGTGTTAATAACAAGAAAAAAATATTTTAACTTGATTTTTAAATTATCACAGAAATACTACAATCTAAAATGAAATCGATGACAAACGTTATGGACAAACTACTGGAAGTCATGAATTAAGATAATAAATGGGACTTCTTATTTTTCCTTTATTTTTATGTAAAATTACATTAATGTAAACAGAAATGAGTATATACATAAGATACGAGAATCTGTAGTACTAAAAAACAGATGTTGCTATCGTAACCTAAGTATGCAATGGTCATTATCATTATACATGCCAAGTTGTGAAAGGCAATAACATTAATTCAACAAAAAGTCTTTCGATTTGAGGCTTATGAACAGCAAACATCGGAAACATAGGAGTATTATGTCTTTTCATCTACTGCAATAAGACTAAACAAGTTATGCAACAATAGGATGAACCCTTCACGAAAACTGCTAACAGGATGCCTTTGATACATGACTCGAAAGGGCTAACGCGGGTCATTGGCGAGAGATCTCTGTGCTCAGAGCAACCCGCTATACACATGTGAAAAGATCTCATGGAAAGGACGGGTGGCAGTTCTGATTACTCTGGATTGATAACCCCTCTTTGAGAAGCTTGGGAAGCTTTACAAGGGTCCCGGTCCGAAGCATCTGCAAGGCCTAGTAACATTCTCAAAATGTCAGTGGTGTCTTCCAAGTAATACTTGGCTTTGCTGGGTTTCTGGCCAACAGTGCATGCAAATACTTCTGCAACTGGCGAAAGCGAGGGACCAGCCCGGGCCCTCATTATCGCTTCAAACATGTCTTCATCAGACCGATCATCCCCAATACATAGAACAAAATCTGGAAGCCTTCCCTTCTGCAGCATTGTTGCAAGTAGACGCTCCACTACAAGACCCTTGTTCACACCCTATTCAGTTGTTTGACAAGCATTAGAATCCATCGCTAAGAACAGATTATCATTATTTTGGGCAGGAACAATGAATTATCATTAAAGTCTGAAATTCTTAAAATCAAATTTCATCTATTTTTCAGCTTAAAAAAAATTCTTAAAACTCTAAATTCTCCGCTATGAAGTATAAAATCTACCCTCAATGAATCATTCTTAAAATAAAATTGGCACCTCTTAAAAATATTAGTGGAAAATGAAGTATTTTGGTGATAGAGATTCTCAAATACAAAGAAATGGGAACACAAAATGATGTATGAATCCTGATTTGGCCATTGAACTACCAATTTTCTGAGGCCTCCATATATTTTCAGCAAGACTACCTTTAGTTTTCCAACTTCATGCTCTCACTTTCGCCAACTTCGCAATATATGGGCAATTATTTTTTAGATTTTATAAATATTGGACTTAACATATTCATATGTAATGCAACTCACTTCAATACTATTCTTTATATGGAAGATTTCAACCACCGATCATGTAAAAATCATCAGAACTTTCTATTGCATATTCTACTAATTTTTTCTAGGAGTTATTGACATTAAATTTTCAGCCATCAAATATAGGCACATAAAAATTTAAGAGAAAAGATTTTTCTTCTTACTTTACTAGAATGGATATGATCATTACCCTAAGAGAGAGAGGATTTCGAGTGCATAATGGGGGATTCACATACAAATCTCTTATGCCCCAAGACTTGCATTCCATTTAGCATCCCCTACTACCACAACCACATCACTTACTAGGGCATTGAGGACAACAAAGCCAATGGGAAAGGTAATCACATAATGAATATCAATAATCATCATAACCACAACTCAATACAAGTCATTCTTGGTAATAGAAATATCAATCTGTATTTAAGGAAATCCACGGCATCATTTAGCAGCCCTAACTATCTGAACATCTGACCTTTCAGGTGGAAACAAGGTTCATATTATTTGACTAATTAAAAAATATTGCAAGCAAAATATATCAAATGAAGCAAATAGAAATCATAGTACTGATATCAACAATCCATTCTCTTTATATCTGATCTTTAGACTATGGTTCGTATATGGCGATACTTAAATGAGGAAGAGAAGAGAAGAGAAGCACTGACCTGGGGTTTAACTTCTACAATGTGAGGACCACTCTTAACAGAAACCGGCTCATTAGCAAGAACACTTTCCAAGTGATCTAGAAGCTCCTTAGCTTGGCATAAGCCAAAATCTGGATCTGCATACTGGTAATTCCAAACAAGTGCACTTTCTTTCGTCTCAATGGCAGAACCATCGGTTGTTTCAGTGTACAATTTCATTACGGGTTCAGCAATTTGCTTCCAATCAAAATTTGGCACAGACACACAAGTTTCCCAATCTGCATCATGCTTGGACCTGGAAAAGAGCAACAGTCAACTGAAATGCCACAGTAAAAGTTAGCCGCTCTTTTATTTTTCAAATTTGTACAGGCAGATACTCACCGGTGGGTTAACTTTAACATTGGAAAATTTTTAGCTGACAATCAAAATTTAATTTATTATTATTAGCTTAATGAGGGAAAGCGTAAACAAAGAACCTCTGAAGTGTAACGCGATATCCATGATGATATGGTGTTTACTGAGTATGAATATTTTCAAGATCACATATGAAGACCTAAAAACAACATAAAAAATCAAAATGAGCTGCAAAAAAATAAGCTTCATACCTCAGAAAATAACCATGCTCTGCAGCAATTCCAAGCCTTTCGCATGAAGAAAACCATTCAGTTAGAGTATTTCTGTCTTTCCCACTAACAAGGAAGACAAAATTCTTGGGGTCTTTGCACAAGTTGTTTAATATTGCAACAGCATCTGCATTAGGGTTTTTACTAATTGAACCAGGAGTAATCATAGTCCCATCATAATCCAGAAGAATTGCCCGGTTTTTGGTCCTCTTATAAGCTGAAACAATATGTTCAATCGAAAGCTTTTGGAAATTTGGATCCATAGCAATTACCCGAAACCCCAAACCAAAACCAATTCCCCAGCATCTTCTCCACACATGATCCCTGCAAGACCTTTCAAGATCCTGCAAAAAGCTATGAGCCCAGTATGCAACATCATGTGTACTAACATACCGATAGTGCTTTTCATGCCGCATCTGCTTTTCAGCCTCAGAAACCCTTAAGGCAGAATCCATGGCTTCAGCCACAGCATCAATATTCCATGGGTTTACTCGAATGGCACCACTCAATGATGGAGAGCATCCAATAAATTCAGAAACCACCAGCATACTCTTCTTTGCAACTGATGGGTCTAGCCCTAAGGTCATATCGAGCTTCTCATTTCCTTGCCGGCAAATTATGTATTCATAGGGTATAAGATTCATCCCATCCCTCACTGCTGTAACAAGACAACACTCCGCAATAACATAAAAAGCAATGCGCTCATAAGACTGAAGTGGTGTATCAATCAAAACTACTGGTTCGTATCCAGGCCTTCCAAATGTTTCATTAATCCTTCTCACTGTGGCATTAGTCTCGCATTGGACCTCCTGTACGTCCCTCCCTCGGCCTCTAGCAGGATTTGCAATTTGAACCAGAACAACTTTACCCCTTTTAGAAGGATGTTGTAAGAGCAATTGTTCCATAGCCAATAGTTTCAAGCTGATTCCTTTAAAGATGTCCATGTCATCAACCCCGAGCAAAATGGTCTGACCCATAAACTGATTATGCAACTCTGCAACTTTAGTTTCAGTCTCAGGAAGATTCAGAACAGATTGGAGCTGACCTATGTGAATTCCAACAGGTAAAATCTTAATGCTCACAGTGCGACCATAATACTCGAGCCCTACGTAGCCTCGCTTAGACTGATAAGAGAGGCCTAGCATTCGGCTACAACAAGAGAGGAAATGCCTGGCATAATCAAAAGTATGAAAGCCAATAAGGTCTGAATTGAGAAGCGCTCGTAAAAGCTCATCTCTTATAGGAAGTGTTCGATAAATTTCAGATGATGGAAATGGACTATGGAGGAAAAATCCGAGCTTCACCCTATTAAATCGTTTTCTCAAGAATGTTGGCAAAACCATTAAATGGTAGTCATGAACCCACACAAAATCGTCATCGGGGCTAATAACTTCCATCACTTTGTCTGCAAATATCTTGTTTACAGAAACATAAGATTGCCAAAGGGACCGGTCAAACCGGCCACCAAGATCTGGTGACAGAGGAAGCATGTAGTGAAATAATGGCCACAGGTGCTGTTTGCAGAATCCATGATAGTACCTACTAAAAAGCTCGGGAGGAATAAATGCAGGGAGACATTTCAAAGTTTCAAGCAAAGTTTGGGACACATAATCTTGCTCCTTCTGGTCAATGTCGTCTTTGAGGCAACCAACATAGATTACTTCTAGATCTTCTCCAAGGCCATCTTTTAACTGCAAAAGCAGTGAATCCTCATCCCAACTAAATTTCCATTCTCCACTGCCATCCGAACTTCGATGTGCCCGAACTGGGAGTTGGTTTCCCACAATTATCATTCGTTCCCGAGAAACAGAAGACGGAGCATCAGAACCAACACTGTTGTTGTTCTCATCATCGAGCTCAGACAACACCCCAGTAATAGTTGCCACTCGAGGGAGCCTCTTCTTCTCACGACCAAAAGTCGGGGAATCACCGGAAGCAAGATCTAACAGGTTAGAATAAGACCTCGAAACCATCAAGAGGTCAAATACAAAACTTTTCGTCGTTGATTGAGATTAACAATAGGACCAAGTTGACTCCTTTTTAGAAGGACCAAACACAACCTACAAAACGCTCAGGATGGAACATGATTAGAGACAAAACTGAAGTACGATCTTGAAATCCTACTGCAAAGTACATCATATTTCCCTCTAACCAATCATGATTTCAGAAGAAAAACTGTAAATTATGTCCACCCAAGTGAATCTGCTGGCAGTATACGATTTTGGAAGTCCAAATTCGTATATTAACGCAGATATCTCCTGTTAAACAAGAAAAAATAAGAACAGTTCCCCCATTATAACTTCCCCTTTCCTTAACCCACAAACTCCAATGAACGGAGTTACAGCAAAACTTTGATACCCAACACTTCATTGGAAAAAATAAAATTAGCAGGATATTTGGAAATACCCAGAAGCCAAATCTGACCAAATAAAATAAAAAACAGACAGAACCATTAAGAATATTTACGCGTGAAAAGATGCTCATTCTATACACAGCAAAGATTGATGAAAACTAGCTAAGTAAAAGAAAATATCATAAGCAACCCATCTCACAAGAACAAAAGTAGAAGCTTAAGCTAAAAAAATAATGAATAAATCAGTTGACATACAAAAAAATTTTTTTTAAAAAAGAATAGCAGAAAGAAGCATGCAACTTTGGAAGAACAGAAAAATCTGAGAAAGTAAAGCGTTACGGAAGTGCTGAAATGAAGAAGAAGAGAGAAAAAAAGCTTACCCTCAAAGGCTAAAAGAAGTGCCAATGAACTGAGACGCAAACCAAGGATTCTTTCCTTAGCCTTTTTCAGTTTGGACAAGTTACTATTTTCTGATATATATTCTTTTTTTACTTATCAAAATCTTCAGACAACAAATGGTAATGGGATCATACTTTGCATTACGGAAAGCATATGATTCCCTGTCCCTCTCTCTCCGTGCGTCTACCAGTGAGTGTAAAAGTGACTGATGAGTTGAGCGTTGAATGATGAAATGAGGAAAACGAAACAGTGAAATCCAACATCCTTAACCATAGTTAGTTTCATAGTTAAGTTGAGACTTGAAACTAGGTTGTTTTAGGTAATATATCATTTACTTCTTCCTAAGGTTTAAGTTTTTATTATTTAGATAGTATTTTTTAAAAACATCATTACTTATTTTTTAAAATTGTAGAATTCATATTGTCTCAAATGCTCTCAATAAAATTATTTATTTATTTTTAATAATTAAGGAAAAATTAATACATTTTAAAGTTAATTTAATAAATTTTTAGAAAAAATAAGTTATTTTATTAAATAATTTTCAGAAGATAAGACATAAGTGATAATTTTTAAAAATATATTATTTAAATAATAAAAACTCCAGACTTAGAGGAGATAAGTAATAAATTCCTTCCTGTTGCTTGAACGGAGATAAATAATAAATTCCTTCCTGTTGCTTGAACTCCTGAACAATTTAACTTGACTGATGTACGCGCAACTCCACAACGACCTTGAATTTGTTTTGTCTGCTTTCGGGAAGATGCGCGTGGCCTCCACGTCCTAACGTCATTGCAATTGCAAAGCGGCCTACCTTTTTTGCTTACTACGCAACAATTTTATATTTAGCACGACGGTTTTGTTTTTTCTGTACGAGTCATCATACCCATTAGTCAATTTTGATATACGCCATTTTATAAATTCATGAATAATGTTGTTGTAGTTTTACTAACACTATTTCATATTATATAAAAAAATTTTATTTATTAAAACTTTTTTGCCCATATATATATATATATATATAATTTTAAATTGAGTAGATAATCTTTTTAAATTGTGTATATAATTATTTTATACCATGTTATGTTAGTTTTTATGAATAAATACGTATTGCTTATTTGTAATAGATTTTTAATATAATATAATACTTCATGTACGCATAATATTATTTTAGTGGTGTATGATTTTATATTAATTATTGGGAATAAAATTAAGTGTTATATTTATGAGATTCGATTCAATACTTATTAATAATATTATCTGTTTTAGCACAATTTTTGAGATTTCGTAATTTTATTTTTAGTAATAGGTCAATTTACGATTTTATTTTTAGTAATAGGTTAATTTGAAGACTTTGTAAGATGTTATCTATCTTAGTATTACTCTTGTCCACGCACGTTTAACAGTGAAATTCTTAAGAATAAACTATCACGCATCACAAAAAATCTCATTGACATATTAGATTTAACTCTATTTTTATATATCATAAATTTTCTCTCCTATTCTAATGTGGGACTTGTCATTACCTCCCAATCATCCTAAAGTCTATTAGGAGTCGCTCTTTACTTTGGCACTCTTACCCCAGCATTACTTCTCGCTCTCTAAGATTGGGATGGTATATTGACATTGTCTAAAATTTGAACGTAAAAATAGAGTTGCCATCTATCCAAATAATGGTAGAATAAATCACCTAAAAAGAATTAGATTTCAAATCCGGGGGTTGATTAAATATAGGGAAGGTATTAAGCACTCTACAATTTTCGTAAAAACGGTTATAAAAAATATAATGATCTTGAATTTTAATTTTTTAATTTTTATCTTTATTTATAATTTTTACTAAGAGAAGAAAGACTATGAAAAATATTTCGCCATCTTAATTTTTCTGAAAA
>JAWDEX010000002.1:1987986-1998506 GCA_035221805.1 Trichilia hirta | reverse complement strand
ATTATAATTAAATAAATAATTATTTAGTATAATAATTTTAATTATTTATATTTTAATATTTATTTTATATTTAAATAAATAATTAAATAAATAAATAAAAATTTTTATCGACTAATTAAATAAGTTAAATGAGCCTAATTAAGTTAGTGATCTAATTATCTAATTGTTTGTTTGATAAATTAATAAGTATATCATATTATGTTATCTATTTAATAAATAAATAACTCGATTAATAAATATCTCTTATCAGAATTAAAGATTTGTGTAACCATTAATAAATAATTCAAATTTAGATCAACAAAAAAAAATTATAAATTTATTAATACAATACGAATAAGATACGTTTGACCAAATTATCACCTAAAATCTTATGATATTGTTTAAAGTGTAGGTTTTATTAATACTTATTTAATACAAAAAATAACAAAAATTAAAGAAGACCATTGGTCATCGTTAGATTCAATCTTTTATCTATATTATTAAATTTTAAATTTTTTAATTTTACAAAATTGTTAGGTTATTTATTGTAACAGAGCGCTAAAAAAAAACTTAAAAAAGGGGCCGTCCACAATGCATTGCCACGTCATTTGTGTTATTGTGATAGCAATAGGATTGCTCAACGGATCGGATTGGATGGATTGGATCAAATTTATATTTGATTTGTTATTTTATGAATTACAATTTATACTCGATTTATTATCCGATAGAATCTTAATCGATCTGATCTAAAAAAAATTCGAGTCTGCATTCGACCGGATCCAATACACCTCAAATAGAAAATAAAGAAAAGAATATGTAAGTTATTGGTATTTGCTGTATGAATCGACTAATTCTAATAGTATTAAAAGTATTTATTAAAGTTCTAATTCATTAATACTATAACTCTTATAATTCTAAATTATTTATCTGGCTAACTATCATGATATAAAATTATAGGAGTTATAGTATTAATAGATTGAGATTTTAATGAATATTTTTAAAATTATTGACATTAATTAGTCTATTAGATCAAATATTAAAGATTTACATATACTTTTTTTTTGTAAACTATATAATTTTAATATCAATTTTTTTAAATTATTCAAGTTTTAAGACACTAAAAGGTAAAACAAAATTTTAAATGTCAAAATAAATACAGTAGTTCAAAATAATATAATAATAATAACTCTCTTATTATCTCCTATCAAAAAATTTATGATAAAAACTCTCTTATAATTTATTAAAATATTACTTATTCTCTTATTAAAATATTTGTGATAAATATCCTTTATAATTTAGAAAAATAACAAAATATCTTTTGTTAAAAATAAAAATACATATTTTTATTACATAAATATTAAATTTTTATCGTATAAATTTTAACTTTTATTATATAAACTCTTAAACCAAAATAATTGATTTTTTAAAAAAACTTTTAAACTTAATTTATAATTTTAATAATTTATACTAATAAAACTTATAAATTATTTTTTTAAAAATTAAATTTAAAATATTTTTTATTTTATACTCAAAAATTTATGAATTTATTTTTATTTTAAAATTAAAATTTATAAAAGATTTATTTATTTTTATTTTTAAAAATTAAATAAAAATAATTTAAATTATTGAATGATTATAATACTTTATACAATAAAAAACTTAATAAATATTAATATAGAATTACAAGTTCAATTTTGTTTATTTTCTAATTAATACTCTACACTGAAATAGTTTATAATTTAATTTTTAAAAATAAAATTTAAAATATTTTTATTTTATATTCTTAAAAATTTATGATTTTATTTTTATTATATAATTTAATTTAATAAAAATTTATTTTATTTTATTTATATAAATGAAATAAAAATTTAAATATTTTTATTTAAATTATTGAATGATTATAATACTTTATACTTTAAAAAAATTTAAGTTACAATTTTATATTTATAAGCACAAAATTTATTAAATGTAAATATAAAATTATAAATTAAATTTAAATTATAAAATAAAAATAAATTCATAATAAAATAAAATTTGATTCCTTGCCCTTTCATTTTTAGGGTAAGATGCCATAATCATAATAATAATAATAATTTTTATTATTATCATTAATATCTTAATTTTTAACTTTTTAAAAATAAGATATGTAATAATGATATATTACTATTACATTAAATTTTAAAAGTAGAGAAATTCATATGGATAACAATAATATTTAATACAATATGTACAAATATTGTATATAAACAATGTTTATTAAATCAATGAAAGATTATAAATAAAAAATATAAAATTAGTTATAAAAGAGTTTTATGATGTCAATTATGATAAAAAAAGTTCATGTATTAATGTATTATTACAAGTATTTTTATTTTACCTTTTTGTTTTAGATATTTCAAATTTTATGTTGTAAAAAATATGAATTGATGTATTGTATCGAAGTTCATAACTTACATTGTCTATATTTAATATTATTACTATATATAAAGCTTTATTTATTGATAGCATCTTATTGTATGCTAATCGTCATAGAAAGCAATAGTGGAATTAATGGGGGTTCTTAATCATCACTTCCTTTCCATCATAACTAGTTTCTAGAATCATTATGCATAATTACTAACACTATTTATCCTGACGTGTCTGCTTTAAAGATGGCAATTTGATTGTAATGTTATTATAATATTTGTTGACAAAAAGAAAAGCATGATGTCAAGTTGATCGACAATATCGATTGATTGTATATATAACGTGACAAATATCATTCCGTGTCAGCCAAATAAACATTACAACCACCCATTGATGCTATTAAATAAAAAGTAAAATGATAAATATTAGTTAAAATATGTGTAAATTTTATAAAAAAATCGAAATTATTAAATACTTTTATAGTTTTACTTTCAAAATAAGTGAAAGCTAACTACATTCATACTTACGATATCCAAATCGATATGATTAAGAGATTTTTTGATCGATAAAGTGGTAACTTAATATGGTATTATTATTAGGAGGTGTTGTATTCCATTTGTCCATATGAGATTTACTTGTATTTGTTTCAGTCATGTGATACCATCAAATGAAGTCTCAGTTTAGTTGTCCTTTTAGTCCAGTGTAGTAAGTATGGATTACTGGTACTTCAATGGTAGACCTTGTGCTATGACATTTTGCAATTCATCTCGTTACAAGTCTTAAGTTCTTCATTACTCATTCAATGTTTAAGGTTTCAAATTGCATATCTTGTTACAACTTTTCTTCAGGTACCTACTGAGAACCCCAAACTGTAGCCATTCTTATTTGTCTTTTTACATTTGTTTAATGCAGCTTTATTACTAGTTTATCCAATATCATGACTCTAAATTGGTTTTATTTGAACTAGCTCTACGTATTTGGTAATTTAAATGAATAATTAAGAAATTACAGAGGTTTGCTACTTTTCACGTGATCAAAGTCAGGATCCAAAGTTTTATGTTGCTTGAGACAATATTACTTCTTAAATTGTTTTTCGTTCTATTTCTGGTCATCTGTTTCCAGAAACGGTTTGTTTTCTTGTTTCACATTTCTAGTATTTAATTTAGATTGATAAGTAACCCTTTACTGTAGAGCACCCCCAGCACTAGTTGAATTATTGTGACCTAGTGTGCGAAAGATGTTTGATAATCAGAAACAATATGCATTTATGTATCTTGCACAAGAATGGCAATGAAGCAGGGTTATGGAAATTAGAGACTTTAAGGATGAGAGTAATATCCAAGCTTTAAGAGTTTGGCGTGCGAAAAATAGAGATTGAGCAAACAACAAAAAAATGATAAAAGATCAGAAAAGTAATTTAAACGACAAAAACATTAAATTTACGTTGTTCAAAGAAAAGTATTTCATAAGAAATAGACCAAACCCACAAATAATATATATCTATCTATATACACGAGCCAGACTTGTAGAGCATTTAACGCAATTTTTTTTTTGTCTTTTCGAGAGATTTCTTTTCTAAAGCTTTTGTTGAATGTCTTGTAAAAAAGTATTTAATGTACTCTTCATCCTTTGAGATTTTTCATGAAAAGTGCTTACGTGCATTTATGAAAGCGCCTTCACTGTATAACATTGAGTATTTTCCTTGATGTTTATAAGCCATTTTGTCTGAGGCATGATTTACGGCTTTTTATTTTTTCCTACCTATTATCATCCTTGACTTTTTTTCAGTTGCTTGCCATGGAGTTTACAACCTTTCCCTCTTCTAGTGGAGAAGCCAACTTTATGAATTGTGATTTGCAGATACATATCCACATTGAAGGCCTCGAAGAACTTGCTATAACTGCTAAGCTAAATTTATCTAGTTATCTTAACACCTGAAGTGAGAGTTCTGATGACTTTACACACTCTTTCAAAGTTCAGGATCTTCCACCGACTCTTTTTACGTGTTTATTGCCTAAATCGTACCCAGGCAATTCTTTTCACTGTCCCGTTCTGTAGTTGAATCTGCTAGGATTTCCAATCTTTGCTCCATGCTAGACTCAATATGGATCCGTTAACGTGGTCAAGAAGTCATAATATCAATGGACACAGTGGCTACAAAATTCCTCTCTTTTATATCTTCGTTTGACAAGGAAATTATACAAGGTCCTTATGGCATCAAACATATCGGAGATAGGCTTGCAGTCTCAGGGAGTATCTCCCCTGATATTGATGTTCTTTCCGTCAGGTGTCACAACGACAGATGCCGTGAACAATACTGGCAATTTACGATTCATATCCCATCTGCGGGTATTCTAAGTGATGTACTACTGAATTTATCCTTAATAGACCTCGATGAGCAGTTTCATCATTATTTACCGAGCATGACTTATTTTATGGTAGATGTCGACTCGTAGTTTCTATGTTCTGCAAAGGAAGAAATTAACTGATTTCCAAATGCTCATACCTTCCAGGTTATACTCTATAGATCTTTTTCTATAGGTTTCTGGACAGATTGTTCTCTCTGTTGTATTTTTTCTTACATAATGTTAGTTTCTTTTGTATGCAATATTTATTCCTCTGCATTGTTATTAGAGCTTTTTGTTGATTATTAATTTAGTTCTCTTGTCTTACTTGGTACTGACTTTGTCGGATCTTCCATGCCAGCATTGCTTTTGTTGGACATGCATGAAGACTTATTCTGACATACATGTCTCCGAAGGCACCATAAGCAAGCTCCAATGTCCGAACGGAAAATGCGGAGGTATGGTTCCTCCCAATTTGTTGGAAAGGCTGCTTGGTGATGAGGATTATGAAAGCTGGGAGTCCTTAATGTTACAGAAAACTCGAGTCAATGACTGATGTTGCGTATTGCCCAAGATGTGAAACACCTTTTATTGAGGATGAAGAACAGCATGCAAAATGCACCGAGTGCCTCTTTAGCTTTTGTACCTTATGCAAGCGACATCACGTAGGTAACGCATGTATGACACTTGAACTGAAGCTTGAAATCTTGCAGGTAAATAGATGAATTTTTGGCATTCCTTTCACTAGTTTTGCTGGTGCGTTTGGTATGAGCAATCCACATTTGAGAAAGTGGGTCCGCAAAGATCATGATTATTCTAACTGGATCAGAAGCCAACACAAATTGTGATTGACAATTACATGCCAATTTTTCTTAATAAATCTATAACTGACAATGTAGTTGTAATTCACTTAATTGGAATCCACAAGATTACCATACAAATCAATGTGATCTGTCGTGGCTGTTGGCCTCTTTGATGGGGAAGTTAATTAACTTCTATTTTCGTTCTTTTATCAACCATTTGTCACGCCGTTTTCTCTGATTCTTATAGGTTAGAACTCACGAGACCATGATGAAATAAGTTCCCCATAGTTGTTTGATTATGGTTTTGATTCCTGAAGGTTAGGCTCATCAAATGCTGTAATCCGGGGACATTTACTATCATTGATGCCCGAACAGTTCCCTCTATTCTGCAAATAATAGTTTCTGTTAGTTTGAACGTCAAAGTGGAAATTTCACAGTTCCCATTGTCATTGTCTTAGAAAATTTTCCAGCTGTTCTATACACTGAATTTTTCCTGCAGGAGTACCAGAATTCATCTCGACTAAAAGACAGGCAAAGACAGAGAGCGAGAAATGATAAAATGAGATTCTTATTGTCAAGGAAATATTTTGTGATGCTAGGCATTGTCACAAGACAATTGATGGATATTATCATTTCAGGTTAGTGATCAACTTCTGTAACAAAGCGATCGAGGGTTTTCCGACCATGTGCATTTGTCAACTTTATATGGAACTAATTATCTTTCATGCTGATGAAATAATAGGACGTGTGACCTATTTCTGGAGGACCAGCTTAAACTGCATCAGGGCATGGTTCAAAAACTAACTGATAGGAGATAACAAATTTTAAAGAATGCAAAGATTTCAAAGACATGCTAAATGTAGAATTTAGTAAACTAACCTCCTTCATATACTTTGCTTCTTTATTACTCGAGACTTTTATTACAGATTGGCAAGAACAATCACATGTTGTGTTGGTCATGCGAAATTCGCTGTTGTTACTTGTGCAGATTGACAGCGAAGCGCAGGAATGAGCCTTATGGACCAAAAGGTTGTGAGCTGCGGACGACTGGATAATCTGGAAAAGTGAAAGCAAACATTTCCATAGTACAGGCAAATGAAGGCGAGGTAACGGAGCTTTGGCAAGAAGTTTATATAGTTTTAACCCATCGCAATGCAATCATCCCAATATAAAGCTTGGTTAGTTGATTAAATAAACCTACTAAAATTTCAAACTTGAATGATAGGTAAAAAATTTTGCCTCATAATTATTAAATTGAATGTGTCGAGTTGAGAAAAACACACTTTAAAATATCTCATTAACTGAAAGTGAATTTCACTTAAAAAAAATTCTTGAACTTTTCTGTTTGTTTATTATTCTTAATTCAATCAGTTAACAGAAACAACAAGAATTCTTTTAAAAATAAAAAATTTGTATCTGGACGAACAGAAAATTTTCAAAAGGGAAAAAGAAAGCATTTGAAAATCAGACAAATAGCGGTGTAAGCAAACGCCATGAGAAGAACCGGAAGAAGAGGAAGTCCACAAGCCCATCTCCAAAACGACGACGACGAGACGTTCAAACCTCTCAACGATCAACCGCCACAATCGCAGCAATACAATCACGATCCTCCAGCAAATTCTGAGCTACAAAATATTGAGTCAGCGTCGACAAAATCCCCAGAAAACCAACAAAATCCCAGATGGGTGTCGCGTAACAGGCGTGGTCATGGTGCTAAACCCAGGTTTACCAAGAAAACTCAGCTCAGTTCTTCAGAACTTGAACTGGGTTCCGCGAATAATGAAGTTGGTTCGTTGAATAATGAAGTGAATGTTTTGAGGGTTAGCGAGAATATGGAAGAAAAGGAAAATAATGAAGAGGGCTTGGTGTCGAAGAATGTATTTATGATGTGGAGATTATATTGAGAGAATTGAGTTTAAATGTTGAAGAGCCGGAATTGGAGAATGAGCAACTGAGAATCAATGATCAGCTGCAGGAAGATGAGGTAAATATATAATAACAATGTTTAATTATGGATTGAGTTTTGAAAGTAGTTTGTATTATCTAGTATTACTATTAGTTTAATTGTCTTTGAATCATGTTTTTATAGTATGATGTGAATTTGGAACATGAATCTTGCCAAAATTAATCACATTTGACTTCAAGGTAAATGCTATGTTTTGCTATTGATGAGTTGACTACTCTAAAATCATAATTTTTTGTAATCTGATCCTGTTGCTGAACAGCTTAAGTTGTTGGGCTAGAACTGTTTTGAAGTCATTTGATTTATGGGATTATTCATTACCAGCATTGGTTTCCTTCTGATTCAGACGCCTTATCGGATATGTTCTGGACCAAATTTAGATAGTTTAAACCTCTTAACATTTACCATACATTTATGGTTGTTTCTTGCTGAATATATCTTATGATAAATTGATTGAGTATAATGCAATTGTTTGTAAACTAATATATCCTTTTGATTTTTCATGGAAATTATATGTTTGCATTTATGAAACAATATTTTAATTAAAGATTAAGTTATATATCATTTGGGATGATCAACAAACATAAAATTTTCAAATAATTCTTCAACTTAGAAATTTGAATTTGATAGAATTCTTGTAATTCATTATAGGATTTTAAAACAGAATGTAAACAATATCTTAATTATTATTCTGGGCTTTCGTGAGCCATTTTCCCTAAGATATGAAACTTTTGACTGCTTTTAGTTTCTGTTTTTTCTTATCAGTGACTTGTTTTTCAGTTGCTTGCAATGGAGTCTATTTATGGGGAAAACTTCTTCATTCTTGATAGACAAAGAGACTTAAGATCTTTTCAGGTTACTCGATTATCCACTCAATATCTTCCTTCTTTTTGTGAGAATGTGAACTGTCTCACATGTGTGACATTTTGCAGATTCATATACACATTGAAGCTGCTAATGAACTCACCGTAACTGCTAAGCTGAATTTGTCTACTGATCTTAATACCAGAATCGAAAGTTCATATGACTTGCATACTCTTTCAAAGTTCAGTATCTTCCACCAGTTGTATTAACCTGCTTATTAGCTAAATCATACCCAAGCCATCTCCCTCATTTTACCATCTCTGTTCAGTGGTTGAATTCCATTAGGATTTCCAATCTTTGCTCTAAGCTAGAATCAATATGGATCAATGAACCTGGGCAAGAGCTTATATATCAGTGGACAGATTGGCTACAGAATTTTGCTCTTTCATATCTTGGTTTTAACAAAGAAATTATGCTTGGTCCTTATGGCATCACACATATTGGAGATAGACGTGCAATCTCAGGGAGTGTCTCTCCTGATATTGATATTCCTTCAGTTAAGAGTTACAATGATGAGAGACGCGGTGAAAATTTTCTTAAAAACTTTCATGAATGCTGCATCTGTTTCGATGAGCTTGCAGGTGATTGTTGTTGAAGATTACTAAGTTAAACTTCTTTGGTTTTCTGGTTAATTCTTGGCTATTTCTAGAATTTCAAATATGTCTTCCCTGTTAATACAACTTTTATTGTTGGAAAAAATTCTTGTTTCCCACTTTGATAAAATTGAGAGAGACAAGATCTGAGCTTTAGATGAACATTTGGATTTTCTTGGAAAGTAATGTAAATTATCTGAAGATGGTTTTGAAACTTCTAAATATTTTAATTATCAAAGTGGTCTATAGATATGTCTACTGATAGTGTTGAAAATAAGTATCTATATGGCAGCCATTATCTACATGTAGATGTTCCTGTTGTCCAATGTTTATTCTTCTTCACCACTAGTGAAATTTATTGTCGATTAGTGAATTAGTTGTTTTATCTTACCAGGTACTGACTTTGTCAGACTGCCATGCCAGCATTTCTTCTGCTGGAAATGCATGAAGACTTATTTGGAGATACATGTCTCTGAAGGCACAATAAACAAGCTCCAGTGCCCGGATGCAAAATGTGGGGGTATGGTTCCTCCCAGTTTGTTGAAAAGGCTGCTTAGTGATGAAGAATTTCAACGCTGGGAGTCCTTAATGTTACAGAAAACACTTGAATCAATGTCTGATGTTGCACATTGTCCAAGATGTGAAACACCTTGCATTGACGATGAAGAGCAGCATGCACAGTGCTTCAAGTGCTTCTATAGCTTCTGTACACTCTGCAGGGAGCGACATCATGTAGGTACAGCATGCATGACACCTGAGATTAAGCTTTGTATTTTGCAGGTAAAGATTGCGGATGCATCTTTGACTTTCTTTTCAATTTTAGCATCCTTTTTACTTGTTCTATTGGTGTTTCTGGTAAGAATAGAATTTGTACTTGATACAGGGAATTCGAAAAGCCATTGATACTTCCTTAGAGCTGCTCCATCCAACCTCTTGAAAGAAATGCTTATGCATGTTCTCCCACTTTAGAATAAGAAATAAGTATTAATTGAGAAACAACTAAGTCATCGAACAATAGCATAAAATTTCCTTTAGGGAGGATGGAATATCCTTAAGTTAATCTGAAATTGATACCTATTTAGTGGTGCTAGACATGTAGTTTTTTTCTTTGGGGCTTCTGCCTTTAAGATTTTTATGAATGCTTCGCCTTCTTCATCCTTTTAGGTGGAGATGGGCTTTTGGGATAGCATTTATATTAGGATTGGCTTCTTGAGTTCTCTTTGTTCTTGGCCAAACAAGGGAGAAGATGGTGAAGCAATAAACCTTTTTACCATAGATGTTTGGAATCCTCCTCCCGGTCATCTTAAATAATTCTTCTTCCATCCAAATTAACCAAAACACTGACAATACACATTCCATAATGCCAAAGTCTTTGTTCACCAGAATTACTCAATTTCTTATTAAACAATGAAAGGCAGGAGATCTTATCACCCACAACTACCTGGGACCCTCAAAATCTCATATTGCAACTTCAGCCCAATGTGATTCTCAGGTGATGTCTTAATTTGGGACAAGAAGACTGTATACTTGTATAGTTTTTTAATCATTTGATCTTCTCCGGTTTTGT
>JAWDEX010000002.1:1965243-1976048 GCA_035221805.1 Trichilia hirta | reverse complement strand
GTAGTTTGGTCAACCTTGCCTATATTCATCCTCCAAGTCACTCTTGAAGATTTCATTATATTGAGATTTAAACCAAAACTAAATGTTTTTTCTAAAAGAATTGGAGATTTTTTGGGTTTATCTCCCAACCTTACAAATGCTCAACCAAGAATTTACAAAATACTTATACTAAAAAAATTACCACTTTTCATTCTCAAACTTATAAGGATAGAATTTTAAGAACAATACAAGTGATAACACTGAACCTTTGAATAAATCATTCTCAAGAAATTCTTAGAAATGAAGAATTAGAGTTTATAAATTGAAATTGTTAATGAATTGCTCAAGAAAGTTTTTCTTTTGGTTTTGATTTTCATCTAGAACATAATATAGAGCATTTATTACTCTTTCATTCATAGAGACTTTCATTACTTCTGCTTGATCCCATTCATCATCTAGTTTGGGAATGACCTCACCTTTATCTTTAGTCCTTTTAGGAATAAAGGGACCATCACTAACTACTCTTTATAACTCATAGTCAGTAGCTTGCAAGAATATTCTTATTCTAGCCTTCTAATACGCATAATTGTTCCTATTACAAAACGGTGATCTAGTAGTGGATTGACCCTTAATATGTCCTATAATTTCCATTGATCACTCTAAAACGGTTAGGCCTTATTCAAGAGTACCAGGCTTTGATACCAATTGAAATACTAATATGCAACCTAAGAAGGGGGGTGAATTGAGTTTTTAACAATTTTAATGAACCCTATAAACATTTTTCAACAATTTCAAGCATTTAATCTATTACAAGTAAACAAATATAATTCAAATGAGAGTAAAAATATAGAAAATTATACATTGAGATTTATAGTATTCGACCAAGTTTGCCCACGTCCACTCTCTAAGCCACCCTTGAAATTTTTACTATATCGAACCTTAAACTAAGACCAAATGTCTTTTATAAAAATAAGAGATTTTTCAGGTTTATTTCCCAACCTTACAAATACTCAAGCAAGAGGTTACAAAATATTCACTTTAAAAAAATTACCACTTTTCACTCTCATACTTACAAGGATAAAATTTTAAGAACAACATAAGTGATAACACTCAACCGTTGAATAAACCCTTCTTAAGAAATTTTTAAAAATAAAGACATAGGGTTTATAAATTAAAATTACTAATAAATTGCTCAAGAGAGTATTTTTTTTTTTTGATTAAAACAAGTAAGATTCGTACTCCACTTTATTAAAAATAAAATAAGTGAGGTTTATATAGTTTTAAGTATAAAACTAGCTATTATAAATAAAAACTAGCCGTTATTTCAAAATTCTGTGATAATTTGTTCAAATGAATGATAGATTTCATTTGAGCAAAATCATACTAAAAAAATAAAGCCAACTTTCACTCGAATGAATCGTGCCTTTTGTTCGAATAAATTTAGTCATTCATTCAATAAATAGTTCGACTAAAATGAAGCACACTTTCTATTTTATAAAATATTAAAAATATATTTGAACGATTTGCACAATTCGTTCAACTGCAAAAATCAAAGATCTCCGCTTTCTTTGTGTTATGTATTCGTTCGAATGAATGACTAAATTTGTTTGACCAAATCAACTCTATTTGTTCAAAAGAAGTGAGAGACCTTTTCACTAAATGTCTATGAGGGAAATTCGTTCGAACGAATATAGAGATTTGTTTGATCAAATTATTCTATATTTTAAAAATGTTACACTTTAATTTGTTACTTTCGACTTTTAAGAATTTAGTAATTTTTGAAAAATTAAAATAAATTTCTTGTCAAAGTAGGATAAAAATTTTTCTTAGTTTAAATACGGCATTTTGAAGAAAAAAATATTTCGATTAAAAGTAAAAATTAACCTTGTAGAATGACTAATTGTCTAAAGTTCAAGTTCCTTTCTTCTTTTCTTGTTCCAAAGTGTTTATTTGCTTGACTCATCCATTTTTTTTTTCATCCATTTTGTTATCATTAAAATCAATAATGTAGACTTGAATGTCAACAATTATTATTATTTTGGTTTTAAAATATTTACTTTTATTGAAAATATTAAATATAACATCACCAATACAAAAATATCATTTTAAAATATTTTATTTTATTTTATCCACGTTCAATTTTATA
Source organism: Trichilia hirta (assembly GCA_035221805.1). Taxonomy (NCBI): domain Eukaryota; kingdom Viridiplantae; phylum Streptophyta; class Magnoliopsida; order Sapindales; family Meliaceae; genus Trichilia; species Trichilia hirta. The sequence goes on along the minus strand of JAWDEX010000002.1, from coordinate 1,973,923 downwards.
TTATAGTTAATTTTTTTCATATAATATATATTTTTTATTTAGGCAATCTAATGATGTTCGATTTAGCACTAAAAACTTACACTCATTTAATTATCAATTAAAAAAGAAAAACACAAGGGTACACATGTGAACTTTATAATGGACTAAAATGAAGATATACAACATATTATTCTCTCCATACTCAAACAAATGAGACTGGTACGCAGCTAATGATATACCTTAAAAAAAAAAAGAAGTGAAATGAGAAGTCATAGGAAAAGTATATACCAAATGTGAGAGTTGTCAGACTGTTGTTCATTCATAATCGAAAGAGCAAAGTTGAATGCAAAGGCATGAAAGAAGATCCTAATAATCATTTATGTTGTCTTCCTCTACTTCTGGCTTCACAAAGAATTCAATGTAAGCAATTCGACCAGGTTGCTGCTGATAACCAGAAGAATCAATGTGAGGGTGTTGATTGGATGTTCTAGCAACAGATACCAGGTGCTGAACTTTCAACATCCCACCTCTCCCAATCGTCAACTTACTTCCTCTGTTATCTTTGATAACACTACTGGGGATGTTTGAAGTTGTTGCCCGGAGAAACTTGTATTTATACCTGTCCATACAGATGGACGATACGTGAAGGTCACTTTATAAGAAGTGAGGCAACGCATAATGAACTGTTAAGAAACAGAATAAATAAATAAATAAATAAATAAAAGTGAAGTATACCTGTAAGAGACTTCGCGATCGCAATGAAATGCTATCAATAGATCCGTATTCACATAATACATCATGTCTATCTGCAGAAAAGATAAGAAATATTGCTTGTGAAAATTGTTAGAAACTTGCCAGAAATGCTTCAAAATAAGTGAATGTGAAACAACACCTGCAAGTCTCCATGGCCTTCTCCTTTGAAGGTAACAGAAGGGGGAGATGGTTGCAGTTTGATCTGTATGCTCGATCCAGGCCACTCAAGATCATCGATAGCTTCCTTCAATGCTGCAGACTGCAGTGGAGATATACTATAGCTGCTGGTTATTTGCTATTACTTAAATAAATAAGATAGGAGTTAAAAATATAAACAAATATTATACGTTGTACTAAAGCAAAAACAAAGATCATGTTCAATAACTGTCTCCGATGTTGCAAAGTGCATGGTCTGTCATTTGCCATTCATGTTGAAATACCAGAGATTATTCATTAACAAAAAACACTTTAAATGTCATTTTCAAGAACTGAGTGAAAATGCACAAAACTATGTATGCATGATTCTGCTGCATTTAAATATCACTTATCATAAGGAGTGCAGTCCTATTATTTCTACTTTTATTTTAGATAACCCAGAAAGCCCTGTGTGTCCTGGGTCTGAAACTAGGGAATTTCTATTCATTTTGTAATAAAAGACCAGCCTGAAACTAGGGAATCAATATTCACGCTCGTAATAAAAGATTGAGTTTGAATTTTGAAGCTAGGGACCTTACATCATTGATGCTCAAGAATATCCCAGATCAGTTACCCCAAGGGGATCCAAACCTTCTGTATTCAATAGGAAGCGGAAAAAATATCTTATAATTGAAGGCAGATACTGTGGAATGTTCTAAAAATTACATAAACAATGACTACAATTTGATACTCAAAGTAAAATGTAATAAAAGGGTTTTAGTAGTTAGTCAAAATAGGAACCGGGGTGCTATTTGGTTAGTCCTTAGAATAGGATTTGTGTTTTCCTTCGTTTTTTTTTTTGGTCTATATATACCACATACTATCTTGTATCAATACTTCTTATCTTTTTTTTTCCTCTATTTCTGTTAACGATAGTAATTCTAATTTAGTCAACACTAATAAATGGAGCTTCAATCTGCAAACCATATTCACTCAAACTTTGAAAGAAGCAGTGTGACTCAGCTTTCTGGAGTTGGCAGCATAAAGTCGATTCTCACCATCAAGCGTTATCTTTTGATGGAAGCAGTAATTGCAGAGCTGTTTCTATTTATATGAATACCCATTTCTTTGTAATCCCACTATAGTAATGCCAATCTGATTCTTGAAGGTGAATATATCTCTGCCGTCTTCCAAGCTATGCTTGCCTCAATTCTCTTCCTTATCCTCCTCTATAAAGAAGCCATTTTACTAATATTTGGCATGTAGTGCAAAATAATGTTAGTTTTCAACATTTGAGCAGAAAAGATATTAAAAATGACTTTAAAGTTGTATTTTGCCATAACCATAGCATGCTTTGAGTGTAGGTGCTACATATGAGCTATTTAATGATAATACAGAAATCCTCTTACCCTCTGCACACCCTAACCCTCCCTTACAGAGTTGAATATCATAGCATACCTTCACAGTAAAACTCAGAGGTGAGCTGCCAGCTGGTTCAAAATTGTAATCCCATGAAATCATTTCTGGAATTCTCGTCCTGACTTCTGCATAAATGCAAGCATCTGGCGAATCAACGGACCTAATGTGACATTGAAGAAAAGAATAGCATAAGTAAGAGAATGATTTAGATAGAATCAGAAACTCTTAGCTCAACCAAGCAAGGTCACTCTTGATCAATGTCAACTATTAGCAATGGGAACAAAGCCAAAATTTGAAATTTTACGAAAACAATATTTGATTTCCCTCCATCTCTCCACTTCAAACTGTATAATCTGAAATATTCTCAATGCGATCTGAAAATAAGGCTTTCTAATTGAAGAAAATACAAAGAATGACTTCCACCGTAATGCTAGCAGTAAGCATCAAACCATATTCATTTAGTTATAACAAACTATTTAACGTGAAGGAAAATACTGAAAACAATAGCTTAGATTGCTTCCCTGTTTATTCACATCTAACAAGTCCCTAGTCTTATTTTCCTTAGGCCACAATGACCAAATATCTAGCATTTGAAACTTTGTTATGCATCCAAATCAGCATGACCATTTTTAAAATTGTGACAACAATGTGATAATAATAAAGTAATATGAACTTACTTGAGAAGGAGTTGCATGTCAGGCCCAGGGTATCGAATTTCAATCAAGCTAGAATGTCCAGGAGCTGAAAATGCATTCAAGCAATCTGCAAAAAGTCCCAAGCTCACTCCAAACCTAGGACGCCCTTGCGCCCCATACTCGTAGCGAATGAAAAGCTACAATGACAGAACCAAATTCACTATACAAAACTGTCAATTTAAACAAATTATGCCCAACAAAACTAAGATGTAACCGCAGTATACAAACCCAAGTCAAAAACTTAAACTTTACGATTGAAATCAACTGACTAAGTGCAATGCCTAGTTTTCAAACTTTTTTTTTTCTATTTTCTAGGCAATCAAACAGAAGTTTAGGTTCCTATAAGGAGTTTTCCACAAAAGATGGGAGAAGTTGAAACGAGTACCTCGCGTTGAAGATACACTCTTGCTTGGAGACAGCCGGACTCCTCAACTATCAAAACGACGCCGTGTTCGGATATTTCAATTACAGCGTCCTAATTGAAACAATAACAGAGTATAATAGTCAGAAATTTAATCTATATACATTCTGTTCAACTAAATTAAACGAGTCTTTCGTCAATTTAAGAATTTTAATTTCTTTTCAGTTTTTTTTTTTTTTTTTTCTCATTTTGAGGAGCCAAACCAAGAACCTGATGGCGTTTCCATCGGACTGCGGAGAGCGCATCGACCATGCCTTGGACGTTGTCGAGTTGGCACACCAGATCCGGGGTATCGGCTTCTGTCGTCGACGAGCTCATGATCTCTCTCCCTATGTTCCCGCCAAATTTCCTAGTGCTATGCGGCAAAATTTTTTATCCTAGTTAACCCCTCCCTCGTTCGTCTTAATTCGAAATTAAGTGGATTAGACCGGATTTTAATACGGCATCGTTTGGGCTTTTATCCTGCAGCAGTTGTAGAACAAGAAAATAACAGATTCACCCCTTTAATTTTAAAAATTACTATTTTTACGCCTTTTATTAATAAAAGTAATATTTAAACTCTTTTTTTAAACTCTCTTTTGTCCATTTTATTATTATGATAATATCATTTGAGTTATTTTTAAGTAAACTCAAAATATTAAATTTGTTAAATCTTAAATTTTGCATTATTAATTGTTTGAACAATGGGAATAAAAATTAATAATTATAAATAATAAATTGAATTGAATGAAAATTGATAATATAAATACAAATAATAATTATTTAATAATACTATAAATACAAACTCTCTTTACAAACTTTTTATATAAATTAATATAACACTTATTATTGTCACTATATTATTAAATTTATATCAAAATTTATATAGCTAGTACTATTCAAAAACAATATATATGTTACAATAATTTTTTTATGAAACCATATTATCCTGAATTCTAATATTAACTAATTTACAATAATATTTGCAGTGTTAAATAGTCCAAGCAAAATAGCCAAGTAAATTAGATATGAGACCTTAAACTTTGATAAAATAACAAAAAAATTACTATTATTTCATATGAATTTTTAAATTATTGTATTTTTAAAAAAATAACCCTAAATATAATTATAAAATAAAATTTTAATATGTTTATAATTTTTCAATGCTAAATTGTATTTCTTTAATTTTAGTTTTTATCATATTTTTCTCAAAATTTTAAACCTTTTACAAAGTTTATATTTTAATTATTCCCTGAAAATGACCAAAAAAATATAAAAATTTAATAAATCAAATTTATAGATTTACAATAAAACTATTTTTATTTTTTAAAATCGATGCAATTAATCATAACATATTTTTATAAAACTAATTTGCTTTTTGAATATTTATTTTTTTTATTTTTCTGTTAGTTTTTTGCACCGGGATTATGAATTTATTTGCAGTAAATTTTACTAAAACACAATTATTTATAGAATTATATGAAGTTAAAAAATATTTTTTATTTATATTTTAGCCAAATACGAGGACCTATATAATTTGCCTGGACAGGCTTGGGCGGTTTTCTTGGGCTAGCATTCTTGAAATTGATACCTTCCGCACATTGACGTATCAATAAATCAGGGTATTATTTATATATGAATTTAAAATTTTAAATGTAAAATTTAAAATTTGTACTGTCCAATACTTGAAACTAGATTTCAAGTTTTACGTTTGAAATTTTAGGTTCACGTTGTACAAGATGTATGAATATATTGATATGCTGTAATAAATTTAGTATATATATATATATATATATATTGAAGTATATGGATTATCTTTACCTCAAACCAAAATCCGTATTGCAACACATTGGTTTTGTTATCATGCGAATTATTTGATTTGTAAGTCAAATAAGGGTAAATAACAATCACAAAATTGTTATTGTCATTTTCTCTTCTTTTTCTCTCACTCTCTCCATTCTTGCATTTGCTTTTCTCCTAAATTAATTTCCATTTCTCCCGTTTCTTTTATGTTTTGGTATGGATTTGCAGGAGTATCACTCACATATCCCTCTTTTTATCTTAACTACATCTGAATACAAGTACTCTGATTGGGTATCATATCTCTTTCTGCTGAAGAATTATACTAGTCTTTCTTGACTAGCATTGTATCAATCTTTAAAGCAAATGTCATTTTTAGTCGTTATAATAGTCATGGTCGTGGTTGTGATCGAGATCAAAGCCGCGATCCAAATAATTATAAGAAATATGGTAGAACTATATTGTTGCTCAATCGTACGTATATAAATACATAATACAAAATTATAAAATAAAAATATGTACCTTTTGAGTCATAAATATAATAGAGTTAGGCTTTTTCCTTTATTTTTTCTATTAATGGCAATATTCTCAATATAATAAAGGCAATCTAAAATTTTATATACCCTTTATGCTTAATTGTTGCAAATGAAAATGTTTGTTTAAAAAAAAAGTTCATACACTGGAGCCAGTAGTCTACAATAATATAACGGCAATTCAGTCTACTTCGTTTCTTGGAAGAGTCAATTTTGTATGTATTTACAGTCCAATCCCCATGTTCGAAGGGGATAAATCTGGCATTACACAAAAACGATGTATCCTTTGCGTCATTGACAAATCCGATATTACATTAAAACAATGTACCCTTTGCGTCATTTCACATAGCTGAGCGTTCTTATTTGGCGAGCCACAGCACTAGACAACCGACTCGTGCCAGTTTCCCTCCTATCTGACCCTTTTAAATCCTCAAATCTCCCGGTGACCGTACAAGCCACCTGTCATTTGTCAAGTCTTCAACTTTCTTTTACCCTTAAAAGCCTCTCCCCTCATAAATTTTTATTATCCAAGCGTAATTTCTCTGTCTATCTGTCTGCTAAATCAAACAAGGGTTTAATAAAAAACTTCCCACGAGGGATGGAACGAACATTTGTAAATTTAGGAAAACCCTAATTTATTTTTATTTTAAATAGTGTAATTTTCCTATTTTTGTTTAGTTAATTTAAAATTTGTTGCCATGGACGGAGCTGCCAACGGCAGCGGCGGTGATCCATCGACGACTGGAGGTGGTGCTCCTCCACCTCAGCCGGCTCCGGTACAGAACGCTGCGAATGCCCCGCCACCGTTTCTGAGCAAGACATACGACATGGTGGACGATCCGGCGACGGATTCGGTGGTTTCTTGGACACCTACTAACAATAGCTTTGTTGTTTGGAATCCTCCCGAGTTTGCACGTGACCTCCTCCCTAAGTACTTCAAGCACAGCAATTTTTCCAGCTTTGTTCGACAGTTAAACACATACGTATGTGTATTTTTTTTTAAGCTTCATTTATTATTTGTCGGATACCACAGTTGGTTTCTTTATTTTTCCTTTGCTATTTCTGTTAATAGTTTTATTCGTTTGCTGATGTTTTAATGCTTCAATAGGTATGAGTAGATGTTTTAGTTGATTAGGTTATTTTTGAGTAGCTATGCTATTTCATTTCAGTAATTTTAGTCCGTTAGATTTTGTGTGGATTTTCTAGTTGATAATGATTCTTTTTAGAATTTTTTTTTTGGCGGATTAGGGTTAATTAAGATACATAGATTCAAACAAACTTCCCTTTTCTGGTCGCTAAGGTAATTGCATGAACAGGAAATATTAGTTTCATTCTTGTTTTAAGATAATCACAGAATTTTGGTGAAGCTCCACATGCTATGACTGGATAAGCCTGATTTTTGTTATTTGGGGAATTGAGAAATGCCAAGAGTAGGAACAGAGTGGAGATATGACTTTTATGGTTTAAATTGTCCTGGATTCTAAGAGGACAGAAATGTTCCTAATAAACTTCAGTTAGAGAATTTGAGACTCCAAAATCTATCGATATCTGTGCAATGAATGCTTGTGCATCTCTAGGTTAGTTTTAACCCTTAACTAACTTTTTGTACTACAGTTGAGATGCTCTATTTGGTTGCTAAGAAAATTTGAGGGAAAAATGGAAGTTTATATTGTTCTGTATGTTGCTTTGGCTGCTGAAAAGCAGGATTTGTCACATTTGTTTGATGATTGTAGTCGGGGTTTAATGCTTCAGTATAAATGCCCTTATAAATGCTGGAATATTAACTACTGAAAGTTTTAATGATACTCCTTTGTCCATTTTCTCAGCAACCAAATGTAGCTGAAAGGAGAAAAGGAACAAGAATGCGAGTCTCAGGTTTATTATAACCTGATTTCAAATGTTGCTGATGATTATTATTTCTGTGTTTTCATTCAATTTTGATAATCTAGGCCCAGCTGGTGGCAAGGACTGTGTTCAACGTTACTGATTATCATTATTTCTGTTGTTTTCTTCTAATTTTGACAACTTAGGCCCAGCTGGTGGCAAGTATTGTGTCCAAACTGCTATTAGAGAGGATAGGCATTGTTACTTGTAACAGTAGGCAAAAGAACTTCTGGAAGTCTAAAACATGGAAATTTGATGTTTTCCAATTGTTTGTTTCATTTGGTAGATCAGTTTCTATTAGATATGGATGCTTGGAAAAAGAAGATAGATAGGTAATTTTGAATTGTTTTCACCATTATAATTTGCGAACTACTGGGGCAAGCTAGTGGATGGACTGCTTTTCGCATGAGATGCAGGTACTGTCTCTTCATTGCTAGGCAAAGAAGTCTATTCAAATACAATAACAAAAATCCTAATTTTGCTTTCCTTCTTCTCCTTAATTGCATGGTTTATGTTGATCAACTGTTTTGATGTTAGAGTTATTTACCACAGATCTCTCCAGAGGATATAATTCCTACTCTAGGATTAGGTTGAAACATGACTAGGTTTCGCTTTGTTGTATTTTGTGAGGACCTCAAATTTATACTGAAATGAGCCGTATGTGTCAGTGGACATAGTGATTCCAAGGAATGCTTGTCTGGAAAGTGATGTTGCACGTGAGGTGGTAACATAATATTTTTCTTGGGTCACTGTGGGTTACACAATGATGTGATGATAAAATGTATCACGGGTGATGCATTGCCAGGATCATGCATAATACTTATCTTGTGAATGCTAAACCATGGGGGTCTAACTGCTTATGGGATTCAGTAGAAAACACACACACACACACATGAGCCAAGTTATGTCCACGTGTTAACTAAAGGATATGTATAATCTTATGAATCATGGAGCTATAGCACTTGATAATGTCATTCATTACAGTAATGTTCTGTTGTGTCAACATGATAACATCATATTGCAGTTTTTGTATGTTGTAAATTATTGTTGAGTTTTTATTCTTTTTTCTTGAAAGAACTTTA
>JAWDEX010000002.1:1886731-1943743 GCA_035221805.1 Trichilia hirta | reverse complement strand
GTGATAAAAATATTCGTATGTATTTATGTTCAACTTACGGTGAATCTAAGGGGTCACACACAATAGTCAATTGTTGTTGATTATGGTTATAATATTTTCGTAATGACAAAAATAAATATAATTTGACATATTGATTAGATGGTATTTAAATTCTTTAATATAAATAATAAATTTTTCGATAATGACGCACTAGCATTCGTATACTCGAGAAATATTCTAATTAATTAATATTATAATTTATTGATATATAAAGATTTAGAAAATATATATTAAAATATAATAAGATTAATAAATAAAGTTATTTATTTGTGATGACATAAATATTGTTTAATTATATTGAATCCTAACATGATAAGTGATATAATATAATTTTGTCATGTGTCATATTTTTTTTAATCTTATTCTTCTAGTTTTGATTAAATGAATGGTTAAGATTGATTGTTTAATTTAATTAAATAATTAGAAAGAAAAATAAATATCTAATATATATTAATTTTGATTAAGTTTAAAAAAGTCACACACACACACACATATATAGTGATTAATGGATATTAGAATATTTTTGAAATTCATTAATATAAACTTGCCATCTACAATGCACTTAATTTTAATATTTCTTTTTATTTGATTAATTAAAAAATGAACCAATGAAAGTGTTTCTTATTGTCTCATGTGAAAGGCTTGCAATGGATGAGAAATAAATTGAATTAATTCAATTCTTCTTTTTCTCTTCGCATCTCACGGTGGTATAACTTTGGAGGCCATAAACATGATTTTTCAAGTTTTTTAAAGAGAAAATAAAAGAAAATAAGGAGAGAAAAAAGAAAGGTAAAAAATAAAAAATATTTTCATAATTTTTTAGCCTTTTTTGATGTCATTTATTTATTTTTTAAGTATAGAAAATATGAAAAATAGCTTATGAAAGTTATATGTATTCTAACTCTTCAAATTATGCATTTAAAATTATTTTTAACAAATTGGTACGTGAACACTTTTGGAGATAAGAAAAAGACTTTTTGTTAGATTTTATATAAAATAAAGAAAATATGTATTGTATTTATGTTCATAAATTAATATAATACTTATGATTATTTAGATAAATTTTAAAAAAAATTGTATATATTATCTAATTAACGATCCTTCCATAAATTTTATGCTAAATCCATCTTCAGTTCTAACACGGGAAACATAAGAAATAATAGGAAAGAAAGCCCTCTTCCGCCCACTTTCCTATCTTCAGAGTTCAGAAAAAAATAGTTGAAGAACATAACTAGTAAAATCGTTTAAAACCCCTTCTCAGCGTATCTTTTTGAAGATTTCTTTTCGTACTTTGCTTAAAATCCTACCTTGAAAAGATGCTAATATGTAACGCTATCATACAAGACTGTCTTGTGAACGGTGTTTTAAGCACTGAATTTAATACTCTAAAATCCCTCACGTTAATATAACGAGTGATATTGTAGACTAAAAATATTGATTAAATTATCCATAACTTAGATTCAAAGACACTAAATAAGTTTAAAATTTCTTAGTCTAAATTTATAACAAATCAAAATTGCTAAATTGGGTTTTCTTCGTTTTAATATCTGTAAAGAAATATACGTATAGGATTGTATAGGTATAGGTATATTAATGAAATACATAATGGTGCATACCTTAGCACTGATAGAGTAAAGGACCAATTGATCCATAGTGGTGACGTTAAGGTGAAGAATAGAGCGATGAAGAGATCGAAAACCAGCAACTAAATAGGAGAGCTGTCGAGGACTTCGTCGAGAAAGGATTCGAAGATTTGCACGGTTTTCAATAAAAGTGACCTCGATATCAGCTATCGCAGCCTTAGTCTTTGTCATTAGGAAACTGAGACTGAGACCAATTGTATTGAGGATACACAAAATATTGCGAAAAATGTGGTTGAAGAATTTTGGATGAGTTGTTGTCTCCGTTGGTTGCTGATCTTACTCCATTATTTTTAGTAATTTGAACTTTTCGTTTCAAGCGACTGCAATAGATGCTCCAGTTCCTTTAAAAACTCTATAGCACCTCCTACAATGGAGGCCTGTTCACCCTTCACCCAGAAACATTATGAAATATTGATTAAAAAATATTTAACATAACATTGAGTAAGAAATAATAACTGGAAATCAAAACCCCAGTTACCTCATATTACAAACAAAACATTCACATTGTATTCATAAGGTTGAATGCATGGTCTTTACCAGGAAAGCTACCAAATACCTACAAGATAAATTGAGTGAATTGAAAATTTGAAGCAGTCTTTTGAGTGAAAATTATTTCACTTAATTCTGCGCTGTATTATGATAGCGATGTACATGTGAAAAGAGTAATAAGAGATGAAAGAGAGATGAATGGACCAAAATGGATTAACTTTGGACATAAGATTCAGGCATGAGCGAGCGTAAAACAGCAAGATGTTCATTCATTAATTTTCGCCAATTTCTCCCCATCGCAATGTGTGTCATTCTTTGTGTCTCAGCGTCCACTTTGTTCTTACAAAACCTCGGCTTTCTCCTCCTCTTCCTCCTCCCTTGTGCCATCAGGTTTTTCTTCCGGTTGTCATCTTCCTCCACCAGTCCTCCTCCCCGGAGTTGTTGAGTTGTTATCAACCTTCAAGAAGAAAAATTTAAAGCACCAACTTGTAGTTGAGGTGTCACACTACTATTACTCTCATTGTCTCCCTCTGAAAAACTAGCTGTCCCCGCATTTTCTTGGCTGATAAATGGGGTTGCAGAGATAGTAGCATGGATGATAAGGCTCAAAAACTCGTTAGAAGAAAGTGCTTCTAGCATCATTTCTCTTCAGTGACTTCAGTTAAGCAACAGATTTTCATGAACTTAATTTCGTGTTTTATGTTATTATAGAGAAGAGAAGGTAGGGTTCAGTTGTGAAAGTCAGAGGACCAGGAAAAAGGAGCTGTGCTTTGCTGTTTGCAAAAAAGTGAAGGAAAACGAAAGAAGGACATATAGTACTGTCTGCTTTGGTTTTGGTTTTTGTTTTGCTGATTTCTTTGATGTTGTCAATTTTACTGACACAGGCGTTTAATTGCAGAGTAGCAGGGATGGGGGTCCCAAATCTATATAGAAAAATATGCATACAAACAACACAAGGAGCTGCGTAAAATCTACTCCTCACATTCCAATCTGTGTTGGGTTTGCTAGGCAGGAAACGAATGGTGCAAGTACCCGAGATTCTGATCTCATCATCATCTAAATTTTTACGTTATTTACCTGACAATGATGACGTGCACGACAACCATTTTCAGTACTTGATAATTCGTCATTTTCGTCTACGTTTTAACTTGTGTATTTTGATCTTATCGCAACCGTTGATCACGAGGTTATTAGTTGATCAAATGGTGAATATGAAATGGGCATTTTGGGAGTAACACACCAGTTTGTCTAGCACGACGATCATCCCACAAATTTACAGCGGGTCATAGTTATGTCAATTGTCAGCACTGATGCTCTCATTGCAGATGTGGAAAACAGAAATCTAAGAAATAGAAGCACGGACATTTGAGAGACTATAATCCGACCATTCTTAGCAGTGTTTTTCAAGACCGTTAATGTCTTCGGGTAGTAAAAAATTGTATTGCAGGGATTCCCTGCATTTAAATTTTTTACCAAATACGCTATGGAAGTTTCAGTTTTTATGAACGAAAATAATTACTGCAGAATTATTTTAAAACCCATTTTGTGAAAAATCTCTCTCAAACACCCGATTTTGAGCAAAATTTTTCCATAAAAGCTATTGTAGGACCATAGCATCTATGATATATACAACACCTTAACACAAAGTACAATTCACTGATTCAAGAAGAAAAGATGCCCCTTGTCCATTATTATGAATTAAATTGCTTCCTATTAGTTTACCTATGTATAACAAAACTTTTAGACCACTCTGAACAATCTATTGATGGATATAAAGTTGTGTATGCATGCGTGTGTGCATGTATGCTCGTGTTTTGTGAATGTGAGAAAGAGAAAGAAAATGAAACTTATCTTGAAAGAGGGAAAGACTACAAACAATGGGAACTGTTGCTTATCTGGTGACGATGACTGACGGACCGAGGTCCGAGGTCCAATCAGAATCTTGCAGGGGAATCCATGTGACTAGCAGTTGCTCTCATTTGACTTCCAAGCTATCGATGCTGTAGCAACCATCCACAATCCCTTGCTAATCTATGTTTGCCCGTAGCATTAGTGGCTAAATTCCTCTTTTCGAGTTGTTAATGGTTCTATTGAACAATTAGTAAAAGATATGGTCAAAAAAAGACTGTAAACATCTAAGTATGAGTTGTAAATTGGAGCCATTATGCCTATCTCGCTGACGGCAGAAGCACATTTTCTGCTCTTGGTAACCTAATTTCTTACCAAATTCACAGCTCAAGCACCTACATATATGCTGTTTTAAGCCTATTTTCTATCCTTTTTCCCAAAGTCATATCAACTAAATTTCCTCGATCTTTTTCCTTCTATCATTTTTTTTTATCGACTTTTATTGTAATACACTAAAAATATATTTATTTATGTTAAGTTTATATTAATCTTAATTAAAAAATTATTTAATTTACTTATTTTTATTTATTTAGTTCTATATATACATGTAGTCAGTCTCCACTACAATTTCTCTATATTTTTAACATGATATCAAAACAATTGAAGTGAAATTCGATTCGATTTAGATTGGTCTGTTCAATCCAATTTGGTTCAAATTTTATTTGGTTCAAATTGATTCGATTCAGATTTATTCTTTGTTGCATTTGCCATTTGCAGATCAGATAGAATTGTGGAAATGTGGATCAGATAGGATGATGAAAACTCCGTCAAACAACTAGCCGCCGAACTCAAACAACGCCAACACTTGGATTGACAAGGCCACACGCTTCTAGAGCGTGTTGTCCTTGAACATTTGCTAACTAATATACATACACTAACGACATCAACTATATTTATGAAATTATTAGCGGAGTTAAATATATTTGTAATAAGTCAAATGCTTACACACACACACACACACACACAAAGTTGAGCGAGTGTAATAAAAATATATTTATTTCTACTAAGTTTAAATTAATCTTAATTAAAAACTCATTTAATATACTTATTTATGTTTATTTAATTTTATATATACATAGAGTTAGTCTTTATCAATTAAGAAAAAATAATAAAAATTATACAATTTCTCCATGTTAAATTTTTAACATAGTACAACATCCGTGACTTCAGAAAATAAAAGGAAAAAATAATGAAAGCAAAATATAGACATCGAAGCATGAGATTGGGTTCGTTACAATGTATTTTATACAGCCTTCGTCCGTATACGTGCATGACAATAGTTCTGCTTGACATTTTCGTGCTACTGGGGCCATCAATTCCATAGTCATCTGTGTTATCCTCGTGCGGTATAATACGGTGCGTTGTGCACGCTTCTAGAATTACTTTGTATGTATCTAACTTTTAAATATTTATAAGAACTACATATGTTCCGTAATTCTGAAATAATTTGCAGCCAGATTCTAATAATTGATAATTGCTGAAAGAAAATTTAGTGGACAAACTTTAGATCTTACAAAAATCTTTATCAACGTGACCAAAGTAAGCCTACCAATATTTTAACCGGATGCCACAAAAATCAGCAATTCCAATGATCATACATAAACAGAGAAGAGTAGACAAAAAAAAGATCAAAAGGGCCGTGATTGATGAGACAGATAGACTATCTATTGTTAAGTTTACCATCCCTGTAAATATATTCGCCTGCAAAAATAAAAAGGAAGCTCTCTATAGACTTTGCTATGAGCATGAAAGGTAAAATGTAAACAATTTTAGATGTGAATAACGAGTAGTTTTCCTTACCAAAAGGAATGAAGCCAGTAAATTTCGATTGAATGCTTCTTCAAGAGCTGAAATTTTACTTCCAGGGATATAATCAGAAAGCATGAGGCCTCCTATAACCTGAAAAATTAACAAACTTTCTGTTGGCCATTCACATAACAAGAGGGAAATAAAAAACATACTTCATAAAGATAACCACAAAAGAAACTGGAAAGAATACAACAATTAGTTGCCTCGTTAACAATGAAATTTGTTTTGCTATATTTCTTCGAAATGGCTGAACTAGCATTTAGCTCCAACAATATCCTTTGATTCAATAAGACAGCTTAAAGATCCAAGTTTTCACAGTATAACTGCATCAAGTATGCAAGTACCATATTGCACTTCTTGTCTAACCAATAATAATGATGAACCGTACAAACATTTTCTATTCTGAGGCCTAATGCCTATGCCCAAACTTAAGAGGCTAAAGTTTCAATTAAGAAAATTTCAGAACAGACCTAACCAATGGTTTCTAACTTTATCAGATAACATTATATCCTTCCACATCACAGGTGAAATGATAGAATGCTTTAATAAGAGCAAATATGAGGCTTCAAGTACCGGGAGCAACCATTTTTATGAAAAGAGCCAGAGGACAAGACAGGACCAAAAAAACCATCTCAGAAAATGGAAAATCACGTTATTTTTCCAACACCTTGTCAAATTGATGAAACTTTGAATCAGCAGTGAAAAGATTATCATCCTTATTGTTGTCAGTGGGTGAGTATGGAATGAGAAGTCAGGGCTCCTCATGCTTTTTCTATAAAAGTAAGACACAATTCTGCTGGTTTTATTAAGCAGTTTCTCAGCACAAAACTGTCATTACCCCAAACAGTCACCCCAGGAAAAAATGAACCTGTTCAATCTCACAGCAGTTCAGTACTCACCACATCAACCAAACAGAATGTTACAAGCAGGTCTTCTACCGGGTTAACGAAGCAGTTTATTGGCATAAAACCATCATAATCCTAAGCCAAAATAATTGGGAAAAAAAAGGTAAGCCAGCTCATTCTCACAGTGGTTAGTACTCACCACGTCATTTTGTTTTAAGTTCCACACACCCAAACCCCACCCCACCCGATACACATCTCCAAAGTCAAACATGGGTGGGCACTAAAGAAGATGACTCGCTTATACTACTGCAAGCCACCAGGCCAAGCCATCGGGGGCATGCTCACCATGTCATTTAATTATGTTGAATCTAAACTCTTGATTCATTTTCCTAAATTATCAAATTATCAAATTATCTTTATTTAAAACATGAAAACTGCCTTTCTTTTAAATGCATCATCTAAACTTAGACCAGGAACTACTTTCCCAGATTATCATTCACCTTAAGTTACCAACCTAAACCAAAATGACCAAGTTCACTTTGTCTCTCTTTTGTAAGAGTGCACTGTAAAAAAAAGGGGATAAATGATCACCACCTATGCATTGATAAAACATATAAAAGAAACAAAATAGTAGCAATGTTATATTAGAAGATAACACTAAATCTATTCTTTGACAAAGGTCCTTTCAACACATGACAAAGTTTCTAGTCATTCAATTTAGTAACTGCTACTAGTCCAAACAAGTTCACGATACGCAAAATGAAACTGTATATCCATAGGAGACAAAATAACCTATTGTTGATTAATTTCAAAACTGGCCTTCAACATACAAAAAATCTTTGATCCTATCGTTTCAGACGCAATTTACATATTGGCATGGATGCAATATAGGATTGATGATCAAAATTTCTGTCAAATTCTAAATAAACATAACAGTAGGGAGGAAATGAGAATAACCTGTAGGTTCAGCGCCAATACCCAAGTAGCATATGCCAGGTTGCACTGTGGAAGAGGATGTGGATGATTTCCATCAATACTGCAGGCAAAACAGCTCCATAGATTTAAAAAAAAGAAACATCCTACCATTCTACGAGAAACTCTTTCAATGCGCTTGTCTAGAAGCACAGTTAATAACCTGCAACAGTTATTGCTGAAGTTAGGTAGAAAATCATCTTGAGGACAAAAATCTTACCAAAAAGGGCTCAGAACATAAGAAATGCTGACAGATCTCAAACAAAGATGTACCAAATCAGAAGAGACAGAAGCATGACTTTAATGAATACTGCCTTCTTGCTTCTCAATGCAGAATGGGAACTGTTTCCAAAGAAAATGTAGTGACCGATCCAAACACCAATGAGATATAAGCCCCATTATCCTGAGAATCACAATAATCAAGAGATTACTCACCCAGAAGTTACTTGAAAAAAAAAAAAAGAAAAAGAGGCAAACTGTAACACAACTGCTGATAAGTTACAGATAAAATTATGCAACCAAACAGACAAAACACCAACTTCCAGTTTCTAATCATAGGAGAAATAAACTCCAAGGTACAGAACATAGAGAAAACGACTAAATACACTCTCTAGAATTTTTGACATTCTTTCTGATTTTTAAAATTTTCAGCGAATAGAAATTATCTCTTAAGTCTCTTCAATTAGTGTTGCGAGCCTCAGAAAGTAATACAGTAACTGTATAATACTCTAGCAGCTACTCGACATGCATTGCATCAGAAGGTTCGCAAGGAAGGGACATGTTGAGGAGATAGGGTGAGTAATTTAATAATGAAAGGACGCATTAAAGATGCTAAAATCATGGTTATACATGATACTATCAAGTTCCAGGATTTCATGGTAAGACATCAGCCTATGCAGGCAAAAAACTTGCTAGGAAAATGAAAATTTACTACAAAAAACAAATGATTATATGTGAGCATGAGCTGGCTCAGTTCAGTTTTCCTAAAAATCAGACACAGACTGAATTAAACAGTTTACAGCAAAAATTGAAGTGAAAATCTTAATTTATTTGATCAATTTCAATTTCCTATGCCTTGTAATCGGAATTCTTCAGTTTGATTCAGATTTTTGCAAAACCTGAACTGAAACATAGAGATACCCTGTCCTGTGCTCCACTAGTAACCTAAGCTATTCAGTTCTCCGAGTTGGAGCCTTTTTGAAAGAAATTACAGACAGAGGAGCCAAATCAAGTATTGAAAAAACCCAAATAAGATTTCTTAGATACTAGAGGCAACTGCTATGTGCAGACATGTGGGTTCATGCACGAGCACATGTGCACACAACAGATACTGCAATTCTTCTTTGCATTCACATTGTCATTGTAACCCTCATGATAACATACTACATTTATCCCCACATTTAGCATGATAATGACGTGTCACCTTGTTTTCGCTGCATTTTGCATCTTGACTCATCTTACCAACGTGAGTGTCAAAGTTCTAAGCATAGTAATAAATATTTTCTCTCTATTACCTTTTAAGACCAAATATTTCCATCGCTTTTCAAACCTCTGACAAAAATACTGCTACTAATACTAATAATAATAATGAAAACCCAGATGGCAAAGCTCCTTTCTAGACGTACAGATCCAATTACAAAGAAAATAGTAGATAGCATAACCAGGTAACCTAATATTCTAAGTTATCCTCACCGAATATGCTAAAAATCCCTTCTTTGTTTTGGCTTATGATGTCTGTTCCCCTTTCATTAGAAAGCAGATACCATGAGTCGACCAACTTTGATACCCTGAAATGAGCAGTAATTTAACAAGATTAATAAAAATCACCTACAGAGGCAAAACTAAAAATAAATATTAAATTGTATCCACACCTACTAGAATTACCGAACCAAGAACTCCACAGTACTTGGGGGGAATATTAACTATAGATGTAAGAATTGATACAGCAGCAAGTGTGAAAAAGAAATTCCGGTGCACTCCATATTCACCAACATGAACCTGAAGGGGTAAATAGAAAACTGCTTAATGTACCAAAAGCATAAGGTAGCTTGTTCAGCATTCAACCCTAACACTGGGATATACATAGAATTAAGAACCACTTCTTTACCACTATGAAAGGGCAGAATCTGTATTCGACTCGTTTACTTGTGAAATACTAAAAACCTTTATAGTTAACACAAGTATGCAAATGATAAAATTCATTCAATAAAAGCTTAGCATTGATTACTTTGAACTGACCATAAAGAAATTGCTGAGTCCATACAGCATGAATATGACATTATGAGATCACTGATTTCGCCTACTGATATTTTGGAGCCCAAATAAAAATTTTTACAGGTATAAGCCATCAGAAAGCAAAGTCTACTAACTTTTCAATATCAATCTGCAACAACCAAAATAAGCTAGATAAAGCTAACAATAGCTTCTTAGTTGGTGAGCATTAGGCTCCTTCATATAGGAATGATATACAGGAAAGTTTCATGATCACAGAGCTATTTATAAGTTGAACTCCTCAAGGCCAATATTATTTCGTTCTTGATCAAAAAGGAAATTAATTAAGACAATTGTATAATATTGAAAAACCGTTTTGTCATATATCAGGCAATATATCTATTAAGCTTCTTGACCCTGTAACTTAATCTTACACATACGAGCTCAAATAATAGTATTAAGTTTCGTTACATGTTCACTCACACACAAGATGAAATTTATCAATGGATTTGTCACATTGATCAAACCCAAATAAAAACAGAAGACAAAATTAGATATGCTTGCGAATAACAAATAAGTTATAAATAAGGGCTCAAATAATGGCATTATGTAGTAAAAATAAAAAAGAACTACAAACAATTTCTAGCTATGAAACATTTTACATAAGCTTTTATGTTGAAGGAGAGTATCATGTAAGTTTTGTTTACATCATGTAAGGCATTTCAATACAACGAGTATCTACAACATATTGGGTTCTACTCAAATCAACAATGACCACTTTGCACATATCTGAACAATCTATGAAGGATTTGCATAACTGCATTGCACATTCACAAAGACTTCTGTCTATGTTGCAGAGAGTAGAGAAACATAATTTAGCATAATTTCCTCTGGTAAATAAACAGGCCATACTCTCATTACATGATGCAAAATTTAGGGCACTAACTCTGTCAACATAGTACTATGGAGAACAATAGTTACAAGAAAGAAAAATAATGAAATATATTTTACCTGATAGTTCACACCTGTTGTAGAAACAATCCGACCAAAGCCTAGCAGTAGCAACGGACCGGTAGATTTAATCACAGTCTTCCAGTTCCTGTATAAACATGAAGAAACAAGCAAAATTCCTTTGACATCATCATTAATTATTAGATACATGATATTCAACTTCAAGTAATCAATGTATTCCATAAGCCTCAACAACAAATCTAGCACATAGTAGCATAAAATGAGAATTTTATAAAGGGATGATAAATGATAATCATGGAACACATTTTTATATATTAAAAAAAAAAAAAATTTAGTACAACAAATTATAAACAGTAACTTGCATTCTACCCGTTATAATTTGAGGTGAGTCTCAAAACACTTCAAACCACTCACAATTTGACCAATTCTCAACGATGCTTAACCACATCTCAAAATTGCTCCTTTGTCAAAAAATTCAAATCATAGCTGCTTCTACGTTTGATATTTCCTTTTAAAATTTTTTCTTATTTGTAAATATTATAAGAAATAAACCAAACTCCCCCCGAGTTCAGTGGAGTATTGAACCCCAAACCTGTGGTTCCCTCCCAAGGGGTTTTACTGGTTAAACCAAGTAGCATTCACTATGTTTGACGTCTTTCGCACATGTTCCTTTCTGTGAAGTATACATGGCATCTATGTTGGCTACATAAGACAAGATGACAAAATTACCTTTCACAATCCGTAGCACAAAAACTAAAAATCTGTAAATCTTACCCACGTTCTGAATCATCTCTCCCTTGTTCTCTTTCTTTATTAACCAATATAGAGGGTGTTTTATCATTTGGAGTCTATGATGAAGAAAATCCAAGAACATCAGAAATTTAGTTGTGAACATCATGACTCTCTTTGTTATGCTACCAGGAGAAAACATTGTAAGGCTTACTGGTTCCTTGAACATAAAATTCAGCACCCAAAGTTCCACAACATGTAATTTAGATGTGAAGGACCTAACTCAAGCCAAATACCAAATTAAATTGCTGAACTCAAGAAAATTGAATTGCCCTTGCATGAACTGGATCTTCACACATCTTTATGTGCTTTGTTGTTTATCAATATGCATGCATAGACACTTACATGGAATAAAAAAATGCAACAGAAACCAATTACTTATACATCAAGGAAATATAGTTGGCAAAGGAAAAAAGAGTTCCATAAAACATAAGCACAGAGAAAACACCATTTCCTCATAAACTCTGGTCCAATTATCCATATACATATCTTTAAGATATATTAATATGGCTAAAACAATAAAGAGTGCTCACATTGTTGAGATGTTTCGTGCTTGCTGCGAAACTATTGCATTTGCTAATACAAATGAGCCAACCCCAAGATCCATCTGATGCAATCACATTAGGTATTTATTCATCAGTTGGAAAGAGAAAAAAATAGTTTACTCTACCAACCAACAGAATAATACAGCATAACAAAGTAAAACTAAGGTCCATAATCAAAAAGGAAAGGGAGGGTGAGTGTAAGAGACAGGGAGAGCATCTATCTCTAAGCTCCATCTTATGCAATCACAGGGCCTTAGTTTTTTAATTTTGAAAAGAATTTTGGCAAAGAGATAAGTCATTGAGTCATTGGCATTTCTAAATAAGAGGAAAGATAGTTTTTTTTAAATAGTTTTCTTCCTCTCCACACTGTTTATCTCAAACGATTTCAAATTTTTTCCAATGTTAAACACCACCAAGCTAAATA
This sequence comes from Trichilia hirta, assembly GCA_035221805.1. Taxonomy (NCBI): domain Eukaryota; kingdom Viridiplantae; phylum Streptophyta; class Magnoliopsida; order Sapindales; family Meliaceae; genus Trichilia; species Trichilia hirta. Next base: position 1,931,097 of record JAWDEX010000002.1, on the reverse strand, counting down.
TTTAACCACCTGTGGGCCCTTCTTCTGGGCTCAGTCTCCTATTGCAAAGCTGTTTCAGCTTGTCCATTAGCAGATGATGTATGCAGTTCAATCAAAAAGAAATGCAATTATTTTCAGATGGTATAGAAGTGATTCAAGTTTAAACAATGTCATAAGGGGTATTAATTTGTATTTAATCAATCAATTGATGTCATAATCCAACAGTTATAAAAGATTCTCAAGTTTTTCAGCATAGACATGACTGGCTGAAATCTTTTAATAGTAAACAAATGACACGTAATAGTTGTCCAGAAAAAAGAAAAGAGAAATTACATAGTAGACACGACGCCCATGACAATGATGAGAACAACTATAAGATGTATGATACAAGAAAGAACATACCAAACCAGTACCGTATATTTCAGTCTTAGCATGTTCTCTGGGGAATATTCTGAAGTCAACAGCCAAGATACTTAAGCATGTCATCAACACCTGCAGCAATTACCCCGATCGAAAAACAAAATGACATGGTGCAAAGGCAATTTATCGAAAATATGGCAGTCTATAGACTATGTGCTGGAGAGATTGTATACTGTAGCAACTCGGTATGATGATAAAAATGTCCTAGAAGAATGAGGCCTGTGCTCAAAATCTGAAGGAGAAGCAAATCTGTAGTCAATCATATACAGTTTTCAGTCAGCAGCCAGACAATCAATATCATTTAGCATTCTGTACGCGGCATAATCCAAGCTCAAGAATTGAAAAAAAATGCAAGAAGCGAATAACACAACTTAAAAGATCTAACCTTTTGGCCGCTGTGGAAAGAAATAGTAGCAAGAACAACAATGACCCTATATAAACCCATTCTGCCAGAACCTGTCATTGGAAGTTACAATTAAAAAGAAAGAAAAGAAAATGAAAAACTCAAACAAGAAACAGAGGTCAAAATACCCAAAAATTTTCAAAGAAAAACTCACAGTAGAAAATAAAGTCATGGGAATCATAATGAAAAGAAAATCCACGGTTATTGTAGCAATATAAGCACTGAAATTCTTGGGAGTCACAATCAAATTATCATTCTTCTTCAACGATGTCTCTGTGGCATTGCGATCTGAAGGAACATACTGTCATTAGTCATATATCGATCATGCTCAACTCAGAGACCAAATAGCCCGAAAAATATTAAGATTTTAACAAAGTAAATTTGAAATTTAATTACCAATTGTGCGAAATGAGCTTGTGGAATATCGCAGAAGCACTGAAATCTGAGAGCAATATGAAAATAAGTAAAGGAACAAGGCAATTCCACAAGGAAATGATTTTTGAAATGAAACTAGAACGAACTTACCGTTACCATTGACAAAAGCGCAAAGATTTTGATGAAAGAGGATCCAGTCAAATCGCTTACAAATCTGAAACAAAATAAAGAATTAATTTGGAGGAATCAAATGAAATTACGAGGAAATGAACGAATTTAGGGATAGAATGAGATTGCAAACTCTTCTTTGAGCTGCTTGTTGGGGTTGAGCGACGCCGTGAATGAAGAACGTGTACTATGATCAGCTTTTGCAATCTCTGATTTGTCAAGAGTGCGCTATGGTCAGTACGATATAACGCTTTGATTACAAACGGACACGAATAATCAGTAAAAGCAGACAAAAAAAATACAGAGGGAGAGAGAAACAGATTACTCTCCGTTTGATCTACCACGCCTTCTCTGCCCCTATGGCCTTCAATTACCCTCCTTTAATCGGTACAAGTCACTTCACAATCGTAGAAACAGTTTTCACAGATTTTTAATTGCAGCAAGATAATTGAACAAGTCCAATAAGCCAATTGGGGGAACATGAGACTTTAACTTCAAACATTTTATTTTCTATTAACCGTTCATAACACTCATAACGATCAATATTACAAAGATCCCATTCGATTCCACACACTCGTAGCATTGGTCTTGATAACCTCCATTTTATTGCTTCTTCTCCATTAACAATGCCCACTTCTTCAACTTGTTCTAAAAAATTAGGGTTTCACATAATAAGTTTTTGGCATTTAACAATGTTAATTAAAAAATAATCACAAAAATTCAAACATACATTTATCTTATGGTAAATCAGCCGCTATTATACATCATTCTCATACTGATGGCAGCTTCAAATAAATCATAAACTAATTCTCACGAGATTAAATCTTAAATATCTATTAATTATAGTATATTAATTATTCATTAATTATAGTGCTTTGAGAATGTCTAGATTTAACTGATAAAAAACAGTGTAATTTAAGGACCATTGACCCAGCCCGCTGTCCGTATATGTGTATATTTGTTAATTAATTTATCATGGGGCTTTCGAACCTTGCAACTGTGTTAGCTTACACTAATATAAAAAAGGAAAAGGTTACATATACTTCTTCTACAATTAGATGAAATGTATATTTTAATTTTACGAATTTTAAAAATACTTACACAAATTTTAATTATTTAAAAATGGATTTTTTTTTGTTTTTCTGTTATAATTACAGTACACTTTGCTATTTTTATCCGTATACATTGGAACGAACAGTAGAGGTATGTAGTGTTTTCCTCTGTGAAGAACGAGTAAATCCTATGACGAAGAAATATAACCTCCATATATAGAACAAAGAAACCAAAAGATTTTGCCTTTCTTGATAATATTGATAAACATATATGGGATTTCTCATCCTATTTTATCAATCAAGTTGAGGGAAAATGAAAATAATTCTTCAAATGCGGCCAATGAAGGAAATTTATCTATATTAGTTTTCAAGCAATTCATTCATTTTTCTATGATTTGCTAGGGCATTGATGCTGTCGGTCTCTCTATTACTTTACCGAGCATAAATGAAGCTGCCTCTGTACAGTTCTCAGAACTTGTTAATACCATCAATTCTGGTAAAACCAGTTGCGTCAATAACGGACAAGAAGAAGGAGATCGATAGAGGCTGCTTGCATGAAGAATGTTTAGAAATAGAGAAGTGACTGTCAGTAGAAGTAATAGACATTCATGTGTCGGCTGCTGAGATGAAGAAGCCTACCGGAGAAAAGCATATCAGTTGGTTGAACAAGTGTCAGCCTAAGACTCAGGAAAACTTCATTCGCCATAAAACAGAAAGCTGTTATGCTGCGCAATTTGGTATATGATAGACTTTCAATATACAGATTTGGTTAACTGGCTAATATTATACGAATATTTGTACTCTAACACGTGGATATAAATGCCTTTTTCTTTTATGAATTCACAGGTGAGAAATGGAGGACGAAGTCATTACATTATTGAAGAACCTGCAGGAATAGGAAAGAGAACCGCGGCTACTGCACTACTTGGAGAATTATTCGGATCCAACAATAAAAGATGTGCATAATAAACCTGGGTTTAACTAAATTAAATGGTTTCATTTGTCTAAAAGGATTTAGCAATGATCCTAATATTTTTTTCATCAAGCAAGAGAGGAATTCGGAGGATTTCATTTGAAGGTTACTAATAATAACAAATATGCATAGTGAGTGTTGCCTTGTGTTACAAGTGCATCTCAAAATTGTTTAATTTGGCAGAATGAATCAGATGAAGGGAAAACGCTGCATATCCATATAAAGTTAAGTATCACCTCTACATATAGAGGTTAATCTAGCTGACTTAAAAGGATACGCTGCTGATGCCATTATCGAAATATTTAAGGAAACAGAAACTGGATTTAAGCGACAAGCAAACTATCAAGGTACTGGTTTATAGAACACAAGAAAATAAAGTGGTGATACAATTTTATTATCGGTATTAGACTGAAATCCATAATATCTTCGCATATGGTTGCAACAATTGTTCTATACAATGCTCAAAATTTAACGAAAGATGCCCAACTTCATATTTTAAACTTCGTAGAGACATATGTAAGGGCCTTTATAAAGTCATCATCCGCTGCTGTTATGCTTCCAAGCTTCAACATCTCAGGTCTCTTTACACAGTTACTCAGCTTCATCCGCCTTCAGATAAGGAGGTAATTATATTGATTGTTTGTTATCTAAGTTGATGTATATCGGTCGTTGTTTGAATTTAACCTCTTCTTTTCTTTAGATTGTTGTAGGGTTAAACTGCATAGCTGAACAAGAAGATATTGAATTGCCTCACCAATTGGCTGAAGATATTGCAGAGATATCTAGTTGTTGCCTTCAGCATGGCATTCGTTCATTTGAGTCCACTTGGGTATCCGAGAAGCAAAAATAAGTTGCAAATTTCAATGGATTAATGGGTTTTCACTAAAAGTAATACTTCTGTGTAATGGAATTATAGACTTTCAGAATCCATTCGTATTTCTTGTTTCATGTTCTTTCTTCTGGATATCTAATTACCCCAACTGATGCTGTAATTGCAGTTAGCCTTTCAAAAACGGACAGATGATTATGCCTGGCTAGCAAGAAGAACTTGCAATGATGGCCAAAAGTATCATTGAAGAGCAATCGCCAAGACGGTCAATAGACTGTATGCAGTAATCTCATTTGCTTAGACCGCAAGGCTTCTTATCTTGTTTTTCATATGCGCTCTGGTTGTTTACAGTTACACAAAACCTATAATTCTATTCGAGCACAAAGTATTCCCACTTTCATTTTCCCAGTAAGGCGGTGTATTAATTTGTACCCTTTATTTTCATACGAGGTTAAGCCAAATTGCGATTCAACTAAATAAATATCATTGACTTGCTTGCACTGCAAACTTCGTTGAAAGAACTGAGAGATCATTTGGATAATCGGATTAACATACAACTCGATATTTTGAACAACGAATTCATTGACAATGTGAGTATCTTATGAGACTTAAAATTTAATTACCGCGCAATAACATTATAATTATAGGATATTAATTATCACGTCAGTTTATATTTCTTCATTTATTCTTATTATACATTAATTTTACTATCCTGTTGTAAATGGTTCGTATAATGCAGAATCAACATTTTCTGAGGATAGGAGGTACGTTGCAACCTGGAATTAAACGTGACATAATAATATTGCCCGTATAATTATCTGATAAAATTATGTCATATATTCTACCTTCAATTTTCAATTTAAATCGGCTATTCGGCTTTCATAACACATGCACATACCAATTTAGCTATCTGCAGTTTTTTTGTTGACAGAATTTGCAGCCAAAGTTCATGAGTTACTACAAATGGTACACAACCAGCCTTAATGCGTAGAAGATTTAAGAAAAAATTTTACCCTTTTCGGCATGCATGAGCTTTGAGTGAGGAGAATTTATTCATGAATTCGGTGTATTTATTTTCCCAAGTATTATGTAAAGATTTATATTTATACCTTACTTTACAAAAACAACGATTTTTTTAGAAGAAATTTTATAATGTAAAACAATTTTATGTGAGTCATTCAATAAAATTATGTTGGATCGATCAATTTGACACCTTTTTTTTTTTTTCAAAAGAAGGGTATATGAGCTATTATAAGCTCTTCTATGAAATTGATGGTTAATTACCAAATGCTAAAAGCAGCTCCTGTAAAAATACCCCATAATTCTATTTGCCTATAAATATAATCATTGCCTTAAAGAAGCGATCTTGAACCAAGATTTATTAAAAATTGGCTGGAGAAGCTGATGAGCCGCAGTTTGAAGCCTGATATGGAAGCAATCAGAAACTAAAATTGTTTAGGCACTTTATTAGCTCTACCAGGATAACCATATATATTATTGGAAAATGGCTTCCATTTTATTTATTTATGCTGTAATAGGCCTTTATATTCAATAGAAATGCCTCCCTCTCAGGATTAATCTCTCATGACTCCTTAATTCGGTTTAGTAAATTCGTATATCAGAGCCACTCTGTTTTGTTGTTGTCTTCATAAATTGTTTTCTGTTTATCTGGGAATTAAAATCAAATTCATCAATGATGGTTAAGCCATTTGCTTCTTGGAGTCACCGTATTGGATCAATATGGATACTTAACTCAATTTTTTCTTCATTGGATATTATATTTCTGTAAAGCATTACTTTAGGCCCAGTATTCTTGAATGGAATTTCAGGCTGATTCAGTCTCTGTTTAGTAATGTGAAAATTAATTTACCCATAGATTTTAATCTGTACTTCATATTTCAATTTATGCATATATTGTTAAGCCATTTAAATACAATTGCTGGCCTTATTTTCAAGCTTAAGCTTTTAGGTATAGGCTTGACTAACAGTTTTGTGTTCGAATACCCACGAGTATTAACGCAACCTTTAACCTTTAAGTCGAGTGAGAATTCAATATAATGTAAATTAAATATAAGGTATTTGCCTATCATGTATTCTAAAATCCCTTTAATTGGTTTCAAAGTTCAATTTATTTGATGTGCTGATTTCCTGAATCATCCCATTTAGAACTCATTTCCTCGTTCATTCATTGCTCAACGTTTTACGTCACAAATGAAATGCAGAGAATGCATTTTTACAAGGAAACAACCATGCATTCTCTGTCAGCGTAGTCGAGTATAAATTGCTTAAAAATGTGTTTGCATTGCAGATGAAATGCACATTCTGTCTCTGAAATAACTTCTGTAAGTTATATTCATAATTGTATGCACATATTTCAAGTCTAAAAACAATTAAATTGTCTTCTATTTGTCTCTAGCTCAAAATTCATTGTTACACATATAACATCATCTATATTTTTCCATCCTTAGTTTTATACCAAATAAGGAAAAAAACAAAAAATCACAGAAGGAAAAAGGAAAAAAGGACGGAAACAAGAAGAAAAATTTATATCAGACTCCATCCAAACAGCACCCTGATACCTCACCAAAACCACCACTATATCTCGGGGCTGTCAGTCTTGAGAATTCCCCAAATGTAATACAACTTGTTGAATTATGCCCTCTTATAATTCTTAACCTCACTTGTTCTGGTAATCTCAATGTATGCCCATCTTCCTCTTCTTTTCTTGTTCTAATTATAGAATGCCCCGTTGAATGTGACCTTGAAAACATCTCCATTCTTCCATTTCTTTCATTTTGTTGTTTTAGAAAACTATTAGTATCTCCATCTTGTTCAACACATTCTCCTCCTCTACCATCATCGTTATCATCTTCCTTGATAAAAATGCTAATGGAATCCTCTAATATCGAGACATTATTTTCAGTAATATTTATATCATTCATTGAATTGCTTCGGAAAAGTACAGGAGATTTCTCCAGTGAATTTTGCAGCAAATCAAGATCTCTACGACAAACGGGGCAAGTTTTATGCGATTCAAGCCAAAGATCAATACATTCTTGGTGGAAAACATGATAACAAATTGTCAAAAGGCGAAGCATATTATCATCCTCAAATTCAGCCAAGCAGATAGCACATTCAAGGCCATACTTTTCCCGGCGAAAATCTTTGACACTTGAATAAGCAAACGTTGGAAAAGCTTGGATTAGTGAAGGATCAAGTCCAGGATTCACAAGTGAAGTAGCTGCAGCGGCAACATTCCCTGAAGGACTCTGCCTTATTTGCCAAGTATTGACAATATTTTCCATGAAACACCTACAAAAGTATACAGAAAAAAATCCCACGAAGAAGAACACAAGAAGAGTCACAGTTAAGAGGATGGTTATGGGTGGGGAAGTATGGTTATCTGGTTGTGCAGGATAGGGTGAAGATGGCATCGTCGGTGTTGGCATTGAAAAATGATTGGTAGGGTGATGGCCGGAGATTGGAGTGTTCCGGCCTTGTTTTTTTGCATGGATGAGAAAAATGCTAACCAAAAGAGAAAAAGGATGAAATATGCGAGATGGGTTGCTTTTTATGTCTTTTATTTTTTGTTTGGAATGAAATTTTACGAAGAGAGAAACAGGAAGGTTTGTCCAAATGATGTTATTAGAGGATATGAAATGTTTTGCTTAATTTGGAATGAGTGATGTGGAGAGATTGGTTTCTTGCCTTTGGTTGAAATATTGAGTATTGAGCGAGTCTTTCTGATTAGAGTGGGGGGTTCGGAACTTGGCCTTAAGATCAGTAACCAAGCCTCTTACTACTAGTTCGTGTATTCTTCATTACCAAATTTTATGACATGCTTTCACTTTTTTATTTTGTCATTACAATTTATTGCTATTATAATTAGGGATTTACATATTAAAAGTGAATGAGTGAAAATAGGAGAAAAGGTGTTATCAACATAAAATGCTATTATTTTATATTTAAAAAATTAAAATACCAAATGATGAGTGATTTTATTTTAAAAATAAAAAAATGAAATAATATTATTAGTTAATGAACTTATAGAACTAAATAATTTCATTAGCATCCCACAGAAATTTGCAACACAATTAGAAGAATAGGTGATATAGGGATTCATTGCAAACACAATTATTCATACAAGCTTGATTCAGAAAATTATCTGCTTTCAATATCCCTCCCCATTCTACATGGAATCTCTGAACTAATAACACTCCCATTCATGTTAGATTCATGTTGCCCGAGAACAAACAAAGGCTTCAAATACTTCAGGTGAAAGCTGAAAGAGAAGGGCCAGTTTGCAACCAAAATGTTCTTAGATCTAGGAAGGAAAACATAAACAAAATGTATCCAATCACAAAATAATGCATAGAAGAGAAAACAAATACACGCAATGACATTGGCATACCTCAGAATGTGCAGAGGCCAGAATATCCTAGTTGGAACAAAGATCAACTCCCCACAGCGAGAATTAAAACATTACTTGTTAGATTCAACAAAGTGGTCTTACAAAGATGGTGGTCATCTCATAATATCTCATAACAAAGCTAAGAACTGCAAAGTTGTACAAGCTTCAAATTTCTAAACCTGAGGCTGAATTGTACATGTAAAACGCAAAGTTGAGACAAGGATAAGAAAGGGGGGTCATTAAAAACTTGAAGCAGAAAGACTTCGTCATTCGTTAGCTGAAGATACACGATCCCTGCATCTTACAAATATGTAAGAACATTTGGGGTTGCATACAAAGCTTAAATCGTAGAGCTATTTGATCTTCCTTCATATTTCTTCAACATAATTGTAAGATTCAGGACTTCAAATTCTATTCGATATCATCAATCCAGTCACCATATATCCGACTAATTTTATCTGGACCCTTCCATCTTTGGTGAGGCCTTTGGCCTGGCCTCTGAATTACAATTGATGTTCTCTGTGATTGAACCCCCATATGATAAACTTCTACATGAGGAACCGACGTAACTGATGCAACCACAGTATCAACTGGAGTTTTTGAAGGCACTCCTGTAAGCTTTGAGTCAGAAGGAGCAGCAGAAGAATCTTTATTGTCTGACTCTACAAGGCCCCCACCATATCGGTGCAATTCTGTGTTGAAAAGAGAGAATGAATTTCAGAGTTAAAATACATGATGTTACTTCCATCTCAAACCAAAAGGAAAATGACAGTTTTAAATAGTATTTAGCTAATTGGATGTGAATGCACAATAAAATACAGGAAACCCCCACCAGCAGTTAAAGTAAGAATTGTACTCATACATTAGTTAGGAGAGCCACCCATCACCCATCAGCGGCACAATAATCCAATGAGACAGATGAAGTAAAGCATCAATTTTAGATCAATCTTCTTGAATCTCAAAAGCACAAGAAAAAGATTCTGAGTACCAAAGCGTGAGAAGGCCAAAAAAATCATATTTATTACATGAGATATTCATTCTAAAATGATAAAACTAGTCCTATAAGGCATCAGTTAGACTATGAATTTTCTTTCTGTAGCAATTAAAACAATTGAGCAAGGATCCTTGTACTGGCATTGCCAAACTTCTTTCTTGGTATAGTTCCTGATAGCCTAATAGGATTATATTGAGCTAATATCCAATCTGGTCAGGTGATGGAATCCTTGAAATGCTGCCACATGCAAAAGGAATTCTCAAACAAGGACCAGAACCACTATTGAATCTTTATAAAGAACAGTTCAATGCTGAACTGAAAAGATGCAATGCAACTGAAGAAGTTTGAACCTTCAATTGTGTGGCTTCTAATCAGTTAAATCCTACTCTAGTTTTGATAACCTTCAAACAGCAACTTTACTTGAAAAGATCACAAGATCTGTAAACAGGTGTTCCTTATTACTTTGTCAGGTGGCTTTTCTACAAGAACAAAAGGGTACCAAATAGTCCCCAGATAATTATCCATTCCAAAGAAATGTAGTCTATAAAATGCCATGAGAAGATAGCAAACCATCTCTTTTCTTGGTTCATGGCATCTGGAGTTGAAATTATACAGGCTGTTTTTAGCTTTGCATGGGAGTGGTTGGACAGTCCAGTTTTTCTTCAAATAAATCTACAGATCTTGCATTATAATTATGAAATTCTATATTTCTTATCACAAAAATCAAAAACATCTCTTTTCTTCAAAGTTAATCAGGCTAAGAGATCCAGGGCTCTTCTTCTTTATCTACATCCATCTGTGTGATATACAAAAATATATACATATATAAAAACATATATTGGTACCTCTCTTCTCCATAAAAGAAACTGATTCATTACTGACAGAATACACATATCAAGTACATGGCATAGTTCCCTAACCATTTCATTTAAATGTTTGCCTTTAAAACTCAACACTAATTCAGAAAACCAAGAGAGAGAGAGGGAGAGAGAGAAATAAAGCTTCAAAAACATTGAAAAAATATTAATTCAAACACCAAAAAATTTTACTGGCATGCTATAGTTAAAGGAAAGAGTCATCAAATTGAAGTCCAAAAGGCTGGAAAGTAGAACCTAAACACTCAACTGTTCTTAGGGTAGACAGAAACAACACTGATTCATCCTAGATCTCCAGTGCTTTGCTAGGCTAGTCAAAGTCCTCGTACAGCATACTGAAGCCCCATATAGGCAGAGGCTGCTACACCCGTAATCCAGTTTGAGCATAACCAAAATAACATTTTTCGGTGTTAATCTGTTAATAACACACACACAGAGAGGGACATATATCTTAATCTATTATATATGGAAAAGAAGCCAGTATTTATAATATGCAGAAAATTATTATAAAGATTATCAAACAATATAGAAGTGGCTATTGTGGTACTTCTATAAACAACTAATTTCATATACGCAACTAAAGTACAGCCTAAAAGCTACAACATATCTCAAATTAAAAGCCAGCCAACTAGCTATTACTAATTAGTGTCAATCAATGTCCTACCATACAAGTATTTCTTCATCAAGAAAAACACTTGCATATCAGTTGTCATTCAAGAATTACTAAGCTTCAGTCTCTCACCAAAAAGAGCAGAAAACAAATTCTTCAAATGGAAAGTCCAGGACAGTCAATAATTTCATATTCCTACAATACTGGAAGATCATATTGGTTTTTAAATTGTATCACTTATATATACATATAACTTCTTTCACTACTGGATCATCAACAACCAAAAATTAAAAAAAGGCCCATCACATTAAGCTAACTTGCTTAACCCTATCAAGAAAGCATAAAGAAATCAATCAAAAGAGAAAAATTTCTACCTTGAGCCCCATGAGCAAAATGACACTTATTCCCAAATGGACAATACCCAGTAAGTTCCCACTTGTTACAAATTCTGGTCTTCCAATTGGAAGGCTTCACATTTGATCCTACGCCATTATTTCCACCACCTGCAGCAGCAGAAGCAGAAGCAGAAGCAGCAGCTCCACCTCCACCTCCACTTCCACCACCGCCACCGCCATAGCCTCCAGGCCCCAAACTTATTGCCACACTCTCTCTATTCTTGCTCTGCTCATCGTGCAAGAACGTACAGTTATCTCCATATGGGCAGCCCTCTTCTGTATAAAACTTCTTGCAATGCCTTCCTTTATATGATCTTTGCGACTCAACACCAAAATTCGCTGAACTTAAAGATGGGATTTGAAATTCCTCCCTCGGGACTTCATTTGAACCGGCCCTTTCCTCCTCGTGAGCCGCTACTATTTCTTGCCAGTTTGGTGGTGGGCGTCGAAGCTCTTCAATGCTGTGAGCAAAGTTACAGTTAGTGATATATGGACATGTTCCATTGCGAAACTTGCAACACAGTTTGGTCTTGAAAAACATTTTCCCAATAGCTTTAGCTTTGGAATTCGGATCTTGGGAACCGTTCCTAGACTTCTTATTTGGCTGTTGCTCGCTGTTAGACCTTGTTTGGGACGAATAATTGGAATTGGAGTTGGAAGGGGTGTCAACAGAGTTATCGTGGTTGTTCCAAACGCGGTATTCGTCTTCGGTGGCCCAAACTGCGGAATCGTTGTTCGGAAACCAATTCTCAGGTGGCCCGTGTCCCACTATGACGTGAACCACGTTTTCACTGGAATCTCGAGCGTAACTCATATTTGTCAATAACAACAAAACCCTAACGGGTAAAATGAAGGATACCCAGAAACCGAAATTGCCCAAATTTGATGAAAATGGAAGGGAAATACTAGAACTTCAGTGGAAGAAATGGGCATTTCGATTTCAAATCATACTGATTTTCATCGAAGAAATTTGATCTAGAACATCAAGAATGAAATCATCAGACTGACAACAACAACAACAACAACCATACAACAAAACAGATAAATATTACAATTATTAAAACGAGAAAAAGGAGTTACAAAGTGGAACTGGGATTAGATCCCAACTTCAAGAATTTCAAAATATGATGAACGAAATTGTCCAAATACATCAGGAAAATACAGAAATGTACAATATTTACATACTAACTTAAAGAAATTTTCTTATAGAACATAATAAAATTAGAAAATGGTTTGAATTCCTGATATAGATTTGGTTTAGATTAGAAGCAGATTCCAATAGAGATGGAGTGTGTAGGAACAAATGAACTCAGCGATCGAAAAACGTTTGCTGTAAAGACTCTGTGTTCCTGTGTACTTTTCTCCAGATCTTTTTAAAAATTATTCTTAAATTTTTAAAGCGAGTATTATTTTTCTAAAAGAAATTATGAATTTTTTGTCTTCTTCAAAAAGGAAATGATTTTCTACGGTCACCTCCATCGGTGACTATAGCGTGGAGATATATTAGTGGTTCGTTTCTTGTGGTGCCTTGTTGCTAGGAGATTTAAGATTAGCCGCATCAGTTGTACTGCACCCAAACGATATAAGGGACACCCTATGTTCCTCAACAAAGTTACCATGGTTCGAATTTTTAAGTAGTGACGTAATCAGAATCTGTGCTATGAAGAAAATACAATATTATTTTCCATTAGGAAGGGCTGAATTAATCGGCCCAAAAAAAGTCCAATATCCAAATACCAGTAAACGCCTCACCGCTTGACCTTACAGCTCCGATGGATTATCCAATTATAATTCATGACTTTTTTGAAAAAAAAAAGTTATAAATATTTTTGTGCCATTATCCAATAATAATTTATAATTTTTTAAAAGAAATTTAAATATTATTATACCATAAATATTGAAAAGAATATTAAAAAAACAGTTATTCTGAATATTTTAAAAAATAACAAAGGATTAAGTGGTCATATTATAAATAGTAAATCATTAGAAAGCTATTTTTTAAAAGAGTATTATTAGAAATTTTAATTTGTATTTCAATATCTTAAATGATGTGATAATTAAATTGACAGCGTCACATCACTTTAATTATTGATTATTTATAAATTTTTTTACATAATTTATAATTCTTTAATTTTTACTAGTTTTTAAAAATTAAAATTATATCATATTATCAATTTAACTGTAACATTAATTAGAATTTAAAAGTTATAAAAGGACATTAACTGTTGACCACATCACAGTATGCGTTCACTGTAAAACACGTGTCATACTGTTTACCAAATCGGCTGTATCATGCCGTCGGGAGGTCGACCTTTGTGATATAATTTGACTGCTCTTCATCGTATCGTAAATTGCAATTCACTTGACATGGATAATAGTTTAATAGTATTAATTAATAAAATATAAATTTAATATAATTAATAAAAATAAATGATTAATTATCTCTTGGCATTTTTAAGGGTATTGCTAGGTGTAGGTTAGATAGATCCTTTTCCTTCTTATTTTTATATATAAGTATATAAATAAATTTGTTTTATTATTTTATTATTAAAATAATTCACTCATAATTTTGATAAAAAAACTCCTTAAATAGAATTTTAGTTATACTATCTAAATTTTCTATAAATATTTATATTTTTATCATTAATTATAATATTATAATACTTAAAATGAAAAATAAATTATATAAATTATGTGATAGCGCATATTATTATATTATATTAATTTATACACAATAATTTATAATAAAATTATATTTTTAACATTATTTTATATTTTATGTTGTGGAATAGTTCATGAATGTAGACTATGTATTCGTATACTTTATTTTATGACAATAAAATGTAAATTGATAATTTTTAAAGATAAATATCAATTAAAAAAAATTATATTAAATTATTGCAAAAAGAAAAATGGGCAGTACATTGAATTTTTACGATTTTCTCTACACAGTTTGTACCAATTCAATTTCTTTTTCACGACTAAAATTATAATGAACCGTCAACCCGGTTGAAGACGGTTGACTATAAAACACATCAAAACATCAAAGTTAATCGACTACATCACGCTTCAACAGTATCCATCTGGGACCCATGCTCAAAGTCTACCATCAACTTGTTCAATTTCTTGTTGCTTATCCTCGGTTGGATGATTCTCGTATCATGATCATCATGGCTATTTAAAAGAAAAGGGAAAAAAAAATAAAAATCAAATAATTTGTAAATAAATATCAAAATAATATAAAGATTATACGTTAAGCGAAACGTGATGGGATAGACTCATCAACAATTTTCTCATATATATTATCTATGCTAATACTAACCATTGAGGTAACGTAGGTGCTGAAGGTGTTAACAATGTAGCAAGCTTAAAGGCTTCCTCAGGCTGATTCACAATGCAATTGAAGCATAAATATCGACCGTACGATGAGATATCTTCATAGACACAGATGTGTGCATCAATCAAGAAATTTATATCAACGGTCACGAGAAATCCATCTTCATACATCTGAGCAGCTCCTTTTAAGTAAGGGTTATTTATGGACAGATGATCAGGACTCATCGATAATCCTGCATTGATAGTTACCATACTCAATCCTCTGTCCATTGCCATCGCCCATGCTGTCTTCTCTGCTAGCGTCTTTGCCAGGGCGTACCACAACTATTTAAATACAATTTATTTATTAACGTGCGAGTTTAAAATTAATTAATTACTAAATTAACAAAATTGAAAAAAAAAAAAGAAAAAAAAAAAAAAAAAACAATTTATATGCACCTTATATTTGCGACAAAAGTTAACGTCTGTCCAATGTGTTTCGCCAAAATCTGAATTGATTGATTTACGATCTTCTCTCCAAAAGACAGCAGTTGCAGAGGATGTGAAGACAATCTTGTCGATTGTTTCCGTCTGTGCGCATGCTTCTAGCACATTGTGGGCTGCTCTTACTTCCACTTCGGTCATGTATTCCTACAACATAGTGCTTCCGTCAGACACCAATACCAAAGGAAAGCTATTATAAAGTTTGACAACTGTTAGGTTTGAACCGACACCGAACTTTCGTGCCCAAATAAGCTCTTGATTAAATATAGGAAAGAGGGTAAGCTAGCTCCAAGTAATTATTTCTGAAGAATCATAAATATATCAGTTGGAAACAGCACTGTCCAACTGGCTAGAAAGTGGAAACACAGCAAGTGGAATTGACTATTTTCGATTCTTATACATACATTTACAACTACAACCAAATTAAATGTGAATAGTACTTGAAATAGATTAAGGAAGACACTCCAACTAAACCACCATTAATTCAAATTAAAGTGCATGAAAATAAAGAAAGAAAGAAAGCAAACATACGTCGTATGTGATTTGATCTTTGGGAGGCTCATAAGTGTAAAAGAAACCATGACAGTCTTTTAAAGCTTCAATGATACTATGATAATCCAATGGATCAGCATGGAAAATCTTCAACCTTTTCTCATCATCTCTAGAAACTCCATCCAATTTCAATTCACCTATTTAACAACCCAAAACCAAAAATCATGTATCGAAAGAAAAATCGATCACAAATAGGAAAAAAAGGAGAAAGAGATCTATGATTATCAGCTTACCATGACCGTTTTGGGTGGCGGCGTGGACGTTGTAGCCTTTACGAAGGAGGCTCTTAACCAAGGTGGAACCCAAGTGGCCGGAAGCATCCATTACACATACTGTGTTGTTTGAAGTTTGAAGGAATGAAGATGCTGGTGCCATTTGAGATTGATCGATGGACGTTGGCTTTAATTGAACGAGGAAGAAGAAAACGAAGTAACCTGTATATAAACGTGTGTGTTAGATTTACTCTGGTAGATATGCATGGAGTTAGATAGAGAGTTACTAATTATTTATATGTACAAAGAAGACAGGGGAAGAGGGGTTGCTGGCATTCAAAGGGCGTTGTAGAGTAGATGGTTGGGAGGTAGTTGTTATTATTTGCGAAGAAGAAGAAGGAAAAGGGTAATTGATTTGACACAACGCCATTAATGATCCATGAAGGAAATGCAAGGTTGGGTTGGTGGGAACGTGTGCCTCTACTTACCCACATAATAAGAAGGTTACAACTAACTATTTGGTGTAAGAAATAGAAACGTAGGTGTTATATTTTGGTTTTTCAAAGCTAATGGATGCTTGACACGTGAGTAGAAATGATATTTCTTTTCAATATAATTGAGTCGAATTGCCAAATAAAGCATTCTCAATATTGACACTTGTCAAAAAGGAGAATGCACGTAGCGTTGGGGTTTGGCTTTCGAGAATAAACCAAAACCTTGTTAAGAGGCAAAGAATTCACCATGTCAGTTGATGCGTTGGCAAATCCTGCATATGTGTGTTTCTTTTTTAAGGAAAATATAGGCAAGTAATTGTTAAAGTGAAAATAATCTAAAAAGATAGCATCATAGAAGCCTATTTTAAAAGATTGCATCTCACGTCTCTGGCAACGGAAGACTTCAAACAGAGAGATTCACGGGTGGCATAGTTGAACCAAGTCAAAACAGAAGATAGAAGGAAGCAAAGCGACACCTCTTTCGTCAGCCGGAAAACAACATCACGTTAGCGCAAAAGGGTGTTCGGGTAATGAATGAAGTACCTGCCTATGGCAAGGACTGGTTGGTTCGGTCTAGGGGACAGCTGAGAATTTCAGTGGGCATGGGTCGTTTTTGTACGTTGAACATAGGTAGTACATTCATCATCGTCTCAATGGATCCTAGCTATGGTAATGGAAGTACACGTTTTGTAAGTCATCGAGATGAATTCATTTCAATTGATTCTTACCCTTTCTGAAGAGGGATGACACACTAACGAATCCAATTCCCGAGGCTGAAGTGTACCGTATCGTTTTCTGGAAATCTCAGCAAGATGAGAAATGACTCTAATTGTTAATCAACAGAGGAAGATGTTGATGTCTAAAGTTTCAACTGCTCTGAACATCACACATATTTGTTGTAGTAGTTCATTTGTTGGGGCAAAATCTACAATACCTTCGACATAAAGTCAAATTTTTAAGATATTTTTAGAGACAGAAAATGTTTCGAATCCTTTTTATCTAATCACCTCATTCTTTTATAGGTGTTGAGTATGAGTAGGAGGGTACTGTCTATCATTCTCATCGATTGCTAGTGAAATGATTTGTCTTTCTAATTGTCTACTACGTATAACTACAAAAAAGTGAATTAATGATTGCCTCCAAATTTGAACTTGGCTCAAAATGGATTAATGATTATCTACGAATTTACACGTAATTTTAAATTTAACACATAGTTAACGCATAAATAAAAATAATTACTACGTAATACTAAAAATGATGGTATGTCTAACATGTAATTTTTAATTTTTCACATGTTATATAATAATTTCTTTCAATAATAACAATTTTGACTTTGTGGGTAAACAATCGCCCTTAGAATTGGTGTGCTGATCGTAAAATCAGTAATAGAAGTTAATCTTTAACCCAAGATGAATGATTTCAAAGCATAGAATTTAGATCTTAATCAAGTACTCGGTGTAAATATTATAGGATTTGCCCTGTATCAATTGGTATTTAATTCTTAATTGAAACTGAACCGATTTTAAATAGCAGTAATCCTTACTTTGTAGTTATTATTCCGATCTTAGAATTAAAAATAGGATTTATTCTTTATTATTGTATTTGACTTTTGAATAATTTTGAGCTTTATCTTATAATCGGTATCAGGATTTTGGGATCAAAATAATTACCTCGTGATCGATAAAAAGTGGTTCGTCAAGTACAACTACGTGCTTAGTTTTCACCCCTATCAGGAGAGAGAGAGAGAAATTCGAGTTCAGTTCTTTTGACTAGTTTTCACCCCTATCAGGAGAGAAAGAGAAATTTGAGTTTAGTTTTTTTGACGGGGAGACTTTACTGAAATTTGTAGGAGATTTTGCGAATTTATTCAAGAAAACCAAGAGATTGAGTTGATGAGGTGGATTGAGTCAAAATAGAAAATTTTGAGACGGGTTATGTTGAAGGGTAGAATTTTGATGTTTTTTATGGTAAACTTTGGTGAATATCTCGATATTATCTCAAACACTAATAAAAAACCAATATGTCCTGTCAGCTCAGCTTTTTTTTGTTGGTTCAAAGTACCAGATGGATGCAACGAGTAATTTTTAAAACACTAGAGGCTGGTTGAATAATTAAACCAAACAAAAAGAATCTGCAAGAAATTTTTCCACTTCAACGGCCACAATATCAGGATCTTTATGTCCGTGTATTTGTAATAAATTGTTGCAGCATTGTCTTTCCTTTTTGCAGTTCGTCTCTTTTGTATATAATCTTATCAAAAATCTGCATGTAAATATGTCAAACAACAATATAATTAACATATTCTTTAAATATTCGTCTCCTCAAACTCTTTAGTTACATTGCTTCAACTTATCTTCTGTTTACGCGTTAATGAAATCGATGTACCTTGAACATTGATTTTTAGAATGCTGTCGGAGGAATCTTGGATTGGTTTGTAGCATGCTAGTAGAAACAATTCTTTCTATTGTTAGAAATTCTGATCAAGACCCAAAATCATTTTATTCTCCTTCCAAGCTGAAGAAGATTCGGTAGATATAGGCTTCTTACATAGCATAGAAAAATGAAAGTATGGAAAGGCAGCCTCACTTATAGCCCTTATCCATCACTTTTCCATTCTCCCAACCATATATATGTCAGAAAATTTCCATACTTTTTTACCATTTGACCTACTTTTTACCTTTCTTCGATGTTGCATTCTGCGTTGTAAAAATCTGTTTAACATGTTAATTTGTTTGGAGGTCAATATTGCATGAGTTTTCTGCTAGGGGGCTTCGTTATGCTTCTTGGGTCTCCGCAACAATAAATGGTTTGCACTTCGCAGATCATATGCTCTCTATCTCAAGGAGATGGATAAGAATAAAAAACGATTTATAGGAAAGTGTCGCATGGCTTTCATGTCATTGTTTTACGGGCATTAATCTTAGATGTGACATTTATTTGTTTGGTTAAGTACAGTGTGGTTTGTAATGTTTTCTACGCGGATTTCCTCTTGTTTGGTAGTTGTGAAAATGATGAAAAAAAATATTGAATTGGGGAAAAGCCAATAGAGAATACTTAAAACCGTGTGATTCTCTCAATCCAAATCAAGCACGTTCTGTTGTCCTAAAGAAATTCTGTTCTATACCGGTAGGAAAAGCAATATTCGTAAAAAGAATAGAAAAAAATCAGAACAGTTATGAATGTCCACTGTAGTTTCTGTAATAAATATGATTGTGGCATATAAAGGTTGGTCACTCGTAACGTAACAAACGCTCCTTAAGCTTGAAATTTATTTTTTTATTTCTTTATATTATTATTATTATTATTATTATTATTATTATTATTATTACTATTTATTTTTTTTTTTTCGTATAAAACCGTGGGACTCTGAACTCCGAAGTCGAAGTGTCAAAACGTTATGGACAATGACTTTGCTGGAAAACGATTGAAAGCAAGTCTTCGTTATCTCTTATCCTATTGTGTTTCTTTCATTTCGGAAAATACATTATTTATATATTTTTAAATTTATGGAAAAAAAAAAAGATTTTGATGATTTTCATTTTGATAAGATAAAGTTGTTGATAGATTACAATAAAAAAGTCAATTAATTTGTCCATTTCTTATAAATATTCGTAAAATCCAAAAGCATGATTTACGTATAATATATCATTGAATATTTATCGTTTGGATGATGTCCATATTTTTAATCTCATAATTATAAAAAATAATAAAATATTGTCAGACCGATAATTTAAATTAAGCAGATATAATATTTAACATGTTAAATATTATCACGTGCCAAAAGTTTCCATAAATTTTTTTAAACAGAGCATAATGATAAATTATTTTTGAAAAATATCTCATCAAATAAGTGAATCCATATAAGTATTGAGTCTAATATCATAATTGGTTTCAATTATTTTTGAAATTAAACATGTTTTTTTTAAGATGCAATCGATATCGATAATTAAAAAAAAAAAAAAAAAAATGAACAGACAAAAAAATGTGGAATATAAATAATAAGTACAAGATTTTACTTTTTTAATTATATTGTTTGAATTTAATTTTATCAAATGTTTGCTTTTTAAGGTATTTGCAATGCTAAGGGCATAAATTTTTGATAAATCTCTTATACAAATTAATATAATAATATTATATAATTATCACACACCATATATTTTCATACCATTAAAAAAAGAAAAACACTATATAAAACATGTGGTAACTATCACTAGAATCATAAATCTGTTATATATCTTAATTTTTATAAAAGGAATTTTCATAGGAGTTTGTATTTTTAAAATTATTTTTCAAGATTGGGAATAATTCCTAATATCATTGTGTATGAATTTGCAAAAATATTACAAAAAGTGTTAACAATAAATCCTTTAAAAATTATTTTGTTGAGAAGAAGTGTTTGTTTGGCATTCTAATATTGTAGATTTTATATTGAAAAAATTGATTTAAACAAATAAAATTATAGTAAAAAGAATTATTTGTTATTTGTTATATGCAAAAGGTTAGATGATAGCCTCAATTCACATAAAATTTTTTGGATTGATTATAATACTAAGTGTTATTCTCAAAATCTTTATGTTTGAGGACACATTTTCATTTTTTTATTGTGACAATTTAAAATTTTTATGTGAAAACAATAATTTTTTTTTTTGGTAGTTGCATAATTTTTATTAAAGATTATTCATGATAAATAAATAATTAATATTTTTTTATTAATCAATGTACATAATATATATTTAGACTTAAATTATAGTTATAATTATGCTATCAAAAATTTTCCTTTTATAATTGCCTGATCTGTTTTATGTTATAAAATTTAATATTAATTAATAAACTCTATTAATGAAAATTCTAATCATAAAATGTTATAGAAAGGGGCTCGTAAAATAGAACAATTACAAACGAACCTAACCAATGGCCGACTGACTTTAAAGAAAATGCGAGCAATATAGGTTGACGTGGCATATCGTATGGTCAAATTACTGGCATCAGCCGCAGAAGTTTTCACGTGACAGAGAACTGGGTGCGTGGGCCGGTTAATCCACGTGGAGTACATTGAAAGTTTTCTCACGTAGTATCACATGCACCACGTACTGAGTCGGTCGTGTCCAACAGTCCAAGTACATCTGTACATAGTCAAGATTTCTTTCCCTTTCTTGGTTTTTCAGTAATAGTAATTGATTTTTTTATCATAATTTTAATTGACAAGCAAACTCTTTTTTTTTTTTTTTTTAATTTATCTTATTTAACTTTTAAAAATAATTCAAATTTAAAAAATAACCTTAATTATTTTTTCCCTCGTTGTAAAATTTAATGTTTGAGAAAGTAATTCAATTTTAAAAATCATTTGAGCAATAGTTATTATGGGAATGAATTTCTATGAGTTAAAAAAGTAGAAAGCACGAAAAAATTTGATTAAATAAATTAAAAAATTTGTTTGATTGAATCAGTTGAATTAAAAAGTTAATGAGCAAGGCTTAATTAGTTGATAGCATTCGATGACATTGTTCAACCAAATCACAGGATTTGATTGAACAAATTTTCTAATTCTATCTATTGAATTTAGTACTCTTGAAAATTTACTGTGTATTTGATTTGAATTTATTTCGTATACAAATGTAATATTTTTTTTTTAAATTAAAATATAATTTTTCTAAAGACGAGTTAAAGTTAACAAAGAGGTTAATAAAGAGTACAGAAGTGAAAGAGAAAAAAGTAACAGTTTCAAATATTATTTTTATTCTTATGATAATTGAATCTTTAAATAAATTAATTCTTCTTCTCTAGTTTTAAATATTATTTTTATTCTCATGATAATTGAATCTTCGAATAAATTAATTCTTCTGATCTGTTAAATCAAATTTTTACTTTTGTGATTTGTATTTTTTTGTAAATTCTATATTTTATTTTGTTCTGAAGAATTATTAAGCTATCCATGTTAACAAGTGTTCAAAGAAATTGTTAGTTTTTTTTTTTTTTTTCAACAGTGTTAATTAAATTTTTTTATTGTTCAAATCTCGTAATTAATACTTAAATATTATAACAAAATAAGCAATAAAAATATATTTTTTTAAATTAAAATACATGTTTTTTCTAAATTTTTTAACTCTTAATATAAAATATAAAATAATTATTTATTTAAGGTTTTAAAAATGCAAATTTGAAAATAAATAATCAATTATATCAAATATAAAAAAATTAACAATAATTAAAATTAGTATAAATTTAATTAGATTTATTTTTTTGTATTTTATATAAGTTTAATTAAAATTAAAATTATAAGTGAAGAAAAAAGGTTTTGAGAAAATTATTGACGAGTTCCAATAGTATCATTTTTAAAATATATATATATAATAAAAATTAAAAAATTATAATTAAAAATTATTAGGTATAACAAAATAATAAAAAAAAAAAAGACTAGGATTGTATATATAAATTAAAACAACAACTTATTCCATATAATCACATTATCACATAATCTTTTTTAAAAAAAAAAAAAAAAGAATAGTTATTATAAAATATAAAAAATATGATAATAATTTAGCTCAAATATTTTCACGCACTAATTTTAAGTGAGATGTGCTGATATTACCTCGACAACTGATGCATGTTGCCACTAACTCGACAATCTGATTTATTAAATAATTGAATTAATATTAACTAATATATTTTACTTAAAATAGATACATGCAAATTTTGATAGGACTATTATATTTATAATATTAGAGTAATACTTTTATCATAAAATATATCTCCAATAAGATAATATATATTTATTGAATAATAAAATAGTATACTAAATAATTTTAAAAATTATAAAAATTTATTATTTAATAAATACATAACCTATTTATCTGTTATTAAATTTAAAATATATTTTAAAATTAAACATTTAAAATAAATAATATTATTATGTCACGTCATTGGAAATACTAGGCAACTACGGGGTATGGGCGCACAGGAAAAGCAAACAAATTTATGCCTTTGCCTTCGTCTTCATGTGCTGCGCAGTGGAATCCATCTAATTAATTATTATCCATTACGCTGCTGATTGACTCTGAATCTTAGCGATGACCTTTTGTCCTATCCTTCGAAGCGACGAATGATAAAAAAATATATAATAATAAATATTAATTTTAGGTAAAACTTAGAATTCTCTTAGCAAAAGTATTTTTAATGTATTTTTATTTTCTATAAAAATCTTATTGAAACTTATGAGATTTAGTTAAAATTATGTATTATATTTGTTACTATTTATAATTTTCATAATTTTTTGTCAAGAATAAAATTAACACTAAACAAGAAGTTTGATCATTTTGTAAAAAATTTATAAAATATAGATAATTCTCATCATTTTGATTTTTATTTAGGACCCCTTTGCAAAGATATATTATAATAATTATTTTAAAATTTTTAAAAAGATAGTTTAATGAATTAGAAGGAGTAAATTAAATTTTTATATAAGATTTTTCATTAATTTTAAAATTAATTG
Source organism: Trichilia hirta (assembly GCA_035221805.1). Taxonomy (NCBI): domain Eukaryota; kingdom Viridiplantae; phylum Streptophyta; class Magnoliopsida; order Sapindales; family Meliaceae; genus Trichilia; species Trichilia hirta. The sequence continues at coordinate 1,907,047 of JAWDEX010000002.1, read as the reverse complement.
AGTTTCTTATTTCAGTTGAATATTAAAAGAGTTTAATGGAATCTATCAATTTATTAAAAAAAAGAATAAAATACATGATTAAATTAGTACTCAAAGAATAAATTGCTTATAAATTTTTTATTTTTCTATTTTAACAAAAAATACATAATTTAAATAATTTCAAATAAGTTTTAATTGCGTAAAATAATATAATTATTGAAAAATATTGAATTAAAATTTTAAATCAATGAATGTGGGCAAAAAAAAAATTTATATTAAAAGATATAATGAATAATATTAAATATAAATTTTTATTAATTATATTAATTTTATATTTTTATTAATTAATATTAATATTAATATTAATATATTACATCATCGTGGACATTGATTTATAAAAAATTTTTAATGTTTTTTAAATATATAATTGTATCGTAATTTTTTGGACACATCCTATCAAGTAAGCTAGAAGGCTCTGCGAACTGTACACTGCTTTAACGGGACCGTACTCCCTTTGGGGCCCACATTTTGGCTTCTACGTGGCAGCATAACATCAACCAATCACGCTCTTCCCGTGATCCCCAGAAAAGTTCACCGTCGTCGACTCCCTCGTTTACGCCTTCTTCTAAGCCATTCTCACGTGCAACGATCCACGTGTCACAATCAACATAGTCACCAAATCTAACGGCACAAATTCAACTATAAATATACACATGAACCACCACGACCCCCTTTAAAAGGCCTCTCTTGTTAGTCTTGACAACCAAACCTTGCAAAACTAGTAACCATTTGCAAGCAATGAAAGCTGTATTACCGAGAACAGCATCGGTGCCGGTCTTGAAGGCGGCCCAACCCGGTTTCTTCAGGATGTGTCTCTCGCATCACGACTCAATCTGCGGAATATTTTCTGGTGAGAGACATTCTGTGAGTTCTCCTAAAATTTCGATGAATTTGGAGATAAATCCCAAGAAAATCGGTGGAATCCGGCGCGCTCTGTCGGAAAGTGACATCTTCGCATCGGAGACCGACGTTTCCGGAGGTTTCCCGAAGTTAAATGGGGCCGGATCTCGCTATGTTCCGTCGAGAATCCCGGAAGACGACGTTGATGCAGATGATTATGGATCGTCGTCCACGATGAACGGCAAAAGTGATTACGATTACGTACACTTCACCAGATTCTGGCCGGAAGACACAATTCCGGCGGATGGATTTAACAAAGGAAGAAACTACGTCGGCAACGACGATAAGAGAAAGATCGGCGATTATTATCGCGAGTTACTAAAATCAAACCCAACGGATTCTCTACTCCTTCGAAACTACGGAAGGTTCTTACATGAGGTAATTAATTATATCATAAAATTATATTTAAAAAAGTGTTATGTCATTATTCATTAATTAAAATAATGAGAAAATTAAATTTTAAATGAAGGTTGAGAAAGATGATAAGAAAGCTGAAGAATACTACGGAAGAGCGATATTGGCGAGTCCCGGAGATGGAGAGTTGTTATCATTGTACGGAAACTTAATTTGGATGACACAAAGAGACGAAGATAGAGCTAAATCATATTTTGATCAAGCTGTTACTGCCTCTCCTACTGACTGGTATTTTTTTAAAAATTTCATTTTCTTTTAAAAAGAAATAATTTTTTTTTTTTTGGTATTAATAATATATTTTGAATGATTTGTATGCAGTACTGTATTGGGATCATATGCATGTTTTATGTGGGAACTGGAGGAGGAAGAAGAAGCGAATCAAGCTGCAATCTCACCGGGTATGGTTGCAGCATTCTAGAGAAAGAATTGATCTTCGTATGTTGAAATATTTATCCGGCCATATCCATTTCCAGCTGCAGCTTTTGTATTATTATTAATTACTAACTAAAATAACTAAGAGTTGATGAACAACAACAATAAGAGAATTATGTACTGTAGTCCATGCTGCTGGAAGCTAAGAGAGACGTATTGTTCATATATATGTTAATTAATTAGATTCTCACCAGTTTCTTTCTTCTGCGTCTGCGTCTGCTTCTGTTGTTCTTAGTTTTGTTTTATTTTGGTAATGTACAGTATAAGTGTCATTAATCTTTTGCGTTGTAGATGAATGCTGTTTCATATAAGAACCCGTTACGCTGTTATTTTGTATACACTTTTTACTACATCTTTCTGTAACATATTCCTAAAATACTGAACTTTAATATAATTAGACAATTTTTTTTTTTCTTTGGATAGCTAAAAAATTCTTGTACTCAACTATCACTGCGGCGACCGATCATACATAAGCCAGACACTCACCTCTTTAGGGTACGTGTCCGCAGATCACACAAAGCTTATCCTAAATAAATTAAGATCATATATAGGGACCACACTGTAGTGGTATTAAGTATAAGATAAAACTCTGATTGAACCAAACTCTTACATTTGAATATATTTTAAGAAGTTCAAATTTAGAACTAGTACAAATACCTTCTCCAAAATGGAACCATTCGGTTATACCCGTGGGTGCATAATTAGACAATTTTTTTCATTCACAATGTTAAAAATTTTGTTTAAACGATTTTGTTCAAAGCACTGAATATCTTTGTTCTTTATAAGATCTAACCAACTAAAACAGATTGAATCCCTAAGGCTAAGGGGCTGTTTGTGTTTGGTAATGTTTCTAAAATTGTTTGTCTGACTTACTTATGTCTGAAAGTCTAATTAAATTATCTGAATTTGATTAAGTTTTACCGACTTTATATCATATTAAATAATTGATTCATAATTGATACATATATATTATTACAATAATTAGTATAATTTATTCTCTTTATGAATTATTCTTCTATTTTAATATAAAATAGAATTATAAAATATTCTAAGAAATATAGAAAGAAAGAATGACTTGATGCAAGAGACTATGCAGTGAGGGTGTGTATATTGTATGCAAGATTGCTTTTAACTTGACTTATCCATTTATACAAACGTTGTTCTACAAAGCTTTATCTTTCTAATTTTAGGTCAGAGATTTAGAAAAAAACAGATACGTAGCTAACCACAATTAACTTCCAAGTTCAAGAAAGTATTGCAATACGAAATATTAAATCAAATCCAGCTAGTTCCTTAATCAATTCCCTTGTTTTCTCAGTAACCAAACAGCTACCAAGTTTAAAAATAAACAAGGAACAAATAGCATATATATCTCAAAACTGAAATTTAAAAGATGGAAATATTAAAATTCTATTAATTTACCACATGCAAACCAAAAAAATCGTAAAAGAATATCCATTTAATCTACAAATTATCAAACTCGATGACCTGGGGAACTCAAAAATCATCATGCTTGCATATAAAATGCAATCAATAAGCAAACAGACTGCAATTGAGAGAATACTCTTCACCCTTTTGGATTTTGATCTAATACCCCTTACCCGTACTATCTATAAATATTTCGATACTTTCTTGACGTTATTTTATTTACAGCATAAAATTATTTTTTGAAGACAATTAGTAAAATAACACTGCGTGCTTCAAAAGTTTGCAGGATTGTTAAGTGTCAGAGGATGATTCTTTGATAACCCAACATGTACATACAAATTCTGGAAAAAAGGAAAAAATAGTGATTAATAAAAACATTAAAAATTATTATTTATTACTATATTAAATACTAAAATTATTATAAATAGTAAATATAAAAATTTTAACAAGTATTTTAAGGTTTCTCTTTAACAAAATTCATTATAAAAATGTAACTATTTTTTTTTTTTTTTGACACAAAGCTTATATATATTCCAAATAAAATTATAAATTTTAATAATACGATCAAACCTTATTTTCTAAGACTTGGATGCTTTTTGAGTCCATATAGAACTGAAAAATAGAAAACAAAAAATAAAAAAGAAATATTTCAATAGATTTAATTTTCTTTTTTCGGTTCCAGGTATGATAAATAAGATTACAAGCTTTCTATATAAATTCTTCATACTTATTTACGTAAAAATATTGCATCATAATCACATATCATATATTTTATGAGAGTTAAAAAAAATTAATATATAAATATGAAATAATAGCATAACATTTCTACGTTAGTTTATATAAGATTTATATTTCTAGTATTGTTATTTTTTTAAAAGATTTTATATATATTTTTTCACATCACATATTTTTAGGAGAGTAAGAAAAAAAAATATAATTATATATTAATACTATAATATTACCTAATATTGTTATTATTATTTGCACAACACATTTGTCAAATGTTTACTAAACAAACATATTTGCACAGAGAATTTGTCCATGAATTGGTAGAAGTTGTTTTTGGGTCACAATATGAGACCATTGGGCTGCAATCTCACCTCTCCATTTGTGTCCGGCTCTCCCTCCCAAAAAACAGCCCTAGGGTTTTCAATTTAATTTTGTCTTCCTGGATTTCTCATTCCTCAGAGAATCATAAAATAATGGGGAAAAAGAAACCCAAAGACGAAAACGATTCAGCTCCCTCCTCTATCTTCACGTCCTTATTCGGCGGCGTCGCTGATGGAAACGCCGTTGCCTCGGCCATCTTCTCAGACGACAATCCCTTCAAAAGAAAACGCGAGGAATCACAATCAGCGAATGAATCCATTTTAAATTCTAAGAATTCAGATTCTTTGGATTCTGATATAGCTGACACGAGGAAAAGAAAGAAAAACAGGAAGCAAAAAGGTGACCTTGATGCCGTTTCTGTTGAAGGAGAAAAAATCGAGCAACAAAACCCTAATTTAAGCTCTGAGTCGAATGGGGCATCAAAGAACGAGAAGGGGAAAACAACTGGTTCAAATTTGGATTCAAAAAGTGATTTTAGTGAGGAAGAGACAAACCCTTATCTGAATATTGAGGGAAAAGTAGAGAGTGAAAAGAGGAAGAGAAAGAAGAGGAAGAGGGATGATGTGGAGAGAGAATACGAGGAGAAAAAATATGGAGTGAAAGCCGAAGAAGAAGAAGAAGTGGTGGGGAAAGTTGCCGTAGGAGAGAAGAGAAAGCAGTCTGATAAAGAGACAGAGGACATGCTAGTTCATTCGAAAGAAGAAGGTTTTGATGACGAGAGTAAGCTTTTGAGGACTGTTTTTGTGGGAAATTTACCTCTGAAGTTGAAGAAGAAGATCCTGATGAAAGAGTTTAGTAATTTTGGGGAAATTGAATCTGTGAGGATTCGCTCTGTTCCAATATTGGATGTGCGTATTGTGTTGTTTCAGTCATTCTGATGTTGTTATTGAGGTTTTAAAATGCTGCAGATTTTTTTTGTTGTCTAATGGAATGTTTTGTCTGCTTATATGGTCAGACCAAGACACCCAGAAAGGGAGCGATACTACAGAAGCAAATCAATGATAACGTGGACAGGTATGATGTTGTTGGTTGAAATTTGGTTCACTTTGTTGTTTTACTTCTTAATGACTTTTAGATGTAATTTGTTTGATTATTCGTACGTGTGTTGTGTTGTCCACTTACAGTACATGTTTAGCTTTTACTTACAGAATTGATTTTGTTTTTAATTTTGAAGTATGTTTAACTGTCTTTGGCTTGCTCAAGAAGCTATGTGAAGATTAAATTTGATGAACTAAGTTCCATTGTTTGGGTACATAGTTTGTGTAGCCACAAGTTCTATTATATCTGTTTGCTTTTGAATGAGACCCGCCAGACAGTGAGAATATGAGTAGTTAAAATAAATTAATTATGTCAGTTTTAAATGTGTTTAGTTTCTAAACTATCAATGTTCCTGTTGAGATTGTTGTTTCTATTGTTTGTTAATCAACACCCTTTATGATCTTTGTTGTTGATTTAGCTATGGTTGTTTAATATTTATCAATTTTCATTTTCTGATGTCCAATGTCCAATGCTGCAGTGTCCACGCATACATTGTTTTCAAATCAGAGCAATCTGCTGAGGCTGCTTTGGAACATAATATGGCTGTGGTATGTTGTTTTTCTTAATGTTTCCCCATGATTCAACTGGAATAAGAAATATAATATTAGAGCTATCGTAACATTGAAAGTAAAGCTATAATTTACTGATTGCATGTGTTTTATCAATGTATATAGGTTGGAGGAAATCACATTCGTGTGGACAGGGCCTGCCCACCACGTAAGAAGTTGAAGGGAGAGAATGCTCCGCTTTATGATAACAAGAGGACGGTCTTTGTGGGTAACCTTCCATTTGATGTGAAGGTAATTTTGTTCGTACACTATTTATTTTGTTGACTTCCAATTTGCATTTATCGTTGCCTGCCTTCTATTATTATAATCTGGATGTTTTTTTCTTCGCTTTCTGCAGGATGAAGAAATTTATCAACTCTTTTGTGGGCATAATAATCTGGAATCCAGTGTTGAGGCTGTTCGGGTAATTAGACATTCTCATATGAGAGTGGGAAAGGGCATTGCCTATGTATTATTTAAAACAAGGGTATGGTCTATTCATTTTTACTCTGCATTTGCAAGTTAATTTATTTTGAAATTTTGTTTCTATGCAACTGGTTGAACCTTTTGCTTATAAGATTTTGGTTGGTAATTGTCTCATTTGATTTTTTTGTTAATTATCTTTTTTTTTTCTTTTTGATGATAATGTCATTTTCTCTTTCCTTTTTTACATCACTGTGGAGTTTGTGATGGATTTTGAGAATGTTTTCACGTTAAAGTATGCTGTCTGAATTTTTTAATTATGTAGTACAAGAGCATTTCTAGAAATGTGTCATGTCCTGTGTTCTATATTGTTGTGTGTCATTCAGCATGGTTACATAAACGTTAAGAAAGGCCCAAGTCTTTATCTATGATTTAGGCAACAGGCAGAGACCTTTTTGTAGAATGCTTATTCTGCCAATGGGAATGGTTCGCATGGGTATCAAAGTTGAGTCTTGTGAATTGTCTTTTTTAGAGGTGAAAAATCCTTTAATCTGAAGTGCTACGGCCAAAAGAAATCAGGAATGCTTTTGAATTCTCCGCTTGAGAATCCTGGGGAGAACCTATAACGTATCCAGACTGATTAAGTGTCCTTGGGGCACTAGGTGAGATATTTGGGGTTTAAGGTTACTGTTCCCATGTTAGAGATTGATGCCTTTTTTTCAACTTTTCATTTATTTTTTATATAATGATTAATTCTTCTCTTTAGGAAGATTTTATTGGTTAGCTCTATTCAAAGCATGGTATCTGCCTTTAGCATATGTGAACAGATTTTTCTGAAGCTCTTTTATTTATATTATTGATTTATTTAGCCTTACTCACAAAGATCAGGTGGAAGATGATCTGATGGATAATGTTGATGAATTACTGTTTTACAATATACTCGTGTAATTTGATATGCAGGAAGCTGCAAATCTGGTTGTTAGAAAGCGTAACTTGAAGCTTCGGGATAGAGAGCTGAGGCTTTCTCATGCCGCACGGAATTCCACCCCATCTAAGAGAAAGAATGTAGCACCTGCCGGTAATTCCCTAGCAAAGAAATTTGCCAAGGATTCAAGGACTCCAGGTAGTGCCAATAGGTCCAAGTCAAAGTCTACAATGTCGTACCAGGGCTTGCGAGCCAGCAAATCTGGTGTCCAAAAGAAAGTCCATTCAGGAAGCACTAGACCGGTTAAGATGAAATCAAAAACTCAGAAAGGAGTTGAGCCAATGGACCTCTCAGAGAAAAGACCAGCAGTTGCTCTCAGAAAAGCGAGGGCAAAAGCTCTAAAGGATGGTAGTGCTACAAAACAAGCAGGGGCAAAACGTAAGCTGGACATCCGAACTCCCGATAGTTCTCAGAGGAAGAAAAAAGCCAAGACATTTAGGTGAGGGACAAACTACAGATGGTCGGTTTTAACATATATACAAACGTGATGCAAATTTTGGCATTAGCTCTTCTGCTGAGAGGCTGCTGAGAGGACTATTAGATAAGTAGCTGGTCCAAGTTTGTACTACGAATATTTTTTGTATGGGTATGTTAAGAATATTTATTCAGCTAGCCAGCATCTTTCAAGACAATATGTATGTTTTGTGGGAGATTTTCAGCCTTCTGTTGGCCGAAAATATTGTTTTCATGGAAAAGTTTCTGTTTATCACAAGAAAAATGCAGTTTGATCATTGTTTAACCAAGGTATGATGTAATTTTCTTTTAATGTTGAAACAAGCCTTTTAGCTTACTAGCACACATTTTTTCGAGGCTTTTACAATTTAATTATTGTTTGCAATTCGTGTTGGGGTGAAAGTGGTAAGGAATTCGAGGATAAATAAAGGATCGAGTGCAAACGTAATATTTGTAGACAAAATCCTTCTAGTATAAATTTCTTAAACATGATAAACAACTCCACTACATCCTACACCCCTTATACCAACCAAATAACACCGAACAATACGAATGTATCATTGCAAATGACACGCAGAAACCATACATAGAATCAAACTCCACTACGCCCTACACCCCTTGCCATAACCAAATAACACCGAATATATCATTGCAAATGATTTCATGTGAGGTCAAATACCTTCCCCACGTCATCATCTTCAATGTTTACAACTCCAGTGTTGAATTCTACTAGCTAAGAGGCAGCCGCGTCTTGATTTATTTGTAGCTAAGCTGTACTGATATGAATTGGTACCCAAGTACCAAGCAAGTCAGTAAGTAGGGCACTATGATTTGCCCTTGCTTATTAGGGTTGGGGTAACGGAGACAACACCGATAAGGAGCAAAGTAGCAACTGAGTTGACGTCGTAAAGATCACCCAGCTACTGCAACTCTCCGATGGTTGTTCCAGCCTGCACAAAAAAGAAAGTCATTACTCTGCAAGTGCCAAAATCCTCGGTATATTTTCAAGATAGATTCAAAAATCAGTGCAACTGAAGTCAGTATAGCCAAGTTAATTTATAGTTATCCAATCAGAAATCCTTCTGTCATTCTACCAAGTTACATGTTTTGTGAATACCTGGCTACTCTAGTAAAGTACTGATAGTTTCCACGTGGAGATTTAGTTTAAAGATTATGTCATTTCAATCCAGAATTAAATTGGAAACAACAAGGCTTATTCCACTTTGTGGATTGATGTCAGCTACAATTACTTTAAGTTGAGATTCACCTGCGCTTGGAAGAAATGCAGCTTGTTCACCAATCAGTTTTGACAAGAAAAAGAAAGAAGCACCAGCGGCGGCATTGAACACAAGAAGGACTACGCATTTGATAACACCAAAAAGGGAAACCAGCAAGCAGGGCCATAAAACACGGCCCCTGGAATAATGAACGTTTGCATGACAATAGAGACCATACAGTATCCACCAGGACTTGTACAGCATAATCACTTGTGTAGTTCTCAACGTGATCTCTGTAAACAACATCCCACAAAATAAACTCAAACATATAACAAGACAGGTTTTCCATACAAGAAGTAAATTTTGCAGCAATCTTAACAATGCAAACACATCAAACGGAAGAAACATCCTCTATCACATTAATGAGCAGCTAGGTTTGAAAGTCATTTTCCCACATTATAATTTTTTATATTTACAGAGACGAAATATAAAATTTGCTGGGAGTATTTGCGGCCTTTCCCTAACAGCCTTAGATTAATGGGTGACATAATCCAATTGAAAATATAAAATTTGGTGGGAGTCTTTGGTTGAGGCTTTTCCCTAAAAGTTATGGATTAATGGATAGTATAATCCATTCATCCAATTAATCCACTGATGCCTATTTGTTAATTACAAGTGCACCTTTTTTCTTTTCTTTTGTTTAAGTTAATTGTTAGTACACTAATCATTATTGTAATGGCTTATAGCTTTTATTAATGAGCAATGATTATACATTGACATTTTCTTAACTCATATTTTTTAAAGTACTAAAATTCATCATTAATTATTATAATAATTAACAAAAATTAATAAATATAAAAATCTTAACAGATACTTTAAGGGCAATCTTTAGTTAAAATCTTAACTATTACATTTAATAATCTAATCTTTGATTTTATAGGTGCAAAAATCATGAAGATCAAAAGGCCAGGGAAAAAATTCATTATTATTAGAAAATAAAATTATTAAATGGGTGATAAATATTAATTATTAATAAAAATTTCAGTGTTTATTTTGATTATTATGTAGATATAGCAATTGTATCGATTCAATCGTATGATAAATTTGAGCAAAATTTCTTTGAAACTATTACTATCATTCCATCTCCAACTATTCTACGATAGCTTTGATCAAATACAACCAAGGAATTAATAGCAACATCATTAATTGTTAGCACAATAGCATTATTCAAAAGTGTTAAAAAAAATTTGCATAGTGCATTTTTATGATGACAAATGATGTTTTTTTGGTTTAGTGGATTAATAGCATATTGCTTTGCATCTAGTAAAGCAAAAGCATGTTTTCCATACGAAGATAAAACGATAACCAAATCCCATGCATGCCTTGTGCTAATGAACCAAACCCCACCATAAATAACTAGAAGAAAATATAATATTATCTTTCTCTAATTCTCTATCAAAGTAGGCCCATTTTGGATGAGCATGGAGTCAAGTGGTTTAGCAAAATGTATCCATATCTTCTTTATATACATCGAGAGATTGATAGCAGCAATCGATAAGGCTTTTCATTTCTTTTTCTTATTTTTAATATTGATTATATGACAATAAAATTGATTGTATAATTTGTCATTGGGTTATATATTTTTTATATAAATTCGTTGTACAAACTAATTAGGAATAACAACGGATTTGATTTCGGACGGATATTAATAAACTTGCATTCTTATTCACCCCAAAACTATAATATTAAATCCATATCAAACACATTACGTGTTTGACATGTAATTACCAAATTCGCTATAGCAGATATTTATATAATCCACGAATTTTTTAGTTTTACTTTTATTTACATATATCAATGTATAAAGATTTTATGTTCGTTTAAATGTTCATCTATCTAAGTATGTTTTATCATTACTTCAAAATTAAAATATTATACATGAAAATTAAGTCTATGGACTCTATGTCCATTAGCAATATAGTTTTAATTATAATATTTTTTACAATAATTAATTTATTATAATAAAAATTTATGGTATAGTTTTATTAATTATAATTAAAAAAATGAATACTAATTTGGTAACAATGAATTAGTTTAGGGAAAATAAACTCTTATTTTATTTTATTGAATTAAACTCAATTTTAATTTTTTTCTTATCATTAAAATTATTTATAAAATTTTTTAAATGTATTATTTTTTAAATAAAAAACTAAAAATATATATATATAATCACATCTAAATGTGATTTAGGTTTATATGTTATGTAAGTTTGACTTAAAACGAGATTGCTCTATTTATATGTTTATATAAAAATAAATAAAATAATTAAATATTTGCAGATATCCATCACAAATATTTACAAATACTTTGTCATATTAAATCCATATGGTTTATGTAATAATTATATAATTTTATCATGTCAATTTTTACAAGAAATTTGTATTTTTATCACAACTCGTATTTATATATAAATCTTAATCTTATTTTTAAAAGTCATAAATTCTTGAAATTTTTTCCGATAAAAATTGTACTTTGGTTTGTTAGGTTCACAATCAATTATTATCTATATTTTTCTAATTTATTTTCACCATTCGCTTGTATTAATTTTTATTATCTCATTAAAAAATAAAAATTAAATAATTTTTCTTAAAATTCAATCTATTATAAATTATTATATATAACTCGATTATAAATTTTCAAGACAACATATTTATCCAATGCGTACATATACATATACCAAACACATCATTTAGTATTCTAGAAAATTCACATACGACGACCTCGTATTATCGTACTAATAATACATGAAAAAATTCTTAAAAATTTGCCTGTGCTATTTATAAAAGTCGGAAGGAAGAATAGCTTGTACAAAATTATAATAGGCATTGTGAAAGTGACAGACCCAACCTATGAACCACCAACTGACCCTAGAAAAGTCTACAAAGACCATAGTCAAATAAAATCCTTCTAATAGGCAACAATGTCAATCAACGTTGACAATATCAATCCATCCTCATCATCATATCCCCAATCTCAACCGTCCATTCTCTGTGCACCCATTCCAACCAATCGTTTCCACGCATTTCTTTCATGGTGCGGCACGAATAAGCATATAACCCAAAAGAATATGCCACGTGTACAGCTTCATTCTAACCATAGTTAACTTATCATTCACCCTGTTCGTCAAACCCTAGTTGAAGCTATATATACTCTTCACTCTCCCTTCTCCCGTGCACTGACCGTTTCTCTCTGCAAACAAAAATTATATTCGATTTCTTTAAAGTTTCAGAAAATAAAAAAAAAAGAAAAAAGAAAAAGGGAAAAAGGAAAAGTCTAAAACGAAGATGGAACGGAGATTCGAGATAGGATACGCTTTGGCTCCGAAGAAGCAGAAGAGTTTCATCCAAGAATCTTTAGTGAGTCTCGCGAGATCTCGTGGAATCGATCTTATCCAGATCGACGAGGACCGTCCATTGGCAGATCAAAGGTCGTTCGATTGCGTATTACACAAATTGTACGGAGAGGATTGGAAGAGACAGCTCCAGGAATTCAAACTTCGAAACCCTAACGCTGTTATAATTGACTCTCCGGACTCAATTGAGCGGTTACAGAACCGGATTTCGATGCTACAGGTTGTTTCGGAATTGAAGACGGAGAGCCAGACGGAAACGTTTGGGATTCCGAAGCAGATTGTTATTTACGACAGAGAAACGTTGTTCGACCCGCAGGCGTGGGAGTCGTTGAAGTTTCCGGTGATTGCGAAGCCGTTAGTAGCCGACGGCAGCGCGAAATCTCACAAAATGGCTTTAGTTTTTAACCACGAGGGTTTGAACAAGTTAAAGCCACCGATTGTTCTTCAGGAATTCGTGAATCACGGAGGCGTCATATTCAAAGTATACGTCGTCGGAGATTTTGTGAAATGTGTTAAAAGAAAGTCGTTACCAGACTATTCTGAAGAAAATTTAAAAGGTCTAGAAGGTTCGATGTTGTTCTCTCAAGTATCCAACTTATCGTCGACCACTAACGAGAAAATTGACGATAAGTTTTACGAGAAGATGGAATTAGACGATACAGAGTTACCGCCTCAGGGATTTATAAGTGATATTGCTAAGGGTTTGAGAAAGGCTGTGAATTTGAATCTGTTTAATTTCGATTTGATAAGAGATACAAGAATTGGGAACAGATATCTGGTTATTGACATAAACTATTTTCCTGGGTATGCTAAAATGCCCGGATACGAGAACGTTTTGGCTGATTTCTTTTGTAAGCAGAAGCAGCAGAGTGAGGAAAAAAAATCATCTTCTTCGTCTTTCCTGAACTGTAATTGTGAGATAAGAAAGAAAGAGGGCAATTCCAGCCAAGTTCGATATTAGTATTGAATGTGCAATTTTGCAGCAAATGCTCGCAAAAAGCCCCGTTGGCAATCGAGGCCGAGTGAGTGTGAATTGCACATTTCCTTTTTAGATAGCGCAGTTGGTGAATAAGTAGGTTTGGTTTAATAGCGGCAGTTCAATGTTTGATAATATGTATATTCTGTCAATGGCGACCGGGCACTTGGGTTGGGTCGGGTTGGATTGTATTACTCATTCGGCGGTCTTATGCCCTTCATGGATTTAGGAATGGGGTGGGTTTTTATTGCTCTAAGGCTCGGCCCGATCATCTAGCTTTGCTACCGTAGTTTTCTATGAAATTTTTTTTGTCAGGTTTATGTCTAAACGCATATTAACCCATGAGTATTTGACTGAGAGATTTAATTGTAAATTATTGGATTCTCTTGCTCTATTCTTTCCATCAATAAATTCCTGAAATTTCTTTTGATTTTAGAAGTTCAGTCACTTTCATAATTCTCCAAGAAGTTACGCATCACTATTATAGTAGTCATTGGCGTAAATAGTAATACAATTGACAAATAGGCAGCAGCTGGGTGACATTGAGGTGCTTAGAAGTCAAGACTCCAAACTTATGGGTTCATTTGGAGTGTCCAAACTTAAAGACTACAATAATTGTTTTGCCAATTTTTGCTGTACATATTGCAGTTGCAAGATGAATTGGATTTATGGTTTGGAATGTTGTCTTTCATCATGGGTTTGGGCTTAAACTGTTCGCTGGCTTTAACTCAGTGTTCAATATTTAACATTGTGCTTAATTTTGTTTGAAGTAGACAAACTTGTCTCGTGAGAGTGGTTTTGGTAAGAATATTTACAATTTTGTGAAAGGTGTTTTGTAAAGTTAAATTTTTATGGAATTTACTAATATTTTAATTAATATTTAATATTAATATTTTAGTTTTTATTTTATAAAGTTGTGGAACAAGAATACAGTTATGACCATAGAATATAGTATATTGTGAATTCTTTGTTTAAAATTTTGTCTTAAGCAAAAATGGATATTTATTTAAAGAGGAATGACAAACACTCTCATATGATTTTAAAAATTATACATATTCCTTTTTATTGTGCTAAATATTCTTAAAAATTTAAAATTGATAACAAATATTCAACAGTAACTTTTATAAAAATATAATTTAAATTTTATGTTATATTAAAGGTATAATGGCAGTTATATTATAAAAGAAAATAAATTAATTGAGGAATCAATTTTAAATTTTATAGAGTATTTTTCACAAAAAATAAAAAAATAGATAATTTCGACAAGAGTGTTTGCATTCTTTTATTTCAATGTATTCTGTTGATGCAAGAAAAACTCACGAATAATCTTCTCGTGATAAACTACTAAAAGGTTACAAGGTACGCAAACACTAAATAATCAAAAAACAGAGACGAGAGTATTGTTCTTGTTCTTAAGATTGAACAATTATTGCTCACATCTGAAAAATACAGTTCACCATATTCAATTCTCTTATTCTTATGCAAGCAGTCTAGGATCAGAGTGTGGGTGCTGCTAGGATCAGAGTGTGGGTGCTGAAACTTTTTCAGCAACCCCACTTCAACGTCTAAGTCAAGAAATATTGTGATCGCTTTCTAGACGATGAAAAAAAAAAAAAAAAAAAAAGGTGAAAACGTATTTATATATGAAAGTTACACGTAATTTTCATCGGTCAATTACCTAAAATTGTTCTAATTTCTCTCTTTATTTCGCAAAAAATATTTTATATTACTTTATTTTAAAAAATGAACTTGTGGTACAATGTAGTATTAAGGGTGAACTTATTTTTTACAAAATTTTTTATTTAACCTTTAATAAAACTTGAGTTATGGGTAATTTTTTTTTTTTTTTTAATTTAAAAAGGATAGGGTAAAGATGTCTTAAAATTTTGTAAATGGATATGAATTTTTTAAAGTTTGTCAAATACTTTTTTTCTTTTTGAAGTAATTATAAAAATTATTATAAATACTCAACATGGTGCTGAGTTTTACCATTTGTTTAGCCGCGGTACGCACTATCTTTTTTGTATTGATACGTACATCAATCAAATATTAACGTTTCATTGTAAGGGGTATTGAGCATCAATTTGCTTCTTGCATATTGATAAACATTGTATTCCTTGCCCCTTTGTCTATTTTGAGTGAAAACTTTGTTATTTTTAATTTAAGTGACAACAACAATGAGCTTTATATGAAAAATATTTGAGTTATGCTATTTATGACACTGTCAATTGTTAGAGATATGTTTTAAAACTAATTATATCATGTAATTTAAGAATATTACTTTATTTTATATATATATATATATAGTTGTAAAGTTATTTTTTATTAATAAAATGAAACTTAATTTACATTATTTTATATTTGTTCAGTTGTTATTTTTAATTTTTAATTTATTATTAATGCAAATAATATTCTATGATATATTATGTATCAAATTCTATCTATAAAGAGTTATAAATATGAGTATAGAATTTATAATTTAAATACATCTAAATATATTTTTGGTTGAGATGATATCATTACTAATAATGACATTACATGACTGGTATATTTTATTATTATCACTAATTAGTATTCGATACTAATGTTAGGTAACGAGTCTCATGTTGTAAGAGTATAAATATAGTTATTACATTGAAAAACATATTGCTGAAAGTGATCAAATGTGATAAATTATATGAACGATTATTTACAGTTAATGATACATCACATAACTATACTATTATACTATTAATCCTTTAATTTGAGGTATTATAGTTGTCCTATATACTGAGGCACAATATTTATTTATATATATTGCATCAGACTAATTATACTTGATGAAAAAAATTTGATGGTAATGTGTTCTTATTATATGAGAATAGGTGATGATAAATATGGAACTGCTAACTTTGATATTTGAGCTTAAAATCTTATGTAGGAATGTCATACACAAAAATAAAATTTTTGGTTAGAATATGTATATTTGAAAATGAGTTTTGTAATTAAGCGGATCTCATATATAATATGAGTTTCTAATTTTATGATTGAGTTAGGAGTTTAATAATTTCATGACTCGCACTCAATCGAGAGTTGACAATAGAAAAACTTTACTACATGCACGTATAATTATATAATTTTATGTAAAATTTTTATTCTTCGTATCTAGGGAACATAGCATCATATTAGAGATTACTTATGATCATAAAAAATTTTGATTACAATAAGTTGTATTAAAGTAATGCAAAATATTTGTATTTGCTCATATGCAACTCACGGTAAACTCAAAGAGTTACACATATTAGCCAATAGTCGTTGTTAATGATTATAATATTTTTATAATTACAAAAATAAAATTGATTCGATATTTTGATCGAATAATTTTTTTTATTTTTTAGAGTAAAGAATAAATTTCTCGACGATGACGCTCTAGTACTTATATGTTCGAGAAATATTTTAATAATTTTGATATATTATGAATAAGATTTATTTATATACGGAGACTTAGAAAAAATATTTAAATATAAATAGATTAATAAATAAATGTGTTTATTTATTAGTAATTAAATAATTATTATTTAATTAAAATAAATTTTTAAATTACAAGTGGCATAATATGATATTGCCAAATGTTAATATTTATTTGAATCTTGTCCATTTATTTTAAAAATGTTTAATTAGGATTAATTCTTTAATTTAATTAAAGAATTAAAAAAAATTATAAATTTTTATAAAATATTATATTTAATTAAAATTTAAATAAGTCAAATTTTGATATTTTATATTAATATTTAATATTATAAAAGTTAAAATATTTCAATATAAATATCTCTCTTTTTTATTTATTAAAATATTAATATAATTAATATTTGATATTATCAATTAATTCATGCTAAAATTTATTTTGAAATTTATAGTTAACCAAATGACACATGTTCTTGTTTATTTTTTCTTTTTTCTTTTTTTATTAATAAAGAAATAAAGCATGTGTTAAAATAGAATATAGAATGGATGCGTTGAATCAAAATGGAGAAGGAGAAAAAGTGTCTTTTCTTCTTATGCTTGCTACGGTAGCCACTGAAAAATGCTTACAAGAATTTTGTTTTCAAACATTTTTTTCATAAAAAAAAAAAAGACAGAAATGGAAGAAAAGAAATTAAAAATTATTTTCATAATTTTCTTATCTTTTATGTAATAAAATATTAGTTTTTTTAAGTGAAAAAAAACTTAATTATAATTTGATGAAACTATTAGAATATTCTAAATCTTTATTTATTCTAATTAAAACCATTTTCATTCAGTGTATGAATATTCTAGGATGTGATTTGTTTATTTGAAATTAAAACTTTAAAGATATATTTCTCACACTTGTTGATTAATTGTTTTAATTTATTAAAAAATTTTAAAAATTTGCATATTTAGTCATAATTGATTCTTGTATATTTTGATACACTAAACACACTTGATCAATAAAATCATGTCATGTAAATATATATTACTTTAAAATTAACTAATTATAATTAAGACAAAGAATTGATATCAAATTCATAGTAATTTACCACACCAAACGAAGTCATTGAAAATATAAAACTTGATACATAGCATTTTTTAAGCACTAAATAACACAGTAACTTATTTGATCTTCGAAAATAATGACTTAATCATATCTTAATTATCAAAATAAATTGACTTTTTCCCTTTATACTTTTTCCTTGTAGTAAGTTCGATCCTTTAGGGATGTTTTGATGTACAATTTTTAAAAACAAATTATATTTGGTACCTAAGTTAACAATTTTTAATCAATATTCTGTGTTTTTTTCTGTTAAAAAAATTCTAATTTTGCAAACACTTTTATAACAAGTCTAAGATTCAAATTGATCCTCCACTCCATTTGACTGCAATATCATTATTATATGATTGAATATCACATTATTTTATGTATATCTACAAAGTAATATTGTTGATTATAGATCATATCACAAAATACACGTACAAAACCTTTTGTAAAAAATATATATATATAAACATGATGGAGAAGAAGGCCTATTATTAGAGGTAGTACAATTACTACTATCTTAGACATTCAGCAGAGATTTATTTGCTTTTTGTTGAGAAATTTTGCTTTTCTCTGCATCACATGAACAACAAAAGCTGTTCATATAATCGCTTAATCACATAAGCACACCTTGCCCTTATAACAAGCACAGCCTGGAGGGCAAGGCGAACCACTACATACTGTTGCACTTGCTCCAATGTCAAAAGCTTGAATTGTTTGTTCAACATTATTAGCCAAACCAACCGCTTCCACAGTTTCCTCTGCTGCCCAGCTTGATAATGGAAGACCTAACAATAAATCAAGAACAATATTGACCATTCTAATAATTTATATACATATATACTCACATAAATTATATATTAGATAAGTCTTTCTCTCATGCTAACGTCTATTAGTCATAAAACTCTTATTTGAAAGAAACCCATATAGGCTCCTTATCTTTTACATGAATTACTGTCTTTTTAAACGAAACTTACATAAGTTTCCTTTAAATCTGGATTTAAAAAATTTACTATCGTCCCCACTGAGAAGTGTTATATGAGAGATAGAATAGATTAAAACCTAGCACTTATACCCCTATCATTAGTTGGTTGAGAGAAGGAGACGACTTACATGATGAAATCTGTAAAAGAATAGCTAATTGAAGTCTTCTTCTCCACAATTTTAATGCTTTTCGTTGTGAATAGATATTGAAGTAAAACACCAAATGGAGCAAACCAACAGAATATGTAATATTTATAGGGAGGAGGACCTAACTTGTGTATTATGCATGGAAGGTTTTGGAATTTAAATTAAAATGGAAAACACTAAAGAGCATTTAAGAAATTTCCAATCAATAATTTTTCTTTCATTTTGTTCATGTTAATATGGGATTTACAGATACAGGAAATCAAATTTGATTTGAGATTTTTATACTAGAAATTCCTAAAAGGTAATAACAACCAACATTGTTATATCTTTTAATTTTTGGAGTTATTTTGTAATCTTTGATGTAATCTATTTCTTCCTTATATGTGCATTAATGGCATTTTGTGTATGTTAGGATTTTAAAAAGCATTTATTGTATACCTTATTTGAAAAAAATTGGAGATATATGAAATTATATTATTATGAATGGGATTTTTATCTAATAATTTATATAATAGTATATATAATTATTGAGTTATCCGCATTAAATATTATTTTTTATTTAAGTTTATCAAAATTATCATTTAAATCATCATATTTTTAATAAATATTGTCTTTTTTTTTCCTTAAAAGTAATGCTAAACTGTGAAAAATTTTTCACGAGTCTAGGATACAAAGTGATAGTACAATCCATTAGACTGCAATATCATTTATTATATGATTGAATACTATTTTATATATACATCTTGTCAATTAAACACTAAAATTTATTTTATTGGTTCCAAATCACCCTAAAAAATGCACAAAAAAATTATAAAAATAAAATACAGAACGGGGAAAAAGGCTTAGAGGTGTATTATAACTGTCAAGTGTTTTATTTATCTTTATTAAAACTTTTGATTTCCGTCCCATGGAAAACAAAAGCTGTATCTTTTAGATGCAGTGTGAACGACATTAGCACTCCTTGCACTCATAACAAACAGAGCGCGGAGAGCAAGGCGAGTCATTGCATACGGTTTCATGTGCTCCAACATCAGGAGCATAAATTGCTTCTACACCATTATTTAATGAAACACCCACTTTCACACATTACTCGGCTTCAAAGATCGATAATGGAAGACCTAACAATAAATCAATAACAACATTAACCCCATATATATATATATATAAATTTGGATTTGAAACATAGGCGTAATTAAGACTTTACTATCATTTGAGATTGGACTAATATCAAATGGGATGTAAATAGAACTGTATTTTTATATATTTTATACATAAT